>QLSS01000146.1:145786-215672 GCA_024372645.1 Trichomalopsis sarcophagae | reverse complement strand
TACAGGGGCATACGCCCCCGTGAAATCGAGTTTTCAAAACTCGCCGTAAATTTTCCTCTCGAGTATACAGGTTACAGGTGCACAAGTGGGCCGGGAAATCCGCGCGTGGCCGAAAAAGGTAGAAAAGCGAGAGCTAACGCGCCGTAATGCTTCCCATTCGTTTATTTCCGTCTCCCGCGCGACAAAACGAGCGCGCGCGCAGCCGAGGGT
Source organism: Trichomalopsis sarcophagae (assembly GCA_024372645.1). Taxonomy (NCBI): domain Eukaryota; kingdom Metazoa; phylum Arthropoda; class Insecta; order Hymenoptera; family Pteromalidae; genus Trichomalopsis; species Trichomalopsis sarcophagae. The sequence continues at coordinate 215,462 of QLSS01000146.1, read as the reverse complement.
GACGACGAGACACTGTCTGAGGGTGTAAATTATTGTGCGCGCGGGGAGACGGAGAGCTCTCGCCGAGAAGCGCTGTACCGGGAGTGGGGAGGCCGACGACTTCAATTATAACCGACCACCGTGTGGGTTAAACTCTCTGCGCCGCCGCCTCTCTCTCTCTCTCTCTCTCTCTCTCTCTCTCTCTCTCTCTCTCTCTCTCTCTCTCTCTCTCTCACACACACACACACACACACACACACTGTCTGTCTCGCTCCCCCGAATCAAAGGTCGAAGATTATTCGAGTCGTGAATGAAATGTTTTGCATACGCAGACGCTGAAACTCCCAGGACGCGCGCGACGCACTCTCTCCCCTCCGCGCGAGCGACGATCTAAATCCGAACGCAGTCGCACGCGCCTCTGATGGAGCCCCGCGGACTACATTCGCGCCGCGCGACGAGACGCAAATAAACCGCAGGCGTCGAGGCGCGCGATTTTCGCCTCACTCTCTCCGCTAGTTCGGTCATACGGGACGACTTACAATTAGCCCCCGTCTCTCCGCGTGTACCGTCCGCCGTCCCTGCTTTTTTTGTGTCTGCGTGCGATAATGGGGCTGAATAGATTATACGCGGAGACGGAAAATCCTGCTGTTGTGTTGTTGATATTATTCCGAGAAATGATAATGTTATAATGCGCAGCGAAGACTCGGAAAAGATGGGAATCTCGCGCCAATAAATATTCATCGGCGCTCGGAGGGTGCATATCTAGCCCCCAATATATTATAATACACTTGTGGCTCTCGAGGAAAAAGAGACTCCGGAGGAGGATCATCGATGGGAAATGCATTTTCATGCGATTGTGCCTGAGCGGCGACACCGAAAATTTCCCGCAATTTAAAATTCTGAATTTCGAGAGGACTCTGCCGAGGCTCGTGCATTAAAGATCCTCCCTTTTCCCGTCCTAATTAGCCCCCTTTCTCGCTCTTTTCCTCTCATAAACGTCTTATACATGCACTCCGCGGAAGGACCGAGCAGAGATGCTAATGGATTTCCTTTATGGACTCCTCTCGTCCGATTCCCAAGACGATGATGCATCGTTCGTAACGCGAGCAAAAGGCTCTGCCGCCACAGCGACGTGGCGCCATCTGCGACAAGGCCGAGGAACTCGGGTATGTTTTGAACGCTCTCGCGCCGCGTGCGTTATACATTACAACAAAGTTCATTGTGATCCGCGACAATTCCTTGGGAGAGAAGGAGCCCGCGAAGCAAAAAAGGAATGTAACGGTTGTTTATTTTGATACGATCGCCGCTCTCGCGGCTTGTATGTATTCACGTATACGCGCTAGATGGAAAAAAGCGTGAATCACGCCGCGAGTGACTCACGTGCGGACATACTGAGCCGATGCCGTCATCTAATTTCCAAAATAATATTTGATCATCATCGCGCGCGGGAGCTGCAGAGGCATCCCCCGAGCGCCGCGGTATCGAACATTCTCGCATCGCAGACATGTAGAGATAGAGATAGAGAGAGAGAGAGAGAGAGAGAGAGAGAGAGAGCAGCAACCCTTAGCATCCAGCGAATTTCCAGCGTGCGGAGGAAGGGCGGCGGCAGCGGATATCCGAAGGAATGCAAATTTCAGCGCCACCAGCAGCAGCAGCCGAGAGGCATATCGATGCGAAGGATTCGCAGCCGAGGAAAATGAAAGAGCCCCTTCTTCTGCGAATACCTACTCCGTATAGAGCAGCACGGCAGAAAGAGAAGGACGTCGAGAAAAAGGGACGCCATCGCCGCCGCAGCCGCGAGAGGGGAGAGAAGACGCGGCGCGCGCGTCCGAGTAGTAGGGATAGGAAGCGTACATTCACACATACACACACGCACGAGAGTCTAAAATTAGAAATACCCGTTGGAATGCCGAGCTCTCTCTCTCTCTCTCTCTCTCTCTCTCTCTTTCTTGCTCGCTCGCGGGTATGTGTGTGTACGGCGTAACGACTGACTTGCATCCGGGCTGCGGAGAAGTCGAACTGCAATTTTCCACTGCTGCAGAGAAAAACTCGAACGAAAATTCGCGCATGTGTGATCGAACTCTACTACAGTCTACACAGGCGCTGGCCGATCCCCCACCGAAAGGCCGCCGCCCGTGCGTGCGAGCTAGCTTTTCCCCCGCTGCGCTCCGCACGGTCGAGGAAATTCGGCGGGCGTGCGAGCGAGATGGAAAGAATGGGCAAAATATTTGTTGTGAGCGCGCGAGGGAGAGCGAGAGAGAGAGAGAGAGAGAGAGAGAGAGGGACGCCGGCGAGAGAGCGACGCCCCGTGCGCTTAAGGTCGTTGACATTTAAATCTTTAAAGCGCCGCGGGGCACATCAAAACATCGAGTGCGTGCGGGCTTGCCCGTGTCATGGGAAAAAAAAAGTTTTCGGAGGCTCTCAGAGCGAAATTTTTTCTCGTCGTATTTCCTGGAAGCTCGGATTCGTTGAACTCGAGAGCGCGCATTTGGGAAAACAAGCAGACACAACAAACGAGGCTTTTCCAGTCGCCCCGCGAGCGGGAACGAGTCATTAGGACAAACATTTTCTCAAGACACGCACTTGACACTAGTGCCGAGAGCGGCGATAATCAAAGAAAAGCTTATCTCTATTCTCTGTAGTGGTAAAGAGGCGCATTAGCCACTCGCGCTCGGGCAGTGCTGCGCTGACACACAGTCGAGAGAAATCAAAGGCGGCGGAGATAATCGGGGACAGGAAACGAGAAAAAAATGTTCCTCTCGGAATTCCGAGCGCGAGCCCCGTATACTCACAGACAAAAAACTTGGTGGGAAAGGTTGGCGCGTAATCAATGAATGAAAAACGCGCTGGGGAGATAGTGACCGGCGGAGATTTTCCGTTTTGTAAGTATCGCTCGCTTCAGAATATTTGTTTCCACGACCATGTTGTTTTCGATTTCACGCAAACCAGTCGCGCCGCTGCAATATACGACGCGATCGTCCGGGAAAACTGGTAGAGAGAGTCCAAGTGCAGCAAGTGTAATTTGTTTTCGTTCCGAGAGATTTTTCTAATTAGCCGGGACTCGTGCAATAATTACCCGCGGGGACGGCGAATAATTATTAGAGCGAGCGTTGCACAAGTTGCACCGTGCGAGAATGTCGCGCGCAGAATGTATGCAACTGGTACGTGTTTACAAACACAGAGGGACGCGCGATAAGAAATTAGAGCACTTAGAGGCTGCTGCGCTCGCTCGCGCGCGCGCAAACACACTCAGAGTGCTAATCGTTCGCAAAACTCGGCATAAAGTAGCCGATAATTCGCCCTCATTATATCCCCTCGAGTTCCACGAGTGCAATTATCATAGGTAAGAATTCGCTGTGCAGAGGAGAGAACAGTTTAGAGCTGCTGCTGCTCCGCCGCCGAGAGAAGATCGATCGCGAAAGTTTTCCCTCCGTCTAGAATAGCAAACTCGCTGCCGTTATACCTATAGCACGCCAGACCTACTGCGCGCTGCGACTGAAGAGCTCCTGGTCGCAGCCTTTCAGCTGCAGCCTGCGGTAACTGCGCAGCAGCATAGTCGACCGCTTGCGGAAAATCTAACGGCGGGCTTGCGTGAACTCGCGCAATTTTCCGCAACCATATGGCTATGTATGTAAAGGGAGAGAAAGAGGTGAAAGAAAATCGCGCGCGAATCGAAAAAAGCCGTTGAGGACGGGAGAGAGAGAGAGAGAGAGAGAGAGAGAGAGAGAGAGAGAGAGAGAGAGACGGTCCGATATTATCATCCGAGCGCGTGCAGAGATATCTCTCGCACGCGAGTTGTTGTTGTTATTGTCGCGCGAGCAAGCGCGCGCTCCTTTTTGCTCGTCCGCAGGCGATACACACGCATACACATCATGATGATGATGCGAGAGAGAGAGAGAGAGAGAGAGAGCCGCCGGCACGCACATAACGTTTCTTCGGTCACGCGGCGCTCTCGTGATCGAGCGCTGATCGAGACCGAGATCAAAGATCGACCTGCTGCTATGCAGCGCATCACATCTCGAGGGGCTGGGTTTTTACGCTCTCCGCGCGCTATCTCGCCAGCGGGCCATCGTCCTTTCCGTACATTCGCTCGCACCTATACGTACAGGTGCGCGCTGTGCCATATAAGTAGGCGCGGTCTCTTTGCGGAAGCGTCGTCGGCGAGAGCAATTCAACGTACAATGTTCAAATCTTTAACCGTCGAACGCCCGCATGCTGCATTTCCTCCAGCGATCTCTTTTTCTTTTTTTCGCGTCAAGCGAGTCTCTGTGCTTAGATGCTTTCTGCAGAGCCGCTCCGAGCGAGAGAGAAAACATCTCGATTATGCAACGGCGCTTGTTTTCGCCGAGAGGTATGTACGTGCACGTTTATCGTGCGTTCCTCGAATGGCGCAACGGAACGGAAAATATTGAAGTTCGCGAAGTATGCGCACGTCATCGCCGATCAATAAACGCATGTGCCGCAGCAGCAGCATCAGCAGCAGCACAAGTTTTGCGAGGAGCGGAGCAAAACAAGCGCGCGATAGCAATTGAGGGAGCCAACGTGCGCGTAATATGGCTTCGAGACTCGGATGGAATTCGGCAACTCTCTTACCTTGAATAATTTCTTAAGCCTCCGGTAGCCGCGATGTAATCGCGACACGTACTGCTTGTTGGAATCCAGCTTGACTGCTGCTAGCCACACTGAGCCGAACGAAATCAAACGCGCTGCAGACGATGGCTGCTACTGCTGCTGCTGCTGCTGCTGCTGCTGCTGCTGTTGCCTCGCGGCGACACGTCGGCGCTCCGCCCAGCATCCAGTTTTCCGATCTCGGGGAGCTGCCGTGCCTTGAACCGCCGCCGCTGAGTTTTTCCTCGCCTCTTGTTTCTTGTTTATCACTCGTCGACCGATGCGCGCGAGTCAACTCGAGAACTTTGCCAATGCGTGCCGCTGTCAAACAAGCCTGGGAACTCCGGTGTGCTGCTCGTTCGAGAGTAGTCGAAAAGTCCGATGAGTTAGCAGAGCGTTCGTTAAAATCGAGAGAGTCTGATTCGAATCACCTCTGCTGAGAGAACCCTGCTGCGCGCAAAGTCCCTCGACAGTTGTACAGATGAACTTGTATAATACTTCCGAGTCTGTGAGTCCGTCCGAGGGGACGGAGTTGGAGAGCGAGAGCTTTCGAAAACAAAACACCGTGTCCGGGGCCTCGGAGTGCCGTTCGCTTACTGAACTTCTCGAGAGCTCGCGTTCGCATTCTCGGCTCTGGCTCGAGCCCGCGCTTTCGCCCTCGACCCCCCTCTCCCACGGCGGCGCCGCCGCAGCCGCCGCCGTCGTCGTTTCCCGTAGTATACTATAGTAGCGTAGTAGTAGTGTAGTAGGCGCCCCCCTCCGCCGAGCGCGTACTACGAAACTGGTGGGGTCGCCGAGCGCCTCGCTCCGCGCCCCACCAACTTTTCCCCTCCGTCGCCGGACGTTCCTCGCCGCCGTCGTCATACTTCTCCTCTCTCGTAGCCTCGGCGTGTATGCGTGCGTACACACGATGTATATAGCTATAGGCGCGCCGCGAGCGACTCCACTCCCGGAGCCGGAGAGCTGCTGCCACCGCTCCTTCGAGCGGACGCGCGCGCTTTTTCTCTCCTCGCTTCCACGCCGTGTGCTGTATATAGAGTATACTGCACCTATACACGCGCGCTGCAGCTTCCTCCTTCGCTCGGCTCTCGCCCCGTACAGACGGTCAAAGTCTGTCGCGATCGAGAAGCTCTGATTACCGCGGCGTTAATATTGCTCCCTCCTTTTCGTTCTCCCGCAGATTCAGATTAGATTATCGGCGAAATTTATCCGTCCGAAACTGGATTCCCGAGAATTCGCCCCGTGGCTTGTCGGAAATCGTGCAAACTGCATTTTTGGACGCTTAACGACGCGCAGCAACTACCTGCTATATACTTAGTTTGCGCAACGTTGTTTAATAACACGCGGCTGAACTTTGAGGCCGCGCGCTGCTGCCTTTTTCCCCCCTAGCCGCGCTACCTTGTATTTTGAAAATAATCGAAACCTGCTGCAAGATTCTAATTTTAGAGCTGTCTTGTTCGAATAATTTTATTATGAAACAAACACGCGCGGCGCACGTTGTCAAGAGGCTGCTCTCTCCCCCCCTCTCACTCGCTCTCAGGGTTACGTAATTCAGCTTCAACGCGGGCTTCCGATCGCTGCCTTTTTTACATCCAAACATTTGGGTTCCTGGCATAAATGCATTCGTAATGAAGAAGCCATCCTCTTCAGAGGCGGAACTTTCTATTTCACGGACAGATAATAATATAATGCCTCGTTTCCAGACTATTTTCGAACATGACGAGGCCTATCTTTCGACGAAATTCACGCCGAGAAAAAACATTCCATGTAAACAAACAAAATCGCTCCACGAGTTTCTTACTCCCGCGCTATTCTTTACGATTACGTTATCAACTCACGGCGCGTTGGTCGGCTGTCGCCGTGATTAAAAAACATTCCTCCGGCGATAATCGAATCCACAAACACATCTGCATTTCGCAGATTCGTGAATCACGACTAGGTCGTGGAGAGCTGAAGGTTTCTTGTATACACGAGCGGCGCTTCTTCTCGAAACCTATTTTCCTAAGTAAAACACCCGCTGCAGTAAACATATTTTTTCGAATCCGTTCCCGATGATCGAAGCCACACTCGTTTGGAAGACTGTTGACGAACAGAAGCGACGCGTGACTCACGCCTCCAGCCAATAAAAAATCGGCCTGGCGAGAAGTTCAAATATTTTGCACAGCGGAGATAAAAGTACACCGGCTCGCTGCGATCGAGCCCTTATTCGAGTACGGGCTATAAACGTATAGTATAGGTACAGCCGCATAGACCGCGCTATAGTCGCCCTCCGTCGAAGGGAGCAAGGACCGCGAGAAGCTCGCGTTCCACCCCGCCGTCTCCTGTATTTTCTCCTCGCTCCCCCCCCCCCTTGCCCGAGGACGGCAGCCCTTCTGCAGCCCTATAGGCGCGTATACATACACAGGAGTATACGGACGCCAGGCGCGTTTTTCGCCCTTCCTCCGCTTCTTCTTCTCCCGCTTCCGATCCTTTTTCATGGTGGGGCAAGCGCGACAGCAGTCGGTCTCTCTCTCTCTCTCTCTCTCTCTCTCTCTCTCTCTCTCTCTCCTCCGCGCTGTTGTTGCTGCAGGTTTTGATGGATTTTCGAGGAAGGCTCGAAGAGCTTATACATGCGCTCGAACACGTACAGGGCCCGCCTGCGATGCAGAAGGTCGGAGAGGGAAGTGAAACAACAACAACGCTCGCGCCGTCTACCGATTTCGTCACGATGCCGTACAGTTACTGCGTGGTTAACTTTTTTCACGATGCGGCACCTGCTCGAGAAGCGTAAATTAGGCTAACGCATAAAAGTGCAGCTCGGCTGTATGGTTCTAATTAATATAGTGAATTCAATATTCATAGTGCGGTGCATGTATGTTTGCGCCTTTTTCTTTGACCAATGCACTTTTTCAACGTGACGGGAGACGCGGTTTTTCCAGGTAACCCCGCATGGCAAAGTAATAATCGAGACGGGCTATATTTCACCACTGTAAGAGCGGGAAATTGCGCTTCGTTAAAGTCAAAAGTTCGCAGAATGTAAGCGAACGTCAATTAGCGGCTCTCGTTCCCAGAATAACAAAAAGTCCTTCTGTCGCATCGATCCGCGTAAATGCCAGCGCTGCAATCCCGAATTTATTGAACCGCGATTTTCCTTCTCGTACTTATATAATTAGTGATAAAAAAACCCACTGAGCATACTAATTAAGCTCCTCAATTAATTGATATTCGATATATGCCGTGGCAGGCATAAAGCCGGAGCAATTAAAATGAGACTTTTATGTTTTTGTTGGTATTATTGAACCGATTAACGAAACTTACGAAACGAGCGAAGCCGCCCTACGCTCGCATAGGATGAAAGAGAGCGCGTCGAAAAAAATAAGCCATCAGAGTCCTCGAGTTTCTTCACACGACGAGGGCCAGCCTCGACTTCCCACAGATAATTCTCGATATCTCTCGTTGTTTGGGATCCCCCCTCTTCTCGGGCCCAAACTGCGCAGTGCTGCACTCGAAGAATGCGCTCTCATCTCGGCCGCGCTCTTAATGCGCCGTTATTTTGTATAGGTTAACGATAACGATGTTTTTCTTTTTCTTTGTAGTCTTCTAGTTCTTTGTAGTGTTTTCGTCGTATATGCAGGCATCAGAGAGACGCATGGAGGCTTTATTATTTTTACAACGACGCCGCGCGGCTTTCACTTTTGATTGGAGTTTCGAGTAAACGATTATCGAGCATGGAATCAGCAGGTTATAAAAGTCTCGACAGCTGCTGCGCAGAGATGCACACTCAGAGGGAATACCGAATAACGTTTCGTAAGGAAACTTTGTATATCGGTATGTACATCCTGGAATTCATTAAACGCGCGAATTTCTTCAGCCGTTTTCTTTCTGATCCGCTGCGCGATATTTTGTGCAATATTTTGTCAATTGGTAAAAGCATAGACGCGATGAGGCATGATCGAGTTTCATGACACAGAGAAGCTCGGCGCGAGATAAACAAGCCGCGCAAAAATAGGCGTTTCATCTGCAGCAGCAGCCGACACGTCATCGTCGTCATCAGGAGGACAAGGTGAAATTAATTCGACCAAGATATCGCGAGAAAATAAAGTAGTAAACCGAGTAAACCTCGATTTCTCGAGCGATTTCTCATAATCATAACAAAGTCGTTCAACCGAAATGTCTGCGCAACAGCGTCTCGGGGAAGTCGCCGGCGGCGGCTGCGCCACTTCCAGCGCGTGAAAGATAATCCTACGTGGAAAAATCGGACGTCACACGTCAAGCGACAGCAGCAGGAGAATGGGCCATAAAAGCGAGGCTGTGCAGGCAGGGAAGCCAGCTCGGCTTCCACGAAATGGCAGAAGCCCAATAAAGTTGTTTACGCCTCGTCTCTTTCCTGCTGCAGCAGCCCACGTCGTGTCGTATATCTGCAGTCCCAGTTCCACTGTTGCATGCGCGCACACATGTTCGGAAGAGGCGGGCTTTCCGAAATCGGGGAAAAACTTAGGCTACTAATTGCGCGCTGAAGCGCTGGAAATTCCTGGAGACATAAACACGGCACGCGCGTGAATACGGCCGGACACCTATATATGCGCCATAACACGAGCCGCAGCTCTGACGTCATTAATTGCGCCAATAATGCAATAATCCCATACGAGTCGGTCCGTCGTCGCGCTAATGCTTTGATATGCGACACATTCGGGCTATCGAGACGTTTTAATTGAAATATAAGACCTCCCGACCATGTGTTTGCCCAACACCGCTGGCGCCGCTCAAAACAAACACGAGCTCCTTCATTTCGATGCGTGACGCGGTGCAGCTCCACTATATACTCTAGAGAAATCATGCTAGCCATTGAATTAAGAGAAAAACAGTAGCGGACTGCTTAAACTCTCGGAGTTGCATAGAGGTACTTCAACCCATGCCAAAACTGGCTTTTCTACAGGCCATTCATGCTACAAAACCTCGATTTCGCCTGTGTTTTTAAGCTGAAGCTTATCGCCGAACAATTATTCAATCTGTTTGATCAAACTGTGTAACCGCATCGTTTGAGTTAATTAAAAATGAACTTTATCAAAAAATATGTCCCGTCAGATTACCAAGCGCGAGATTATTATGTAGTGTTTGTACATTATTTACCCGAGCTCCAGGTGTGAATTACTTTCGCGATATCATTACGATTAGATACATAGCCTATTGCGATTTTGTCGCTTTGTACAGTTTTCAAGTGATGAGTAAACACCTGACGTACATTGAATTTATATATTTTAAGCGCTTATTCATTGCAAAGGTATATTATCAATTATGAAATCCTATCGCGCGATGACTCAATAGAAAAGTAAGCCGTTTGCGGACTTGTCGCAGCGCTTTTCCTGCTAATGTATGTGGGTATACGCTTGAGTCAGACTTTTAGAGCTTTATTCGTACCGCACTGTAGGTATAGGTATGCGAGCGTAGTTTACTCCCTTACCTTCGATGGCCCAAGCCGCGCGACAAACAAAGTTATTAAGTCAAAGCCGTCTCGAACCTTCGCCGGCCGCCGAATACGCATCTGTACGCGACTTATGGATACAATGTAGGCAGGTATACGGCAACTTATACTCGAATATTCTGGGCTTTACCCATATAGGCCTGTCTGGCATCTGCGAATGTACATTAAAATTTTATTCCCTATCATTTTCGAAATGAAACTTCTATCTCACGAACGTTGTAGCAAAACGGCTCAAGTGTTATGTGCGAAAAGTGTTTTACACGATGTTTGTATTATCCGAAGCTGTTAACAATGTAGTTGATAAACGCAAAATGTGTTTATACTTCGATCCGAGAGGAGTTTTTTCCATTTTTTTTTTTTTATCCTCGACTGTTGGATTATTCAAGATAATTAACTCTAATCAAAGTTCAAATTATACAAGCGCATTAGCTATAATGTAAACGAGTGCCCATAACAATTTCAAACACCTTTCTAAATTAATTAAATTAGCTTATAAACTTCCCACCCGCGTAATTATCTCTAATTGCGGGGATTTCCAGGGCGATTGAATTAATTGAAGAAGGAGAAAAAAACTGCTGAAACCTCCATTAAACTAAAATAAAGAGGCCGTCCATTAAAAATTTTCGAAACACAGCTAAACGAAACGGCGTTTTCGAAATTTTTGCGAGTGTCCCAAAGATAAACGAGCCGTCAACAAAGTGATCCTTCTTTTCCGTATCCTACAATTCCACCGCATCGCAAAGTCATCGGCCACATAATACGTCGGATGATATACAACGTAAGAAGCTCGCGCGCGTGCCGTATTCTAATCGCGCTCACGACTGCATACGACGTACATACGTGTATACGTACGCGAGAGCAGTTGCAGGTGTGTGGTAGTAGGGGGGGGGGGGGGGGCGTCAGGCAGTCGCTTTTATCGGCGCTTATCAGCAGCGTCTGACGTAGCCGGCCGCGCTAATTGCCCCGGCTTGAGAATTGAAATTCCGCGCGTAAACGCCGAGTCTCGGCATCGATGATCACACGCCCGCTCGCGTCTAGAATGTAATCGCGCTGATTTCGGCAAATTCCTCGCGCGAATTCTTTTTTTTCCAGCAGCGATCTTCGAGCGCTTATTTTTCCTGCGCGCGCCTCGCGAATCTTAAAATAGTCTTCTCGCGGCGCAGATAAGTGCGAGCGCGCGCCTTCTCTCGCTGCTTGTTTGTTTTGTCGAAACAATTAACCTTATAACACACTTTGCTCATTCCGTATGGAGCAGTATATTATTTTGCGGTTGCATTTCCTTGGCTTTTGCAAGTATCATCGATGATTACTCTATGATAAAAGTGTTTATAGGGTACGCTATTAGAATCGACGACTTATTATCAATTAGCCGCAGTGAAGTTCGATTCTGGAAAGTCATTGGTAATTGACATCGTAGGAATAAACCTAAACAGAAATGAATCGAACAATATTTGCCGGGTCTGGTGTGCGACAAACGAAATCAGCTTTTTTGCTTTGTTTTGAGCATGAATACGGACTTGCCCAATAAAAATACGCTTATTCAATTGCAATCGAGCCTTGCGACGACATCGGCAGCCATAAAAATCCAGGCAATTTTCTTCCAGCTCATTAGCGCGGATTATTTATGAGCAACGACGTCGTACGCGTGCGTATTGACAAATGTTTGCCCGTCGTCGCTGCTTCTCGTACGCACGAAAAAATATTTGCCTGCTTCGACAAAGAATTTAAATTCGCTGATACGGCCCGTGACATTGATATTCCGGCGGCGCTGCATATTCCGCCGAAAAAAGTGTCTCTCTCCTCCCCTTGCCCCTCTCGCGCCCAAGGACCAGCGAACTGGCGCGTGCACTTGCGGAAACTCTCTCGCGAGCGCGGATCGAAAGTTCAGGAATCGAGAAGAGACGAAATAAATTTCGCGACCGACGGAGTCTCGAATCCGCACACACACACACACACACACACACATACACACGAAGATAAACAGCGCTGCGCGGAATTTACGAATGCGAGCGACGCCGCGCGACCTTATTCTTATCAAGCGAGGCGCGTGTCACCCCCAACGCGAGCGTTGCACCTCGCGCGAGAAGAGAGACTTTCTGCGACAATAACGAGCTGACGCTGCCGCGGCGAACAATGACGGCGACGACAGTTAAACCATAGGCGCCTGGCTGGATTTCGCGAGTATCACGATGATTCGGCGGTTCTCCGCGGAGCCGGCGAGCAAACAGCGCGCGGCTCTGTTATATACAATGCACATAGACACATGCGCGTAGCTGTACGTACCGAGAAATCGGAATGACGCTACACTACTGTTATATCTTTGCGTATTTCGGAGCAACTTTTTGCAACGGGCTCTAGTCGCGTGTTTACTCGACAGTCTACTTGATTCGGGCTAAAGTTTAATTCGCAATTTTAATTGCGAAATCATCGGATCGTCTGTAAGGAGGAAAGCTATCGTTAACACCTGTAGAAACGTTAGTACAAGATAATACAGCTTTCTTAAAAGTCGCACGTGCTGCGAACAAAGTATGCATACCGATATAAAAAATTAATTATGTAAGAGTCCTTTTTTGCGAGGTACATTTAATTAGGTCCATCGGAACAGTTTTTTCATACATTCCGATCTCGCAACTCGAAAACTTGAAGCAAGCTGGCATTAATTAAGCTCAACGTTAATTTTACCTTTTAGCAAATTGCAGTCCAGTAGTCACCCATATAATTACAGTATGCGCAACGTATTTCAATTTTGCATACTGCACGCGCGGTTGAAACAAGAATTGAAAAAAATGAAAATTACCCAACCAATCTCTGCAGAAGCACGTATTTTGCGCGAAAAAACAAACAATAGTTTCAGCACGTTGGTGAAATTGATGACGTAAATGACAAAGAAAACAGCCAGACGGTTTAATTTACATTGCCGACACGAGTGACGGCTATACGCGCATGTAATAATCATATGCAAATACGGTAGGCAAATTGAAAAATGTTCCGATTCACTGTATATACAAATTGTAGGTATATATAATACCTACAATTTCATGATTGTTATTGAACGTCTATTGTAAAATAAATGTTTTGCCAGATTCTTTATGGTTCTCTGATAATTCGGCAGTAATCAAACTTTGCAGGATTTATATAAAGGGTCTATTGAGATATATACAAATTAAAAATGTCATGCGACGTTATGTTAAGTGTTACGTTATGTTCCTCTACTTGACAGTCCAAGAGAGATACTTTATTTGAAGGGGATGTGGTGGTGATAGAGCTCAGAATTATTTTAGACGCCCCTTATACACCGTTTTTTGATGAATTTACTCACATATTTTTCGAACAATCGTCGCTTGTCTCGAGCTTTTTATTGTTCTATGCTTGTTTAAATTTGAGTTGCGATTGGCGACAAGATAAAAGAATAAGAAGAACCAAGAACATCATAATAACCTATTCGATACTTGACATTATGATTTTTTATACAAACAAAAACTTTGGAGCTAATGCATATCGCACAATTATACATCGACAAGATTAATCGGAAATAGAGCAGCAGCGCAATAGAATAATGTTACAAGGAAAAAGCGCCCGGCACGATTCTGCCGGAAAGTCGGTCAAACAACGAAACAAAAGAAGCGCAAAGATAACAATATACAGCATAATGACAAGGAAGTATATATATTATCGTATCTACTTATAAGCCGCACTAGATTGAAAATATTTCGTGAGAGAAGCTCGACTGAGCGTTGTTCCACCTGTGCATACAAGAGCGCGAAATACAAAGGACACACCTGCCCGGTGAATTTCCACGTTTCGCTCCGCATAATACACTACCCGGGGGCACACGTGTGTGCTCTCCGTTGGCATATTTTTATCTCCGCACATAAGATAATAAAATGCCTTATATATATACATGCATCGGAACCGAACTGCTCGCGCCAGCCAAGAGCACAATGGGCCGTGTGTGCCGAGCTAATCAGGCTGCAATTAAGTCTTGATGCGTTTGGCAAGCGATTCCGCGTGTGCACGCGCGCTTCGCCAGGCGGAACTCTTTAAACAACGCAGATTATGTGCGTTTTCGGACTGCACGCGCGGACTCTGCCTCTGTTTATATAGTACTTATCCGCTTGGGTTTAATCCTTCTGTTTTGCGCGAAGGTTCCGTAATCATAGCGCCGGACACAGAGCTCGAAAGTAAACATGTTATCGCGCGCGCAAGGCTGAACAAGAGAATGGGATAATGAACGGGCTCGCGGAGCATCAGGTGCTTCTTCTCTCTGCATGAAAAACAATTTTTTCTGATGCTTCATACTTTGCACGTAATGCTTTCTTTGAATAGCTCTGGCTTTTTCATTGTTTGCGCTTGTAGCTGGTATATATATATATATATATATATATATATATATATATATATATATGTGTTATGCACTGAGCTATAACCGGTATCTATATATATGCGTATAAAGCGCTCAACGATTCGGTAACAGTGCGGCGATTGGATGGACATATCTCTGCACATATATAAAAATTTCATAGCCAGCAGTTTTTCCGTTAAAATATTGCCAAGGTGAAGTTGGTAAGTGTTAAAAGATAATAATTGAGCAGATTCGTGTACCACTGCTTCCCATCAGCGTGATCGGAATGCATACTCTACTATTACTCGTCGTCTCACTATGCAAGCGCCCAAGCGGCCAGCTACATTCCGAGAGTGTAGATAAGCCGGTTATGGGCTGAACTCACGCAGCCAGGGTTTCCAATTTTATCGAGCTAAATCCCTGAACCTTGTGTTGTGGCGGTAAGTATGAAACACAGCAGCGGCGCGGATGAACAATAATAAAGCCAAACTCAAATACAGACTATCCAAAGAAAATGGATAAGAGGTAGAGAATAATATCGTAGGTGTAACATAAGGTTACAGCGATATTGGCTTAGCTCAACTCTGATTGTCCGCGGCGGCCGGTTAACAGACTCGAGCAAATCTTTACACAGCTGAGCGGATTACACGCGCGATATATTTGCGCAAGATCGAGATCTCTCATCGCACGCGGTTATCGATTTCTAGTGTATCCAGCGAATCGAATGTTTTTTCCAAAAACGTCAAACTCCCGTGACGACGATGACGGCACGTGCGTCGTGCATTCAGCTTACGTTAGTCCATTAAGTTCGACAATGGTTTTACGCGCGGGTCCGCGGCTTGTTTTATCGCCGTTTTTCTTTGCATCCGCGTCTAGGAGCGCAACGACGTCACACGACGTCATCAACCTGCCGCGCGTCCTCTCCTCTCCATTGAGATGCAAAGACGCTCGTTTGTTTCTTCTCTAAGCTTCGCCGCCTCGAGCGCACGTGTGCAGGCGTATATATACATGAGTACGGGCGGCCCGCTATCGTAAAAAGCTCGTGACGCAAGCGAGGCGTCAACCGTTATTGTTTTTCTCCTTTTGCTCGTGATCCGGCACTGTTTCACACTTTGCGCTAATGTCGCTAATGAGATGAGCCGCTCGTCGTTTCTGGGCGTGCGTGCAGCAGTGTGTATCGTACCCAGTCACGTGAATGTGCGCTTCATGAATATCGAGGGGAGTCGTCGTTTTTTCAGCGTCTGTATAGCAGCGGCGCCGACGGTTTATCTCGATAGATTTACAGGAAGATGATACGATCCCAAGTGGTACGAGTAAATAAGGAAAAGTTGAATTGTTTCGTTGTTGACAAATAAAAAGCGTGAAACTCTGGGACTGCGATCGTATTGGCTGCACAAAGTTTTGGGACGCTTCAAGTCTGAAAAGCAATCAAGGCTTCTTTGACGAGGCTTAACAAAAGCGAAGATAGGTAAAAACTGTTTGAGCTGCTTGTGCTATGGCCGCACACGATGAATGGTTGCTTCTTCTACTGAAAAATTCTACACGCACGTTTTAATCGCGTGCACTTTAATGCTGGATCACTTGCTTATCGATCGAGAGTTATTTCAAGTTAAACCTATTGCATAAACGGAAAACTGTGCTACGTATTTCTAAATTTTGCGATATTTCTTGCAGAGACAACAACAATTTTTATATACCCGCAGGGGTAAAAGAACTCGAATTTAAAAACGAGTCCGCAATATCTCATCATTGACGTCATTGCTGGGCAATTTTTCAATATACAATGTCCGAGCTGCATCAAAAACAAACCGAAGCGTAAACAGCGCTCACGCATCCGCATATACCTCGCGCAGCCGAGACGTCCGTCTGATGTACGCACACGTGCAGTGAGTCCGCGCGGGCGCTCTTTTTTCCTCCCTGCCCGCGTTTAATTATTGAATCGCTTATATTACAGCCCAGCGAGAGCGAGTGAAGCGCGCAATTACGCGCAGGATAAATAAGAGAGCCCGCGCGGATTATAATTCAGCGAGCGAGATATCGGGCCGAAGGCGCGGCGCGGAATAATTAGAGGCGTGAGCGCGCGGCTGAAAATCAAGACAAAGATTGGAGCTCCTCTTTCGTATCTTTTCGAGCTACCTCCTCTTTCGGATTACGCGTTTTCGATCGGCTCCGTGGGGGATAATTTTCGGCCGGCTATGAATTATCGCGCGTTTATTTGCGCACGATTATTATATTGTTCGACTTTTCCGAAGAATTCGTTATCGCAAACGGCTTCCAAGGCTTTCTCAGGATATCAATTTTCAAATTGATCGCCTCCGATTTATTACAAAAACGTGCATGTTATTAATTCAAAGATTTAATCGAGCGCGGAAAAAATGATTTAGCCCAAGGTTAAGCGTGTCCCTCTCCCACGGAGGAGTGGCTCTCGCACACGCGAGACCTGCGCGGATATAGGTATAATAAAGAAATTAATGCAACGTCGTAGCGTAATCAGGATAATAAATCAGGTAGAATCGAAATACCGTTGGGCAGAAGAGAGTCCGCGCTGCAGTCGCACACTGCGGCCCGTTTGGCGCGAGGGGAACGAAGAAAAGAGACATCTAACAACCTTCGGGCGTGGTGGTATAACCCACGAGCTCGATATCTATCTGGCCAGTTGTCAATTGATTCCGTCCCCTCGGGGGAGTCGCTCTTATCGCGGGTTATTCCCGGCGATGGACAAATGGCTTTATGAATTTTCATGACTTTGCGCCACTTTGCGGTTAATTTCGGGTTTCGAATTTCGTAACGATTTTGAAAGCATCGAAAATGCAAAGCAAGTGGTCGCGAAATTCCGCGTGCCGCGGGGGTCATCGGCGCAGCGGACAAGCAAGAAAACGTGACGCGCGCCGAGTCGAAAATCGCGGAAACGAGACTTCCTCGCGGCATTATATGTTATAACTGTCGAAACATCGGTGCACCGAGCTAAAACGTGACGCATGTGCGCAGGACGTGAAAAACGCGCGCGCACGAGCTGACGCTGGCGGAGGGTCAGCGCGTCTTGTGTTTCGCTGAGCTTGTCATTGTCGGCCGATCGAGCCGCCGCCGCAGTCGCCGGGTATATATAGCTAGTGCCAATTGCCCGGGAGGCAACGGAAAGGAGCTTGAATGTCAGCCACGCGCGGAGTTTCGAGTAACGCGCGCTAATACATTATTTTTAAAAAAGAGCTATGACCGTACAACTATCATTCGCGAGAGTGAA
The DNA here is from genome assembly GCA_024372645.1 of Trichomalopsis sarcophagae. Lineage (NCBI taxonomy): Eukaryota > Metazoa > Arthropoda > Insecta > Hymenoptera > Pteromalidae > Trichomalopsis > Trichomalopsis sarcophagae. The sequence goes on along the minus strand of QLSS01000146.1, from coordinate 197,831 downwards.
ATACGACTTTTTTCACTCGCTCTTGTCTAACTCTCTCCTTCTGATGCGCGCATCGGAATTTTTTTTACTCTGTGGGTGTGAGTTATGAACCGTTGCCGTTGGGCTCTACGCGACAACGGGTCGTAAATCTGGTTTTCAAGAAGCTCTCGTGTAACATTAAAAAGATGTATCTCTCGACTACGAGTTTGATGTATCGCGCCTGACTCGTCTTTCGTGTATACCGACCACGAAATCCAAAAAATTGCCACTTCTCAAAGAATGTACGGAACAAGAATAATGCATTCGTATCGCAACTGTACGACCGAGGCGACGTCGCGTTCCTCGTCCATTACGACACGACCATTTCCGCGCAAACGAATTTACGAGAGCTAAATTACCGGAGCTTACGGAATCTCGAGCTTTTGTTTATATCTCGCGAAGACAAACGAGATCACTCGCGTAAAAAATCAAAGCGACGAGTGACACTTTTAGCTTCCGCTTCTTTCTGTTGCAATCACGGTCAATCAGGTGTATATTTTCAACTTTTTTTTCTTCTCGAAAATAGTGTGGCCTCGCGCACGTGCGGCGCAAATTTTGCACGGCCTTCGCGCGCCGAAAAGCGATGCGAGCATCCGGTTCACGCGGGTTAAAACAATCCGAGTTGCGCGAAGTGGAGTTTTTACGCCTCGAATAACAAACACGCGCTTCTACGCGCGGAGCTGCGAGATCTATAAACTGCGAGTCTAACGCATACATGCATGGAAACAATCGGCGGTTCATTTAAACACAAATTTTATCGCTATTGCCCGACACGTGCGGCCAATAAAGCCTCCAAGTATGCACGCGCGTATTTTCATGCGCGGAAGGCACGGGGGAAAAATGACGAAACGCTCTTCGATTCGAGCGTCGACAGCAAGTCTCTCTCCCGAGCGCGACCACAAAGGCGCTCCGGCAAAACAGCGCTATTATACGGCTAAACTCCCACAAACAGCGAGCGCGAGAGATCGCGGGCAAGAAAAGCACGGCGCGAGAATAAAATCGGCGAGAGAGTGAAGCGAAAGGCGCGCGGATTGAAAATCGGCCGCAAGTTTCTAAAGCAAAGTCTCGGCGCGAAGCTCGCAAAAAGCGAGCGCGCTTTTCCCCCGCTCTTTCTTTCACCTACAACTGGATCCGCTCGCGGCGCGCCGCCGCGGCCTTAGAAGGTCGCTAGCTCGCGCTAGCCTTCTTTAGCATCCTGTTGGAGCAGCGGCGGCCGCGGCGCATTCTACACGGCGATATTGCTCCTTTTCTACGTAAAGGCCGCGAAGCAGAGCGAGAGGAGGTCCGCCTCGCAGCTGCGCAGCTCTCGGTGCACCTTCACTTTGCAGCAGCGCGAGACGTAACGCTTTAATCGCGCGGTGCTGCAGCGATGCTCGACTCGCGCGCGCGCGCGTGTGTGTGTGCCGCGCACAGGGAGATCGGCAACCAAGGCTGCGCGAGTACACTGACCAGAGTCGCCGATCTCCGGGAATGCAGCCTGATGTATTATATGCTAAACGCGCGTCTGTCTCCGTGTGCATTATTACGGTGCATTATTACGGGCTTTTTGCGAGGCGTTAACGATGCATGATTTATTGTTACCCACCCGTCACGTGTTTACCTTTGCGTTCGTCTCTTTTGCGCCAGCTTTGTTCGAGCAATTCAATTTTGATTGTTCATAATGCAATCGCTCGCGCGAGTTACGATTCTCTCACGCCTCTCTTTGGCGCGAGCGCTATAAGAGACAAACGACGGGTCGTTTAACGCGATTTAAATAAAAAATTAACTTTCGAACTGGATCGTAACGGGACAATCACCTCTCGCGGCTCGCTCGCCGGCGCAGGCGTTCTTAGAAGGAGTAGGAGAGGAGACTCTATACTTGGTACTTGGCAAGCGAGCGAGCTTCAGGTTCTTTGAACTTGGTGCAGCGGCCCTTGGAAGTCGAGCGAGTTCGGAGCGGAAAGAGGCCGAGAGCGGAGCGTAGTTTCGCGCGCGAGAAGGAGAAGAAATGAGCAACAAATCGGGAGCTAGCGACGCTTGCGGCAAACTCCCTGCGCATATCGGAGAGACGAGTGGAATGGAATTAGGGAGGGAAAAACACAAGCGCCGCGCTCAAAGGGAATCTAATGTACGAAAGTGTTTTTACGGCATGCAAATCCAATCCAGCGCGAGCGAGTGGCCGGGATTTTAATTTTCGACCACCTCGTCCACCACTGTACTACTTGTATATAGTGACGGCGAGATTTCAGTGTCGTAAATCTCGCGCGCGCTCGCAGCACGAGAGAGACGCGGAGAGTAATGAAACGGCATTTTTTACGACGTCTTATTCAGGCGTAAGTTATGATTTTAACGTCGGCTTAAATCGATGCGACAGTCGGTTTTCAGCGCGCAGAGTGCACTTTATCATTGGTCTGGTAAATTAAATGACGATGCGAGGGGGCGATATAGGTTTTATTCGAGCAAGAGCCTGCTCGTGTTTGGATAAAAATGTCATCCTCGCGGGCAGTGTGGAGCGATGGCGATGGCTTTTTTCACTTGCTCGCGCGTGCGTGTATTATAGCGTATAGTGTTTGCGGAGAGGGAGGGAGAGAGGAGAGGAAGAAGAGGATACGCCACGCGCGACACAAAATAGATGCAGAGCGAGATAAGGAAAACTCGAAAGAGATGCAGAAATAAAGGAGAGAAGCGGAGGCGAAAGAGAGAGGGAAGCTGCATCGGTGGAGGCGAGCTTGTGTGTGGGCCAGCGGCGGCGGGACGCGGTTGCTGCTCTCCGATCGCGCAGCGTGAGAGAGGAATGCGGAGATGCATAGCCGGACGATGTTCGAGCGAGCGAGCGAGGGAGAGAGAGAGAGAGAGAGAGAGAGAGTCTTTTACAGTAGTACGAGAGGGACGCCGCCACCGCCGCCGTTGCGGAGAGCGGACAGGAGCTGCTGCTTGGCCTTATGCCGGGGGCGGGGCCGCTCTCCCGCCGGAGAAATTCTAGCCTCGCGAGGAAATTCAGTCGAGTTTTTACCCATACAGATAAAAGCCTTTCGCAAATAAGCTATATTGGATGGACGCGAATGGATTGGGGGGCGAAATATTGCGGTGTAACCGGACGTTTTATCTTAATTGCAGCTCTAGCGCTGGCTGCGCGATAGCCGCGAGGATAAAAGTGCCGATGAGAAAAAAGCGGGCATAACTAAAGAAAAGTTGCGTACACAGTACCCAAGTCTCGAGTGGATCAGGAAAGTGGATCGAAACGCAACGATAAAGTCACGTTTTTACTTCCCAAGCATGATATATATGTCGCTGCGCTTGTATTTACGAACTGCCAGGCTATTTTTAATCTTAATGGCTCAAATTAAACGTATAAGTAAATCGTCCGTCAATCGATTGTCCGTATAACTCGCACACGCACGCACTCGGGCAGCTGTCGGTCATTGGGTTAGTCATGCTTATCAATGCCGATTTCCCAAGCTTGCGTTGAGGACCTCTCTCTCTCTCTCTCTTCGTTTCGTGGAGGGTGGCGTAATGTAAGACGCTCAGGAATAACAAACGAGCCACGCCGAGTATACGTGATCGCAGGCGAAATTTCAGGCCTAAGCGATTATTCCGTGAATAAGGGCGGCGTAGCTATGCATACGTATATACGCAGCGAGCCGCTTCGTCGGCGACACGTGCACGGCGCTGTACACATACTAATGCATATAGTGCGGCCGTCACGCGATAAAGCCCGCGCGCACTCGGAGCTCGCGTATACGCATTGCTTAATAATTCGATTAATCATTCGACGATAAAACGATTAATCGGCCGCCAGGATGTTTGCCATTTCCGACCCCTCTGCGGCGACGTCGCGTGTTTGCCAAGCGTATAAGAGACAGCTTTTGCGCCAGCAATACCCCGGACAGATTCATTGATCGGGCGGATGAATTATTTCGTAGAAAGTTTCTCGCGTTCAATGCATCTTCTTCTCTCAATTTTTCGACACAATCCGGTCAAAAGCGCGGCCTTCGCGTCGATAGGTTTTACTTCGAGGCGCACTGATTTATGTTCGGACGGAAGTCTTAAAAAATATCTCGAGCCCATGACAATGCTATATATCTTTTTACGGGCGTCGCGCACCAAAGTCACGAGTGTGCTTTTTGCAGAAGCTCCGAGCTCAGTCAAATTATTCAAACTCGCGCCGATCTACTCAAAGACTCTTTGATGGTATAACCGACACAGCGAATACGAAATGTAAAAATAATCTCTCCTACACGAGTGATAAATTGCTATACAATGCGCGAGTAACCAAAGCTCGGGGAGCCCGAAAGTAAAGAAAGGCCGGGAAGAATAGACCGCGATAACGCTATAGTATAGTATAGTATAAGACTGCAGCGGCGGCGGCGAGCACGTGGAGCGGCGCATATTCGCGTGTTCCACGTGCGTCACGAGCCACGCGCGGCCAGGCCATCAGCCCCTCCTAGTCTTTATATCTCCGAGAAAAATGTCGCTGGGCTTAGATGCCGTTTATCACCGCACGCGCCGTCTCCGCTGCACTGCTGCACATTATCGCCCCGTTAGCTGCATTTCACGGAGCTATTACTTTACGATCGCTTCGACAGAGACTCAACTCCGGCGCACCTGCTCCTGCGTTATTCCTGGATTTTTCCTGATGCGCGAAAACTTTTTCTCACTTGCCTTCTTTGATCAATCCCCGCGCGCGCTGCTATACCGCGTGTATACTGTATAATGTCTATAGTATAGGCAGTCGTAGTTACACACGCAATTACACATGCATGCGGATGCGCGCGTGCGACGGCCCCGCCGCACGTGGTTCGCGCGCATGATACGACACAGGTCGCGTCATGCGACTTTTTTTCTTATCTATCGTGCTGACGCGCTCTTCTTTTCGAACGCTCCGCAGCGATTTTCGCGGCTCGCTTTTTTCTTCAACTTTCCCTTCCCCTCCCTCTCAACTGCCCGCTGCACAGAGATGTGTACGCGCGAACGCGTTACACTCTTTATTGCTATAAAATTAGCTTGGCATTTCTATACTGGTTTAATGCCCCCGCGGATTGGGTTACAGCGTTGGGAAAGTAATTTTAGAAAGTACCCACATGTTGTAGCTGCCGCGAGGCATTATTGTTTCTAGCAACGAGTCCGCGTGTGTATGCAAACACCGTGTGCTCCCTTGGAATATTCTTCTCTCTCGAGCTCGTTTACCGATAAGACACGCGCAAATGTAAAAAGCAAAGCCGAGACGAACGAGTTCAATGGACAGCGAGTTATCCAGTCGATTTTTATTTATATTTTCTATAAATTGCATGTAATTGAAGAAGAACCATGAGCCGCGGCATTCCTCGCATTCCGCGCTCTACATGCTGGAATTGCGAGTCTGCACAGCTCGCGCGCGGCTAGCAACAGGTGAAATCAGTCGCCGCGCGCTATACTGCTATACTCTCGAAGGCTTCGTAACTGTAAACGTTTAATCTGCTCGACGAGTTTTCGAGCGAGTTTTGCACTGCAACGCTGCAAGAGCAGCCCAGCTCATCTGCTTAGCCTCGAAGAATCTATAAGGCTAAACTAAGTTTACCTACCCGCGATTCCCGCGCGTGTATGCATTATAGACTCGACTCAGCGGCGGCGAGTGCAAACTCGCAGGAATGCGCGAGCGAAATAAAAGGACGCAGGAGAGGGTCCAAAGGAGGATGCTGCAGCCGAGAGAGAGAGAGAAAGATGAAGCGAGTAAGCTAGCGAGAGTGGAATACTGGAATGCGCTCCCAGGGGCCATTTCGGTTCGATGTCCTCCGTTCCTTCCTCTCTCCTTCTCTTATATATTCTTCGCCGTCTTCTTCTGCTTCTTCTGCAGCTCGAACGAACAGAAACGAACTTCAGGCTAACGTCCTCCCTAATGCACATCCGGATCTGCTCCTCTCGGCGGGTTTTGCATTTGGGTTAGCAGGATGCGAGTTTTCATTCGTATAAATTACGGCTTAATTCCGCGCGACGGCTCTCCTCAGACTGCATTTTTACCAGATGCGTTTGCTTTTAAAGCTTTTCAATCGCGAGTCGCGATAAAACGATTTCATAACATGAAAAGGGATCGAGTATACATACACATGTTACAATATTATTGAATCGTAAATTGCCTTCGCTATTTTACCGCCTGCGTTTACGTTTTATACTTTTCTCGCGTGTGATCACTAATTAAGTTATTACGTACACAAACTTTTCCTCGAATAAATTGCGTTTGTTATGTACGCGCTTCGGCAGATCCTTAACGATCGTGGTTTATGTTTCTCGTCCAATCTGTTCGGCGAGTAATTTTTCCCGAAAACGCGCTAAAAAGAGGAATATCTATTTATATAATATATACATAGGCACACCTGCAGTTCATTTCGAATTGCCAACGCCATGGCATCGCGCACGGGGTAAACAAACATATTTTAGTCGTTTGAGATAAGCCTCATTTCATCTTTAATCAAACATCAGTGTAGCGCCAGCATAACACAGCAGCAGCTTCCGAGCTTCTAAGCCTCTCCGCGCGGTGCACAACTCGCTCTCGGTGCAGCAGCTCTCGAGCAAGTGCCCAATGGAATCCGGGCCGGCGAGCAGCGCATGCAGGCTCTCTCCCTCTTTGCAGGCGTCGCGGATAACGGATGTGCCGTTACGGGGCCGCATTCCCCAAAGGCACGCATGCGCGACGCGACACGTTCCATTGTCTTTTGCATTCTTCGCGCTTGCTCTTTTTCTGCCTATTTTCTTTGCGGACCTCGTCGCGAATCCCAATTTCTGCCGCGCTTTTGGAAAAAGCCCCCCCCCCCCACCCCTCAAGCTGCGGGGACCCACCCGATAACGCGCGCTCGAGCTTGAATAATTCAAATACGCGCGTTTTTCGGGCTGCGCGGCTTCCGAGAAATCAGAGAGCCGCCCGCGCGAGTGTGCATCTAAACGAGGCCCGCAACTGGATTGGAATTCCACTTGGCCTCCACGAACGCGCGCAAGACCGCGTGCTGAGCGCAGAATTTTCTCCCTCTTCTACCCGCTCCTCCACGCGGTCCCCTCCAGCCGCCGCCGCCGCCGCCGCCGCTGCTTTTTCTTTTTATTTATGAAGAAGTTTTCGATCGCGGGGAATTCCGAGTGGCGCACGCGCGGAGCATCAGCCCCGAGTTCGTACTCGAGGCGCAGAGAGGATGAGCGCCAAGCGCGAGAGGTTAATTGCTTCGAAAGGAGACTGTGTGAAAGCGCTCGCGAGGCTCATGCGAATGTAGAGGAATTAACGTAAGCTCCGACCATCTTTATTCAGGCGATTATTTAGTCTACGATTCGCCGAATAAAATGCTTCTAATTTACGAGCTTCGTTATGCGCCGAACAGCGCGATCGTGCTGATGTCGAAGAACAAATGAGCGGCATATCTACTTCGCGAAGTTGGCCTCCTCGCGGTATAAATTAAGATTTTTCTCGCTTGGCGGCAATTGACAAAATTTATGGTTTTGCCTTTTAAAGCCATTCATTCGCATCGCGCGCGGATAAATCGCCAGGTTTAATAACCAGCTGCGATAATAATTGTGATCGTTTACCAACATGTTTTTATAGAGAAAGTTATTTCAAGTATGTGAATGTAGCGAAAATCCGCGCGTGTGCAGCATCCTTTTTCATGCTTGTAACCGATTTATTGTTCAGATATGTGTATAAGAAATATGTTAATTTAAATTTTATCAACTATAATTAAAGAAATCGCAGTGAGCAAAATTGTCGGTCGTAAAATATCCACTTTTTATTATATAGTATTAGCATCGTAATGCACTCCCATACGTTCGTTAAAATTATTCGAAAATTCAATTGGTGGCTATGAGCAGATATGTTAAAAATAGAAGATTCACTATGTAACACTACTTAATACTGTATAAATATCTATTCTATCATCATTATTATATTGATTTCGATTAATCAAGTACAGTTTTGATGAATTTAAAAATATGAATAATCAAAACTGTTGTTGTGTATACGAAGAATTCCGCTGGAGAAATAACATCTCAAGGGCTCAAAAAATGATAGGGCACGCACAAAAATATACAACGGCGTGAAAATTTTCTGGATTTGAAAACAGGCAAAAATTGTAAAACAAAAAAAACAAGAAACATTCAACTTTGATTTTCAAAAGGTCACATTCAACCCTTCTTCGTTAATTAACATTGTATAGCTATACACAGCTGTGATCAATCCAAAAGTTTTAAAGCGATAATCCTGTTGAAAAAAAAGTGAAAAAATGTAGCTTTCAACTTAAAAGTATATCCTAAGCAGCGCTTCGGTACAGCAGAGAGGCGTTGCGTAATGAGCGATTTATTGGAGATCGGTTGACGGCGGGGCGGTGATGCATCAGGCGGAAGCGCCAAAGCCAAGGGAGCCCGCCATAAATTCGCCTGCAAGCGAGAGCGTTGGAAGCGCGAGCGCGCGGCCCGCCTCGGCAGGATATGCTAATGGTCGCTCTCTCAAAGCCCAAGTGTAACGAGCGCCAGTCGCCGCGCGAATGAAAAGAAACCGGAAATCGGCGGGATTCCTGCGCTTTGATGCGTAGTCGCGAAGGCACGCAAGCATCGGCTTGCATATATAGCTAGCCTTACGTTTCGCACGTATAATGCCATGCTCGCGCTTTCCTCGGATGCGTGCGCGTTGCCTTTCTTTCTTCCCGCAGGTCCTGCGGCACAAAGTTGTTGTTGTTTCGCTTTCGATACGCATCGTTCCGAGAATTCGATTCTTGTTTTTCTCTGTTGTATAACGGTGCGGGCAAATGCGCGGCGGGCTTTCAGCGAAGATGAAATGCGGTATGAAAGCCATTTCCTCCTATATCAATGGGATTGGCTTCCATGGCTATATGGAGATCGCGACCGAAACATGTTGTTTACGTGTCGGGCCTTTTCGACGGTTGTCGCAACAACGCGCGCGCGATAAAATTTCTCAAAGAGATTACATTTATTTACAATCTAGAATACAAGTAGAAAGGTGCGTGATAATGTTGGCTTACGATTTATGCGGTTTAATTTCAAGCGCTCCTACGGTGTTCGTAAACTTGGTGAAAACTGTTTTGTAAACACAACGCGGGAGCCAGTAAAAAATTTTAACCTCAAAATCTGCATATCCGGAGCTGGATACAACTGCATACACTGTTTCCTGTTTCGCGTGTTTGTACACGAAAAGAAAACAAAAGAAGGTCCGGGCTCGAGCAGCAGCAGCAGCAGCACAACGAGGAAAGTTAACACTTATACCTGTACGCAGCTATACTTTTAAATATTCATCTTTACTTCTGCCGGTGTCGTAAAGTCCCTCTCCTTCTCGAAGCCAGCGTGAAAAACGCCGAGCATCAACGGCAAGCGCTTTCTCATTTCTTCAGGCGACTTTGTCGAGCAAATTCGTCTACCTGCGCTGCACAACTAGACCCGCATAAATTCTGCAGGCGAACGGACAAGCTAAGCGCCGTTTCGTTTCATAAGACGATCATTAACCGTCCCGTGGACGACTAAGGACGCACTGTATGATCGTCTTGCGAGCTTTTTGCATGCTATGGATGGCAGGAAAACGTGATGTCACCGGGAAATCACGGGCGGCGTTAAATTGTAGACAAGGGAGGGAAGTCATTGGGCTGACCCACACGCTTCGTATTGCAAACGTGAATGCCTGAATGAGGTCATTTTTTAGCTATTGCAGAAATTCAAATGTCATCGTCGCTTTTAATGCAGGCTCAGTCGATATTTTTTATGTATCTAGGCACTTCTAAACGATGTTCACAGAGATAATATTTACCTTCAGAATTAGTTCCCACATCTGTGTAACCTTGCGAAAAACTCGCGATTATTTCGCGGAACTGCATTGTATCTAGTCATTACGGAGACTTTAGTTGCCAGCGATTCCAGATAATTTCTCTAGTGGATAGCAACTCTTGTATAAATATAGGGTGTCAGACATTTGCCAAATATATGAGCTGAGTGATTTGTCATTAGCACTCGTTTTCAATAAATAATTCAATAAATCATCGGCGTGAATTAAAAAAGCTTAATGAAGCAGACAAAGTCGTCATAAAATAATTATTATTATAGAATATAATATCGCTAGCGTGCTCGGACGAGTGTAACGACTTCGCTTTTATTGGCGCAATTTTATTATTGATTTCAAGACACACTGTGGGCAAATGTTTGTTATTGCCTGCAATCGTCTTTTTTATTTGTATGTTTTCCATTCGTTTCGTACACGTTCGCTATACAGCCGCATTGTGTAACGCTCGGTGTGTTGTTGCACGCACAGAATTGACAAGCATTAAATTTTCCGTCCAATCGGCTCTATCCGTGACCGCATATAAGGCAGCTATCTCGCCGAGAAAGACCGCGTTTACATACAGGAGTTTATACCTGCAATTCTCACCTAGCGGGAATCATTGATGGCTTTACTTACTTAATGGGCGATGGAAAAAATCTATGAAGAACGCGAATTTCCGTAAACAAAGCCATTCTGCGCGAGGCAGGATTTCGCAGGGAGGACATTCATTTCCGGGATCGCGGTTGGCAGTAAAAGAATTTCTAAATTCGTCCAGTAGCGAGCAGTCGTTGCGAAATTATTACTGAGAATTACGCGAAACGTTTCGAGCGATACGTAGATTATTCCATTAGGACGTTTTCTCTTTGTCTTTTTTCCGCATACACGAAAAAGCCCGAGTGGAATCACCTTAATTTAGTTCCCGTGTTGCTGCGGAAACGTCGTATTGTTACGTTCGGTTATTTATATTTTCGAAAAAGTGGATAAGCGAACCGTGACAGTTTGGATAATCCAGATCGAAATTGTGGCAGTCGGGGAACTTCGTCGGTCGGAGAACGTCGTGGGGCGACACACGCGTACGTGAGACCCATCACGTCGCGGTCGCGTAGGCCCTCCGCGCCACGAAAACAGTTCGTTATTCGTTAAATACGCTCCGGGAGCACTCTTCAGATGCAAACGGCTCCTCGCCATTAGATTGCTTCTCGAAATTCGATTCCTATCCGAGATAAGCTATATTACCAGCTGCAGCTCGTAGGAGGCATTTATATCAACAAACTTCCTCCTATACTGTAAAACGCGCGCGTACCGTTACATAGCGCGTGCTCGGGCGCAAGCATCCTTCAGCTCGTCCTTGCGAAAATTGCAGTGTCCTGTCGGCGGCGCGAAAAACGACCTCGTGAAAAACTCGCGGCAGCGTAACGGGGCTTTCGCAAAGTTCTCGCGCTCTCCGCGCCGGCGAGGAAGTTTCCTCGAAAATGTCGGCGTAGCAACTACACTACTGCGACTCGGCTTAACCTCCTTTTGTTTTGCCAATCCTCGATTGTGCCCGAGCGCGCCGCGTGTCGCGCAAGGCCGCCGCTGGCTAGAGAATTTGGGCCATGCGTTTCACTGGAAAGGAGCGCTACTTAACAAAAACACTTCTCTCCGTCTTTCTCTCATGACATTATAACTATTTATAAGTGCGCAGGACCTGCGCAGTATGCTGTATCTATATATCTAATATCTACCCACCGCGGCTGAAAAAGGCGCGTGTACGTGCGACCGGACAGGGAATAGGGACACTCGCTCCTGTTTGCTGCGCATGGACTCTTGGATGGAATTTTCAATTAGAGCCACTGCTTACGAAGCTTGAGGAAAAATTCAAATTTCGCGCCAACAATTTGCTTATCGCAGACGATTAAAACTGCAAATTACGGTAAACGAAGACATAGTTGCCCCCCCCCCCCCCGCTCTACGTAACTAAGTATTCATAATTTTGCAGAGTTCGAAGCTAATATACAAATACCTCGCTAAATGGCATTTGAACAATGACGGCCGTATCGCGTGCTTAAAATGTTATTTATAGCGAGCGATATATATTAGCTGCGTATACTTTGTAAAATAATGGATAATTACACAGCTGACGAGGGCCACTACTGTACGTCGCCGTCGTTCGTAATTGAATTTTTAAAACATCATTTACGAGCAAATGCGTTTCTGCTGTGCCTGCGATATCGTGGCGAAAGCAAAAGGATAAAACTAAAAATTGGAATCATAAATTGCATAGCGACATGGAGCGGAATGTTTGAAATGAGAAAAAGACGACGTTATGCCGGAGAAAAGGCCTTCAGTGTGGATGTAGAAAACAAAGTCCGCGGAGTGGCGGTGGTAAACAAGAGAGTGGCCCACATATAGGTATAGAGCCGGTGCAGTAAGAGTGACGAAGAGGCAAATAAGGTCGCGAGTATGAGCCAAGCGAAGTAAAAGGAGGAGAGAAGTGGGGCTTTGTTTGTTATGTTATTCTCCGCCAGGATTTCGTGAGTGAGTCACGGCAATTGCACGAGGCCGCCGGACCTGCCGAGCTAGCCTATATCTTAAGTAACGGATGCTCTGCAGTACAGCAACGGCGCGCCAACTGCTGGGATGTCCGTATGCTTATGTATGTGGTCATTTCGCAATTATTATCAATGCGTTGCAACCTTCCAATTATCGGTTCGTTTTTTTTTTCTTAGTATCCCAACAGAAATAAGCAATTAAAATTTTATCCGCGACATATTTAGTAGATGGGAGCGCAAGCTCATATATAGGCTAAACAGCTAACCATAAACCTGACTCGAAAGATAAGTTCTTGTCCCGGAGCGCAGTCGTTGCAGCCTCGGCGAGATTGTTTACAGTGTTATGCGCTGACTGGCCGCTGGCCGTAAAGCAACTTTGTTATATCCTGCTTTCGATTCGTTTATTGCCTCTCGGCTGCGGAGGGAGTAAAATTAAGCGACTTTTCCTCAAAAGTTAATTGCCACCGTTATCCCTCGGTAATTGCGTTAGAGCCCTAAAATCTGAAGCCCACGCAAGCCTCTGCTGAAATTTCAGGGATTTTCCAAGTCTCGTCGCCGGGGCTATATTCGCGTATAGAGCCGGCGATTCTGTGTGTACGTGTTTCGAAAGTCCTTTCTCCGAGCTCGACGCTGCTTTCCTTTCTTATTTCGCAGGAAAAAAGAAAGGCCCCGGATTACGTCAGTACTTACACACGACGGCCGAGAAAGCGCGTCGGCTGCTGCGTAGATGTGTCCACGCAGAAATTCTTCAACGCACATCGGACTGCAGCGACGTCTCGTTTTGCGCGGTCTAAACTCCATTATCCCCCTGCGCTGCGACCGCGTCGGGCGTCCTTTCTCAACCGTGTATAACGTGTGACTGTGTGTGGCTGCTGCGCCATAAGAACATTGGCAAGGACGAATTTTCTAACGTAACGTAACCTACTTCGAGCGCCCGGCGGCGGCGGCGGCGGCCGATCGTTATTATATCGCTCTCCCGCGAGTACGTGTACACCTATAATGGGCGTGTGCACTGCACGCAGAGCAGCAAAATAAAAGCAGTTTACACCTCAGTAAGCGCACACGAGCAAGTGCGCATAGGTACAGCCGATGTTGAATTCTGAGTGTCGCTTGCATTATGACAAATCGTAACGAATATTTGACTAATGTGCAGCCTCTCTTTGGCGCTGCAGCTAGCGGCGTTAGGTAATCGACTAATCGCCGCCGCCGCCGCCGTGTGACCCCCTTCATACGTTTCTCATTCACCAGCTCGGCGGCGGTGCAGCTATTTCATTTTATCTGCTGCTTGAAATTCCTTTCCAAGCCGAGCGAAAATGTGTCTACGTCTCTCTTTGTTGGCTGTAATTTAGGTTTATTTGCATTCCTGCCTTGGAGATAAACACCTTTGCGCGTATACCGTAAAAAGAGCGACAGCTCGGACGTTAATAACTGGGTCAGCAGAGGATCATCGCTCGCAGGTTTAGTCACCGCCGCAGAGGCTTCGAAACTTCTTGATCTTTCGCGCGCGTTATGGCAAGCAAAGTAGTTTATTGCCTTCCGAAATAGATCGGCACGAGTCTGTCTGCGAAGGAAAACAGAAAACATAACGATTCCGATCTCTCGGCCGGCAATAACGCGCCGAATCACAACAGAAGATAAGGCGAAATCGGCGCGCAATAGCCTCGAGATTTCTCGGCGGTTTCTGTAACGTTTTGGTTCTCGCGCAAGACACCGTGCAAGCGCGAATTCCATGCGCAGCTTTGAAATTCGCCAAAGTCTCCGTAGCGCAATACACACAGCTTCGCGAGCCGCTCGGCGATGTTTGTCTCGAGGCCGCGAGAGAAAGTGTACCACAAACACACACTCGCGCACACAGACGGATGCCTAAGACCGAGCTGTGTGCGGAGTGCCGAGAGATAGAGCGTTGTTTATAGGGAGAAAGAGCGGGAAAGAGAGAGAGAGAGAGAGAGAGAGAGAGAGAGAGAGAGAGCCGCGCGCAGCCGAGAGAAACACAAAGAAACACAACGCGCAGAGCCTCGGCGGCGAATGGATTCCTGCAGTTTCATAACTTAGTGACCGACATTCCGCGCGCGGAATTGCACCACTAATAATAATGGCCCTGACGTCATCCGCGCGCGAGCGTTAGTTCGCGAAGAATTTGCAAAGAATTTGCCTTTTCCGCGCTCGGTGCATTCAAAACACACGAAGACGTGGACGCGGTTCCTCGCGCGGAACAATCGGTTTGTTTACCTGGACAAGGACCTACTTTGACTTGCAGCTCACGTAGCCTTTGAGATTTCGATCGGACTCGTCATCGCAGCGGCGTTGTTGTTGTTGCTGCCGCGGCGACCTACTAACTTTCGATTCGCTGAATTCGAAATTTCACTCTGTATCTATGAGTCACACAGCTGAAAGCTTCTCTCTCGGCGTGCGCGAAAATCGCGTTTTAATTCGGGGCGAAAGAAGCGCGCGCGCGCTGTACGTGACTCGATAGAAATTGAAGCACAGTTTAATGCACTTTCGGGCAGCACACAGTGAGAAAGCACAAATTACCAGGCATCAGGAGAAATTTATTTTCGTACGCCGCTCGTATTTTAGAATAATCGAGCTGCACTGAATATTATGTCCTCCGATGAATATGAGGATTCATCGTAAACAACGCCTGAAAATCATCCACGCATAGAACGTCCTCTCCTTTACATCTTCATTATAGCGATCTCGCGGGGCGAGCGCGTAGATTTCCCGCGCCTGCAACTACAAGACTATCTCGCGCTCGCGCGGCGACACGTTGCGGCATAGGCGCGTAAATTACTCGCTAGCGGAGAATGCGGTTACATGACAAATGGACGCTCCGCGGGCTCGGCTGCCGTTTCTGGAATTCCAGAAATCTTGCCGAGCGATAAGCCTTTTCCCGCGCCTCGGCGCCGAGTGCGCATTATTCAACCGGGGGAAGCTCGCCGATAACGACGCATAATATAATGCGCGCTTTTGCCGATCGCGGAGCCTTGCCGGGCTTTTTCAGCGCGTCGATGAGATTGCTAATAACGCATGCGTCGAGCTCTGAATTTTCCCGATCCGATGTAAAAATGTTTTCGCGCGCGGACTGAGATCTTAATTATGCGCTAAGCCGTAATTGAAGTCATAAATTCGTACGAGCTTAATCTCGGCCTTTTTTCCTCCTTTGTAATGAGGAAAACGAGCTGCTTGTACGCGCGCGAGAGGATTTAGTTTTGTTGGTTTACCCGCCGCGCGATAGCGTGCGCTTGATTAAACGCAGGTGATATGCGCGCAAAAATGTTGAATAGCTAATTAATAATATTGTTTTTCAATTATTTGTAAACGATCGCCGAAGTCGTTACACGGCCTGAGCGCGTGCTTCGAATACAGTAATTTCTGGGCCGATCAATTACTGCACTTTTATAATGCGCTCGTTATAACTAGCAGCGGATCGCTCCGAGGCGCGCGGACTCTGAGAAAACATATTATAATTTTTTGCGAAGGCAAACTACATACTTGTACGCGCGTGTGGCTATAATAAAATATCGCGGAAAATCGGCCTGTTTCGAGCGGTTAGCTTTCGTGTCCAAAAACAACATATCTCAGCAGGAATGTTGCGTACTTTACCGGAAAAAAGACCGAGCGGGAATATGACAGCTGGTGGACCTAAATGCGCGGCGTATCGAAGAGTTGGAACGATAAGACGCATTAAGCTGGCCGCAATTAGCGTCCATTAAACGCGAATCATCGTCATCATCATCAATATCATCGCTCGTGAAAATAATCAGCAAAGAATGAATCGGCAGCAGCAGCGTCGAAGGAATCGAGAGCGCGGCGAATGGAATGCGGCCTTTTCATTGGTCAATTGAAAATGCCTCTATTTCGCTCGCATAGCTCTCCCCGGCGTCGCGAGCTCGCAATTAGCGGCTCTATATTTAGAAGGGAAAGTCGCGCCGCTTACGAGCGCGCGATGCGATAATTGAAAACGCTAGGCTCGCAGTCGGCGCTTTTCGCGCTCGCACCTTGCTCTTGATATCCTAATTGCGCATATCCCAATGCATTTTTCAATGAATGCGCGCCCGCGCCGCCATTCAGGATCGATGCCAGATGCGCGATTTTACGAGCCTGATTCAACCCTCCACGGTACATCAGCGCGCCGGCGATTATATTACTTTTTACGCTCATATGGGAGTTGGCTTTATATGATTAAAGGGTTACTGATTCATCTGACTTTTTATGGTTCATTACTCTTAGCGCTCGGCGATGGGTTTTATCCAATATGAAATTGTATCTTCCGCTTGTTACGGAGCGTGCAGTTTTGTCCAAGTTTTGTCGTGTATCTCGAGACCATTGTACACGGGTGTACAGGCGAATATGATTTCTCTATAGTTCTATCACTGCACATGGAGATTTTACAACGCGGTAAAAACGTTTTTAAATATACGAAGACTAAACCGCGATATCAGCCGCGTAAAAAATCGCATTTCACAGTGCTCCGATGAACCGGAGAATGACTGTTATGATATAAATAAATAAACAGTCGCTCGTGTGCATTATCGAGTCCTGAATATTTATAATATACGTATACAATTAGGTGTCGCAAAGCGTATACGTTAGTCACTCGAGAGCAGCGCTCCTTTCTACGCGCGCGTTACTCAGAAAGCTTAAAGAACGATTAAAGCGTCTATTGAAACAGGAAGCGCATCGTATCGAGGAGCCTCGACGGGAGATACTGCATCGGCGTGCGTGCAAGTGGAAAAAACAACACTGCCCACAGCTCGTATATTTGCTCCGGCGCTTTGTGTGCCCAGCGAGCTCGGCGGGCATTGCGCGTAAAAAAGCGGCCAGAATTCCAAAAACTCGATAAGGAAAAGCGAGGCCCGCACGCAGAGAGAGAGAGAGAGAGAGAGAGAGGGGGGGGGAGAGCTCACGAGAGCTCACATACGCGCGTAGGTATTCGCTGGGTCAACACGGCGCGAGGGCAAACGAACTGCGCGCAGCTACTTACTCGCGCTTCCACTGCAGAGATACGGCCGCGGCGTTTCCGGAAAATAGATACTGGAAGCAAAGCCCTGCTCGGCGCGTACACGTATACGAGAGTGCATAATGCGCGCTGTGGATGTGTGTAGCACGAGTGGCGCGCGCGTATGTAAACGCTGCGATAAAAGGCGCGACTGCCGTTCATTCATGGAATCGAGCGTCGAGATTAAGGCGGATCTCCACCGCAGAGATATGCTTAACTGTATAAACTTGTCGGACAGCCTGGCTGGTCTTTGCCTTTTCGCCTCTTTTCCTCGGAATTTCGATCGAGGGCTCGTTACGAGCGGAAGAATTACAGGCTGCGTAAACACACGCATCCGCGAGCTTTCGACGACGAGTCTCCCCGTTTCGCCGAAGCGACGAGGGGGCAAATCCGCTGACGTACATTAGCGCGTCGAGGAACAAGTGGAGGAGTTCCATTAGCCCGCGTATCGTAGGCGTTTCCGTTTGCGCTCGAGCGCGGGCGCTATTTCTCTCTCTCTCTCTCTCTCTCTCTCTCTCTCTCTCTCTCTCTATACTCGGCTGTGCGAGAGCTCTCCCGCGCGATAAAGCCCGGCAATATTGCCACTCGATAAGAGTCTGTGTGTACAAGCCGGCCGGCATGCGTGCACTCATGCACTATACGTCGCCGTGGGATAAAGTCCCGCGTTTCTCCGACACGTGCGTCAATCAGTTTTTGCGGAAACGCCGGCTCCTAGGCAGCGAATAATGCCAACCTAAGATATTTGCAATGTAAAGAGCAGAAGGAGGAAGGTAAAAATGTCGCTCGCGTGCGCGAACGCCGCTGACGCAATTCGAATGCTAATTGATTCGCGCGAGCGAGCGCATTATAAAGGGGATAGCCCGTTGCGCGAGGAAAAGAAGAGGCTTTTTACCGCGCTCGCTATTTTTAGATATAATGGAAATGAGCAGTCTATTTTCGAGATCGCGCTTTTATAAATAACCTCTGACAGATGTGCGTTTGGCGAATCAAAAGTCTCGCTGAGATCTTGAACCTTGTGATAAGAGCCTCATTTATTTCGAAAAAGCAGCGTCTATTATGAGCGATACTGGGAATGTTCTTTCCCCGTTGGGTCGTATCGCTTTTTTGCGACAGCGATTATTCACTCTTGCGAACGAAAGTAAATAATAAACAAGCTGCAATCAACGACAATGGCAGCGAAGGCTGAGTATTTATTAATTACTCACAGCAGCAGACACGCGCAAAGTTACCTTATCAGCCTTTCAGTTTCAAAACTGTCGACGCTATCAAACTATTTATTGCCGCGTGTTAACGACAGGTGCGTTCTTCGATTGTGCTGAAAAAGTTTATTTTACGCACAACAATATACCCGCTTAATTTCTCTTATCAAAAATACCGAGCGTTTATTTCCTCGATGGCTTATTTCTGTTTCGAGGAAAACGAACGCTGAAACGCGCGAAATATTTTTTCTCCTTACTGTTATTCCCCAAGTCCGAGAGAGCATCGGCGTGTGTCATCAAAGAATATGAAAACAAATTCCCCGAGGCATATTGAAAAAGCCTTGCTCCTTGTTTGTAATGTTGGAAACAATCTGTTTTTTTGATTCTCGTCATGCGCGTCAATGATTAGCGCCGTAAACAGCATCAACATGATTCTACGTATATTGTCTAGCCGCGAAAAAACACAGATTGCTGAATAATTTTCCTATTTTTGCATTAAGGTCGACGACTATTTCTATTTCAGTCGCAAAACATTGTGCAGTGCATGCGTTATATCGATCCACTCTAGTATAGAGATCCGACGAGTAGTTAGCGCGGCGATGATGTAACGGAACAATAATGCCTCTATGATTCTTTCCCCTTCCGAAACCGGTCGAGTATATTAATATTATAGTTATTTAAAGAACGAATTACTTTAAGTGCAAACCAATTCTAATCAGGTCTCTTTGCCTTGTCTTGCACGCGCGAGGAATCCGACCTACCTTGACACCGGCTCGTGTCAAAACAAACGATTCGTTTGTTTACTCCGCGAGAACGATCGAAGAGCCGCGCGCGCGTGCATCAAGCTCAAGGAAGCCGCCGCGTCCTCGCGGATAGCCGAGAAAGGAAAAGAGTAATACGTAATCATAGACAGGTGACTCGAGAATAGATCCATCCAGAGTACACGGCATGAGCGTAAACATCAATTTTGAGAGCGCAAAAATCGCTGCGCATTGGTTCGCACAACAAACGTGTAATGCGCAGCGAAACCGCTTACGTAAAGCGCAGATGGTATCGCGAGCGTATAGAGAGAAATTCTATAGTGAATCCCGCGCGCAGGTTGTCTCTCTCTCTCTTTCTCTCTCTCTCTCTCTCTCTCTCTCTCTCTCTCTCTCTCTCTCTCTCTCTCTCTAGACTCCCAAGGCCGCTTTTCTGAGCTGCGCAGTTCGGCGCTGCAATTGCAGCTTTCCCGCGGATTCGCATTCCGGCGGCGCGAGCTGGAAGACAGTTGTCGCTCGCGAACAAGAGGCGCGCGGAAGGAGGCGAAACTGTTAGACGAGGCTTTGGACGCGTGTCGGTATGCCTGGCGTGTCCCTTTGGCCGAGAAAAACACGGAGAGCTGTTGTACGCCGCTAATCGCGAAGGAGAGAAAGAATTTCGCGGCGCGTGGGTTCGTTGGCCGCGGAGGAACGCGAGGAATTTCGTAAATATAAATTGCCGATGCGTGGCTGAATGAGGGGAGTGCCGACGCTCTGCGAGAGATGCTGCTGCTGCAGCTGTTATGGCCTACGAGCCGTTGATAGAGAGATTGCGCGCGGGGAGAGAGAAAGACGTACGATGGTTTTGTCGATTAACAAACTTTTCTCGCCTGACGCTGCGTTTCATTGATAAAAGTACCGTTAGCTGATATTTCTTCATCGCTCGCCCTTCGCGGAGCTTCATCAGTACTCTCGCAATGCATTTACGCTTCGTTCAGCGGCTTGACGGTTCAGCGGATGTTGTACCAAATAATTAATCGAATACGCAACAACAATGGAGGGTCAATCGACCCGCGAAAATAAAATGATCGCGGGCCGTTTAAATTCACCTGGGACTGAAGGATTGCTTGGACAGGTTTTCCGGTTTTCCATAGAGAATCGAAACACTTGGTAGTTTTCAGTTCGTATATTAAAAGAATGCTTAGTTGTCTAGGGTTTTACACTGAAGGTTACATTCGTAGTTGCTCGTCGGGCCCTTTTACAGACCGACGCTCTCGGCTGCTCCTGCAGGCTCAGAGGTTAGAACGCTAGCTCGGAGGGCTTCGGAAGGCTCCGCTGGGACTCGGGGCTTGGGTTTTTCCCCTGACGCACTTCAGCTGTGCGAGGGAGGTGAAGCGTCGCTTCGCCCGCCGCCATCTGCAACGAGAAAGCGTCGCTTGGCCTTTGATCTCGGGGAGCGCGGAAATGCCTTCCCACATTCATATCGGTGCGAAATTTGTAAAGCGATTGCAAGAAGCTAGTTCTCTCGCTTGACGCGGACGATCGATACGCTCGGCGTTCGGTTATGAAACGATGCTGATTTTTCACGTAATAACTTTATTATTGGATTCGTATTCAAGCGCCGCTGAATTATGCGGCTCAACTGCGTCGTTTGCGTTCGCGAGCAGTGTTTGATTCGTCAATGGTTTGCAAAGCAAATAAGCTATATACGCGAATAATCCACAACCCAGTGCTGGAAGTTGAAAATTTTAATTTCAGGGCACATATATGCCACACCAATTTTTTTTTCTTGTTGTTATCTTTCAACCATTTAATGCGTGAAAATGCCAGAGTGTATCGCCGATCGCTTGCGAAACTTTTTTGCTGGACAATTTAAATTCTCTAATGGAAAATTAACGAAAAGCAGCAATAAATTTCAGCCTTATGTCTTGAGGCGCAATCCAAAAACGCAGATTATATTTAAAAATACTCCGATTTTTCTCTTTTTAAAAAATTCTTATAACTTTTGATCCAAACGGTCAAGTTTAAACGGAACCGGGCTCAAATTAAAGCAACGGGACCGGGGCGTATAACCTATTGGTAATGGATATTAAATGAACACAGTTTTGGTTAAAGATTTAATAAAAATATCTTTATTCAAACAATTCTTCTAAATTGTTCTTTCATAGCAACCAGATTGCTTATAGAAAGCAGTCGTTATAATTATTGTTTATTATACTAAAATTATAAGTAAAAGCTGCACCGTTGATAATCGCACATATACATCACTCGAATGCGCATTCGGACAGCAGATGTTGCGGTGTCACGCCATTGTTGTCCGGCAAGCTAACGTTAGCACCGGCGAAGATCATCAGCTGCACCGTCTCCAGATGCTCCTCATCGATGCATCCAGTGGCTCCGCCGATCAACATGAACATCGGCGTACGGCCCAAGTAATCGCGTACGTTGACATCTGCTCCGTACTTCAGCAGTAGTTGTATGCACTCGTACGCTGCGAACCTCGCAGCCACGTGAAGCGGGGTGATGTTGGCGTTGCTCCTCTTGTTGACTTGGCAGCCGGCTTTCAGCAGCAATTCCACCACCTCTAATCGTTTCTTCGAGTCGGCGGCCTGGTAGTGAACAACTGCATGGTGCAACGGGGTGTGGCCGTACTCGTCCCGCAGCTCAAGATCGGCACCCAATCTGAGAAGCATGGTGACGCACGGTACGCTCAGCGTCTTGGCTGCGATGTGAAGCGGCGTTATGCCGAGGCCGCGCGTGCGTTGGTTGATTTGGGCACCTCTTCTGATAAGAATGGAAATACCTTCGATGTCCTCGCGCACGAAGCCCAAGTGTAGGATTGCCAGGCCATTGCTATCCCGCGCATCGAGATCTGCAAACCAAAAAAATAGCAACGCTAGCTTGCGTCTTTCGCTGTCGACCGGGGCATAGTAGTCCTTAAACAGGTTGATCTCGACCCGCGCGCCAAAAAACAGCAGCGCCTCGGCAAACTCGAACTTGCTCAGCTTCAGGGCTATCTCGAAGGCTGACTCTTTGTCATAGTTCACGTCGCTGTGGTAGCAATTGTGTTCGAGCAGCATTTTCAAGATGGAGAGACTTCTACCGTTGACCGCGTAGTGAAGGGCGTCGTTCCCTTGGTAAAGGTTATCACGAGCGTTATGGTTGACGCCGCTCTCAAGAAGTTGCCGCACCTTCACATCATCAGCTTGACTTATCGCTTTGATCAACATGCTGGAACTGCTTTTTAAGGCTATGTCCACAGCGGATCCGCTGCTCTGGTTCACTTTATTCTTTGTGTTCGTTTTGCTTGTTCTGTTCATTTTGTGTTGAATTGAAAAACTAGTTATCACTGTAATCGATGGCTTCTTTTAAAATTGAATGATTTCACTGGCGGCTCTGCACTCGCTCACTGTCTTTCGTGTCTACTGCTTTCAATCGATGTCTATACTGACTGACCACCGACGAAGTCTTGGATACTAATGGTATAGAGTCGCAAGATCGGGGCCCTTAAACAGGTCAAAAGTTTCATTGCAGAGAGGGGGCAAAGACAAACCACCTATCCATCTTGCACCGTTTTGCTCTCTCCCTTCCCCCACTTCACCTTATTACCTGGTTCAGTGATGCGTAGGTGTATGACGTCCAGACTTTTACGATCCCTTGTTGATCGGTTGGGACAGTAGGCGGTACGGTGCCCTCTAGACGACTGCACCTTACTGAGAGAGATTCATGTGCAGTCTGAAGATATGTACGTTATTTAATATTCCGAATCACTCGTGTTGCTTAAGCATATACACAAACACTTCATGCGAGCAGAAGAAAACTACACACAAGTGCGGTTGACTGTGCGACGTTGCCAAATTAAAGTACCGCGGGAGTCAAAGACGACCAAACACGCACTTGACTACAGGCATACCGCTCTTGCTCCCTTAAGGAGGTTCTATCGTTACTGCATTAGCTAGATAAACTGAAAATTCATATGAGTGTTTAGAGACACAAACAGACCTGTATACAAATTTTCAATCGTATCTTAATGTCAGTTCTATTACCGACAGAACTTCCTTAAGAGTGCTCTATACCTCTGAGACAGCCAATCAGAGCGTCGGATTCCAAGTCAACCGGAAGTATTTTTCCAAGAAAATGAATGAAGAATGCACCCTATTACCTGGGCGAAATTTCTGCAAAAACGCTATCATCCCACGTACGGAAGAACCTGAAGAATACGCGTACGCTTTTTCGCATCTGGAAATGGAGAAATCGCGTCGTCGTTCGTCGAGAAAAATTACTGCGAAACACATTATTTCCTTCTTCGTTCAAGTTGCGCGCCAGCCGCCGTCTAACAGCTGCTCTGTTTTATCGACATGAGAAAAATATGAAGAATTTTTTGCAACCATCTGTTTAATAAAATATTTAATAATAAATTCGTAGTTCGTCGAGAAAAATACTTCCGGTTGACTCGGAACCCGGGGCTCTGATTGTCTGTCTCAGAGGTATAGAGCACTCTTAAGGGGGTCTGAAAGTCAATTCAAATCTAGATTTAGCGCCACAAAATAGCAGACGACAAAAATAACTAATTTGCTTATAACAAACAATAAAAGCAAAATTACGAAAAACCAGGAGATAGTTGCCCTCCGGTAAGCAATTATCTATCATTTTACAAAGTTTCAAGTTATTATAACAATATGTCTCAGAGAAAAGCTTGAAAAATATAAAAAAAATGCATTTTTCAAGCTTTTTTCTGAGGCATATTGTTATAATAACTTGAAACTTTGTAAAATGATAGATAATTGCTTACCGGAGGGCAACTATCTCCTGGTTTTTCGTAATTTTGCTTTTATTGTTTGTTATAAGCAAATTAGTTATTTTTGTCGTCTGCTATTTTGTGGCGCGAAATCTAGATTTGAATTGACTTTCAGACCCCCTTAAGGGGGCTGGTCGGAGGAGCAGCCAAACGACGCCGCCGCAACGTCAAGTGGCGCGGCGCGCATTGTTTTGACGTAGCATTAGAATTACGTTACAGCAACAGAGCGAGCAGCCATCTTTAATTTATACGCAGTGACCAACTTGATGGCTCATATCGGGTTGTTAAAGTGGTACCTAAATTATTATTATTTTTACCAGTTTTAAAACAGTTTACTTATCAAAATCAGAGCTACTATTAACATGTTATACGTGCAGATAACATAGCTGTTGTAACCGAATTTATATATGCTCAACTGCAGGAATTCAGTTTCAAATATAAAAGTGATGTCGCGGGAAAGTTGAAGTAATATTTATCGGAAAAATCTTTCAAAGAAAAAATGAGTCGCACGTAGGATTCATCGACAAACTGCCTATTAATTCGAGCGCTTCGAGTACGTATAATATAATACAGTTGGTTTGACAGCCAAGTTTTCAAGCGTCTCTTATTGTCTCTTCTCAGCGCACCAATAATGCCGAGAGCTCGCAAGTCTCAATTACATTGTACAAAGCATCGCAGTCAGGGGCTTCGCTGCACTTGCTCGTATATAAAGACAATTACGCATGCGAAGCGTCACCCGAGTGCGCGATCAATCTTGGAAATGTTGCGTGCGGCATACACGGCGAACAGACGTACGTATACGTGCCATTGTTTTGCTCTGGAAGTGGAAGTAGGAATCGCGTGGCAGTATGTTGTGAAAAGAGTGCAGCACGACGCCGCTTGATAAAAGCGTTATGCGAGTTTGTTATCCTATCAGGAAACTGTAACAGTTCGTAAAGCGGCTTTAGTAGGCTTTTTATCGCAGCGAGCAATGTCAGTGCCAATCGCGCGTGCGATATTATACTCTTCTGATCTGTAGGAATTTCAGAATTTAAATTGAGCAAAGCTACGCGAAATCGAATTGAATTCGCAGACGAAGCCGCGGCGGAGGCAATATTTCTCCCCGTTCGTCTATATACTGCACTGCAACGACGTAATAGTGGGTCGAGTGCGGCTGCGGCGCGTCTACTCCTCGCGGAACGCGGAAGTAGCGCGGCGCTAGTCAAGGTGCACTGCACCGAGAGAGAGAGAGAGAGAGAGAGAGAGAGAGAGAGAGAGAGGGCGCGCATTAAGACGAGACTCGCGCTCGCGAGTCGGGGGTCGAGCTGTGCCTCTCCGATGCGAAATGGGTCAGTTCCGACGCGCGGACTCGGACGCTAAAGAACAAACAGATGGCTACCGCGCACGCTCCGTTGTCCAAGTTCTCGTTTTTCGTCTCTGTATGCGCCCACGGTGCAGTCGTACTCAGTACACAGTGCGCTTATGGGCGGGTGTGTGGTTACGTAACGGCGATCGATGGCTATCGGAAATCCACGACGCCGGCCGGGGTGACCGTAGCTTCTGTCCCTGGAATGCGCAGTGTAAACAATGGCGTGTCTATTATTTAATCGGTGGAACACTTGGTATTTAGATTTTTCTCGCTCCACATGGATACCGCCGGAGCTTTCGAAACGTTTGAGCTTATTTCACATCAAACTGCGTTTTGCGCATTTGGATTTTCTGAATTTTTTTTGATTTTTCGAATAAATATTTGTAATTGTTGTAAGGAGATGCGCGCTCGCTCTGTGATCGTCGCTATCTCTCACTTTGCGTCGTAAATTTCTTTTATCGTCGTTAAATACGTGATTTAGATTATCAGCTCCGACTATATAGGAATTCGGACGAGGTTACGCGAATTGCAATATTCTAAGAACTTCCTCGCCGTAAGTAAAAAGAAATTTATTGCCCGCGCGCCGAGTTGCTTTATTGCAATACTATAAACAGCGGAGAAACTCTTTTTAAACTTCAATTTGCAAAAGCTTTTATTCAATTTATCCGTCTTCAAGGCAGCCGATAAATCGCTTAAAAGACTTTGCGTAATTTCTTCTTGCCTCTCGGAGTTGACAGCCGGAGCGAAAAAGAAAAAGATTTTTTTTCAATAAAAACGCTGAAACAATAAACGCAGACCTTGAAGTAAATCATTCCAGCGCCATAACGCTTACCTTTTTTTTATCGCAACATAACGACTCCACGTGTAAGGTGGTTTCCTCTCGAGCTCATTGTTTTGATATCGAGGCAATCTTTCCGAGCGATTAGCCCGTCAATCGAGCAATAAACATGCCGCTCAACCCCGCAGTCAAAATCGAAAGAGCACTTGGCCGAGAATCGAGACGTCTGTCGCGTTACAAACTGAAGCAAGTACGAAAGCACATTGTTTCAAGCCCCGGCGAGTCAATGCCAGCCGTTTGCGCCAATTAAGTGGGTTAGCGGCCTTTTCTTCCCGTCAGAGCCTAATCCCTTGATGACCGCAGCAAAATTCGCCGACGCGCGACGTATAAAGCCCACTCGAGGCCCCCTCGCGCAGGAAAGCCAAGACAAATCAAGAAGAGTGTCCTCGTGCCGCCCCAATTAAGGAATTAAGGTCCCCGCGTGACTGGAAAAAATGCGGGCGCTTGGCTTATTATGCGCCGCTAATTGCTGAAATCTGAATGAACGAGATGTTTCTTTCACAAGACTCGCGCCGCGATACGCCAGCATTACCACCGCGATGGATTCGCTCGCAGTAAATCAAGCGTAATAGAGTTTAAAAGAGCCTCGTTAAGATAAAATGATTAGCGAAGAATTTTCAATAGGTGCGCGCCAAGTTAATTTACGGTGATAATAAAATCGGTTACTGCCGAACGCGCGCAGAGTGGCGGGTTGCGCGTGATTCGACAATGTGTTTATCGCTTATCCAATCTGAATCGCGCCTAATAAACTGCCCCGTCGCGTCGGTTGAAATTTACGATTTACGAGCCGCGGGCGATCGGGTTCTTTTCGCGGCTAATAAACAAATGCAAACGTCCGCGAGTTCGCACGCATCCCACGGAGCGTGTGATAGGAGTGCAGCCGGACGTCCCAAATCAGTCGCTTTAGAATCGCAAAGTGGCCGCGTGTCTCTCTCTCTCTCTCTCTCTCTCTCTCTCTCTCTCTCTCTCTCGGAGTGCGCACTGCGGCCGTGTGGGTGCGTACGCGTGCACGTCTAGCCGAGACTCGTCGGCCGGAGAGATGAAGTCGATGGGCCTCGACGGCGCGTCCGACCCAATAACCGCAGGCCAACTACGTACGTGTATGTGTGTGTTGCAGCCGCTGGCTCAGTAGGTCGACTCGAGCTCTACTATACAGCAGGCGGATTCTGCTCTAGTTTCGCTCGCGCGCGGGCTCGTAACAAAGCGAGGAGCGGATATCCACAGACTCGCTCGAGGCCTTCCCGCATTGTGTCTAAGAGAGAGAGAGAGAGAGAGAGAGAGAGAGAGAGCAGGCGCCGGAGATGCTTTTCGCGACGCCAGCTTACAGCGGCGTCTTGTGTACAATTAGTTTCCAGCTCTTGTCGCTAGCTCGAAACTTGCAGAATGAATCAACGAATTTCTGCGCAGCGCGACGCGACAAGTTCAAAACAAAGCGTTATTGTCGCGCACGTGCAGCGCCGGCAGATCCGTCTCGAAGGAGAACCTCGAGTTGTTCATCGATTTTCGCGCGCGAGGCTATACTCTCCCCGCCGCCGTCACGTGCTGCATCGGCTCGATCTGGAAAGGTCGTGCAAGAGTCTGTATTCTTCGTAGCCCTGCCTACAGAGCGTTGCGCCACTCGTAATGAATCGTTGCGCGCCACGAGCCGTCTCATTTCACCGACTACAGGCGTATAATACGTGTGTGCACGTGGCCCCCGACACGAGAAATGCGGCTCTTACAATCCGACGAGTAGAGAGCGAGCTTCGTGCGCGCGATGTGTACGTATAGCCACTGTACTGCGGGTTACCCCTCGCTCGCAATTATCGCTGTCGTTTAGCCCCGCTCTCGGCGCCGCGCTGGCGCCAGGTGCGAGCCGCGTTAACCCGTTTTCGCCTCGCGATCAAGCAGCGATTTTGCCGTTTTTGCGCGATCTTTATAACCGACTTTGATTTATTCCCCCGCGGCTGTACGCGCTAAAGCGCGCTTATTTTTTCCTCGAATGGCAGTATATGGCTTATTATTGCCGTCCGTTTTGGAGGAATACCGCTGATATAGTACACGCATATAGGTGCGACGTGACCCTGTTCCACTGGCCGACAATTAGAGCAAGTAAAGTTCAAGCACAGGTAAAGCGGCGCTTTCCTGTTTCTCGCGAGGTTTCTCGCGGTCTAGAATCGAGGTCAGCAGGCGCGTTATTTTTATACTGAAAAAGGGTTATTTATATTATACGCGCAATAATAGCGCATTCCTCTATAATTCAAAAATAGCCGAACGAGGTTAAAGTTTCGCCAAAGTGGAGTGGGTTCGAGGTTTCAAGTTCAGAGACGGAATACGAGACGCTAATAAGTTCAGAGTTCCGACTGCAATTGTTTTTCGATGTCCCGTTGAAGCAGTGTAAGCAGAGCCGACGCTGCAGCTCGCATCGAGGTATATTCTTAGGTACCGAGGAAAGTCGGCGTTGTCTTCGCACTCGCGGTCTTTTCCTGCTGGCCCGTTTTTGATCGCGCGTTGCGCAATGTGATGAGGATCACGAAAGGTATGTGCATCATTTTCTCTCCCATTACTCTAATGAGCACATCGGCAGACCTAGTCGCGATGTCCGACTTCTTGTTGCAAAGTCTGGCAGACAATCGCTTAACGTCATTATCGGGATTTGTCTCTCCCCTCTCCTCCGCAGCGTCTACCCCATAAAAACATGTTTACAACGACGCGGAGGCTCTCTCTCTCTCTCTCTCTCTCTCTCTCTCTCCTCTACGCTGCAGCAGCTGGCGCGCGAGTAAAAACACATCGATGCACACAGGCCTTATCGTTAAAACAAACGTTCGGCGGCTACCCAATAAACGAGGCACACAATGCGAGCGGACTCGCGGCCAGGTATAGACGCGTAGCCAGAGGTAAAACGTAAGCGTCGGCGTCGGTCAAGCCCCGAAAGTAGGTCAGTCCCAGAGTCGAGAGCTCAGACAGTTACATAACGGCTGGAGGGAGAAAGTACGCGCTCGAGTATAGGCAGTGTGTACGTACCTCCTCTCCCTCCACCCTCTCCTCTCTCAGACTGCGCAGTAGCAGTACTATACCGTGCGCGCGGCTCCCTCCTTCTTTCGAGCTCCGCAGCGAGCGTTTCCTTTTGGCCGCGAGCTGCAGTTCTCCCCCACCTCCTCTTCGTATACATATAGTTTGCAGCGAGCGCGCGCGAAGGCCCTTTCTCGCCGAGGCCGTCGCCGCTATGTTTACAAACAAATCCCCCACCGCCTCGTGCGCGCGCAGCCGTCTTTTTCCGCGCTGCGTCGCTGCAAAAGTAGGCGCACCGCGTAATTGCTTTTTTCCTCGCGGATGCTACCCGCATTGTTCTCGAGGCTTCTGTTGTTGTTGTCGTTGTTGTCGCGTTGTCGTCGAGGCTGCTGTTATTGTCGGTCGTTATTGCTGCTTGGCGCCCAGGAATCTTGCCTAACGCGCGATGCTTTTTCGCTCCTTATGAGGCGGATTGTCCATTCGCCGCTGCGAGCTGCATTCGCGCAAGTATAGGTGGGTCGCTTTACTTGGCCCCGGCGGCCTATGAGGCCTATATTCTGCCTTTCTGCGTCAAAACATCTATAAATAACGCTTTTTATGCCGCTCGCCGTGGGCTTTCGCGTGCCTTTGCGGTGCATGGACTTGCACTTCTCTATTGGAGCCGGCTCAGACGCGAGCGAGGCGCGTATAATTATATAACGTTTTTGAAAGGGACTAATTGGATGCTTAGTTTTGAAGGCTTGAAGAGAGTAACAACTCATTACGAGCATTAAAATTTATTAGTTGTACAGTTGTTACCTTTCTGTGGAAAATGCTCGGAAAAATGGGTTTCATGGTAGTTCTGAATCTTCTAGTCGTTTTGCATGAATTATTCATCTATTACAACTTGCAGCGCACTAGCATTATAATGTTTTTCTAGAATTGAAGAAAACTATTATGTAGTTGACGATTCGTACTATGGACTCAGTAGTAGCAATACGCGTTCTCAGCAGCTCAAAGTGCCTCGACGCGATTCCCAGTACAGGTGTATTCTTTTTCAACGTAGCTTCGCTCGCCGAAGTGGAACAAAACGTTTACCAACGTTTAACCCAATAGATAGCCTAAGAACAATACAAACCGTTCCGATAATCCGCACCAGCCATACACCACATACACTCCCAGCGCGCAAAAAGCCCCATCGAGACTCAAAATTCCAATTACAGGGACCGGCGGAGCTCGTTTGAAATATATAAAGGTCTCGAAACAACGCAGAGCGTACACTCGACGGAACGCGAATGCATTTTCCAAAAGCCGGCTCGGCCCTTGTTTTTTCCTCTCTCTCTCTCTCTCCAGGCGTTGCTCAAGAGCTGCCGCCGCGCGCGTTTCGCAACGAGATGCAACTGCAGGCCAAGATCGCGCGCGCTTACTGCGTGTGCGCGCAGGCTCTCGAGGTCAGCGCACGGAACCGGAAGTTGTCGCTTGCACATACACAGAGCAGAGAGCAGCGATTGCCGGTCGGTTTTGAATTCTCGTTTAAATCATCGCGCGCAATTACGCTCCCGCGTTCATTTTTTCTTGCCGTATATTAAACATCGGGGTCACTGACCGATTGGCTTCCAATATACATTGGGCACGCGCCGAAACGGTGAGTCATCCACGAGGGATTCTCTGGCGGAAAAGCGCCGCGAGGGCGGCTGGTCCCGGGAATCACAGCAGCAGTCTAACTCACGGAGTGTATCCCCGGAGTGCCTGACGAGCTGAGACTCGAGCTGTCTCGGCGAAGGTCCATCCGCACAATTTCAGAATTGGCAAAGAAAATCGGGGCCGAGCTCGGCTTAAAAATCATTTCCTTTATCGGGCCGTCCTCGACACCGTCTTGGCTCTTCCTCTCTCGCGCGGCGCGCGTGAGAAAGCCGGCGTCGCCGGCGCACACAAGTTGCATATGGAAGGTGCAAGTATACTCAGTGGCCTAGACAAGTAGGTCGCGGCGCAATTCTGTCCGTGCAGAATATCCCTCCCCCGGTGCGCAAAGCTAGCTCACGGTCTGTTTTTATCGGGCTCTCTTTCTCCCTCCCCTGGCGCTCTAGACATCTTTTTTCCTCCGGCGCAGTCTGGCCTCTCTCTCTCTCTCTCTCTCTCGTGTATAATTGAACACTTACGTAAATAGCAGTGGGCGAGAGAGCAAGCGGTCCTCGATAGGCGCACCATGCTCCGCGCGGCGGAATCCACTTATATTACATAAAGCCTCTGTCTCTGTGTCTAACTCTACCTTTCCGCCCGCCATATGTCATGCACACATCGGCTGTCATGTGCGGGCACGAAGCGCCCCCCTCGACGCCGCGTGTATGTAAGTTCAATTGTGCTTTGCGCAGCCGTCGTTTTTCCCCTTCTATTTATAAGCGCTCTTTAATTAGATAAGAGAGCGAGCGCAAGTGTCTGTCTGCGTCTCTGGATGCAGCGCGCGGCTCTAGGAACCGTGGCGAGTAATTTCGTTCTCGGAAAAAAGTCCGAGTGTGTTTGCGTAGTTCGAGTACCGCGTGCGTTTGAAAAAATAAATTGTTGGTTTTTCAGATTCTACAATTCTGCGAAGAGTTGATCGAGCGTCATTGTTAACCAATGTAATCGCTCGAGCGCGATTTCGTAACTATGTAGTTTTCATTTCCGAAAATCGAAACACAACGATAATCACCGGGGAGGGCAGGGGGGGGGGGCAACCAAGGCTGCCCATAGACTTACTACCTACGGGCAGTGGAAACACAATGGAAACAGGGGGCGAGACAAACTCGGCTTTCACCAAAACTCTGCCTCAACCCGAAATTTACTATAAAATCGGACATGATGATAGCGTGTTACTTCTTTGGAAAGAAATACGACACTCTGCCGATCTTTCAATCAGAGATTCATGGAACTTGGCAGAAAAATAAGCTGCTTAAGACAACTACTGCCCAGAAGACAACATCGGACCTGGTCTGGCACTGCAGGGCAACACCGAATCAACTGGCCAACAACAGCAAAGTGCCAAAGTCAGACTACTCTGGGTTCCAGGTCACACTGGAATCAAGGGTAACGAGATCGCCGATAGACACGTCTCTCTGGGAGCTCGAACTCCCCCGATCGGACAGGAGCCTTTTACGGGTGCAGTAGGGCGCCTGCCGGGAGGGGCGATTCGCGAATGAGTGGAGGACGAGCAAACCAGAGAATGGCGAAATATCCAAGGATGTAGACATGCCAAAGCGGTCATAGGAGCATTTCCATGCCCAAGTGCATGAGGTGTACACGCTCCCACTTCCCTGTGCAAATAATTAATAATAAATAATATTAACAGCGATTGAAATTTCTGTAGAATGAATAACGATCCGCCATGAGTTGCTTCCTCGGCTCTCCTTTCCTTCGAGCCACCTGATGAAGCATCTCCACAACAACGCACCATCATCCGCTGTTTTCGCGGACTTTTGCCCTCGACTCTCGCGCATGCAAAGTTGCGAGAAAGAGAGAAATCTCTGGTGTTGATTTTTTTCTATAAATAACACGCGTGAGTCAGGCGGTGAGCATCAGCTCTGGCTCTGAGCTCGCGCGATGCCAATGTGCAAAGACGAGAGCCGCCGAGGAGCAACGCACGTATTATTGTGCGCGTGTGCGCGCGCGGCTCGTCCTCTCCCGAAATTCGACACCGCTCGTGACTCAGGCGCGTATAGAGCAGCGCATCTTAGCACCCGTCGACGCCGACGAGCCGGGGATTCATCTTCGTCTACGATTTCAATTATTCAATTCCGCCAACCTGGCACTTACTCGTTTCTCTCTTTTTTTTGTTAAATTTTTGCGAGAATTGCCGTCGATTATCAGCCCATCGGTCTATACGTCTATACGTAATGCAATCGAAATAGCGGCAAGTGAAAAGAGGTAGCGTCTGGCTCGAAGTACACGTAAGTATCCCGGCGCTCGTGGAGTTATTGCACATTGTCCCTCTCGTACGCATCGCGACTCTCTCTCATCTGGCCTACTTCCATGTTTTTACCCGTGCCTGTATTCCGAATAGTTCTGACACTTGAGGCCCGAACTTTTCGACGAGATCGACATTGGAGAGGTGCCTCTCCCTTTCCATCGCCTTAGACTTGTCCCTATTACGAACTTTGCACTACGCGCAACTTTGAAAATCGACGCCAGGGTTTCGCTCCTTAAATTTTAATTTTCAATCAGTTTTGAAAACTGGAAATACTGGCTCGCGATCTGCATTCGTTCCCGTGCGAGCTGATCATGCGCCGTTGAGAGAGCACGCGAGCGGTTTTTAAATAATTGCCTCGCTAAGTAAATCGCGCGAAATTACGAAGAAGCCTGCGAAGAAAAAAGAAAAGAAAGTACAGGAAGATTCCGGTTCTATTTTCGTACAATCTCCTCCGAGTCGCTTTATTTTTAGCGAGAGAGCTATACGCGCCGCGATAAGAGAGCGAGGCGTTATTGTAATACGCCGCGCGGAGCAGCTGCGCGTTTTTATAACCAATCAATGTCAAAGGTGATACCGATGCAAATAAGCCGAGCGATAATATTTGGATAGAGCTCTCCTGCAGTGTTTGCGCGCAAACATGTGAAAAATTGCTCGTGCCCGCAGGATCGCAGAGGGGAAAAAATCATGGCTGCGAACGAGATGTTTGACGGTTTTTAATACTCACGAGGGACGCGAGCGATGCCTAAGCACGGTCGAAGCTCGGGGATTTTCAATTCAGAGAGGGGCATGCAGGAAAGTCAGCATAGTCAAGCTTCCGCAGCCGGGACTCGGAGATAATCGCAGTGAATACACATCGAGCGTGTTTACGCGATCGGAGAGTGCGTTGGCTTCGATTAATCAGAACACATTGTCGCCGAATGCCGATAAGCCATCTCGTAGATAGCGATGCCTCGAGCGAGGATAAAATCGCACATCCGCCTCGAGGAGTCCCGATACAGCAGCGTAAGAATCGCTCGTCGGTTACGCGAGCGTCGGAGCGCGAAGGGAAAGCTCGACGAGTTCCCGACCTAGACAACAACGAAAAGGGAGAGATAGAGAGCTGGGGGGCTATTCCATTTCTCGATCGACTATTTGCATGTCGAACGGCAGACTGCGCAGAGAGGATATAGGCGCCCGCTAAGGCTTCTCTATTATTGCGGCTAACTGGCGGCGCGGCGGTGACCGAGGCGCGCCGGGTTACCGTGTCAGGCCGTCTGCGGCGCGTCCCGACGCTGCGCACTCTTTTATGCGCCTAATACCTACACACACTCTCTCTCTCTCTCTCTCTCTCTCTCTCTCTCTCTCCGCTGCACGCGTTCCCTCGGATCTCCGAATTCTCCCTGCGCCATTCTCGCGCGCTCTACGGCCTCTCGAAATAGCCCCGACGGCGGCGCACTTCAACCTTCCCTATCTCTTCGAGCTCGCGAGTACACACTGCACGCACATTCTTCGCGCTTGCTATCTCCTTCCGCGTGTCTCGTCTCGGCGCTTACGTTTGCTCTTGCGGCGCAGACGCGGGCAGAGAGATCTGCTTTGAATCTGATTTATTATGTACGAGGGAAGCGCGGCGTTTTGAGCGATTGTTTTCTTTTCCGTCTGCGCGCTCTCTGCGCTGTTTTTCGACATCCAGCTGCGAGAGAGATACAGCTGCGCATCTGCAGATAATGCGAAATTATCTGTCGGGAAAACACCTCCCGCGATAAGATAAAATTGCCTTTTAAACAGATGCGCGTTATTTACCAGAGGTACCAGCTTCGCTATCTAGATAAGATAATGAGGGAGTGTAGTGACGGGGTGCACTCGTCGCACGTGCTGCTGCTCTCCGCGATAAATTAAGACACGTGTGTTTATACTGCTGCGTTTCACAACACGAGCACGCCATATTTGCTCGTTTTGTCGGAACAATAAATAACCAAGCGTCGTTCGGCAATAAAGTTTACGCTCGTTTTATCGCCTTGCCGCGGTCAACGTCATTTTGCGCGCGAATCAATCATCCAGGAGAAGAGAGACTGTCGTTTCGAAAAGTTGCGTAAAAGCCCGCGCTCACGACAGCCTCTTCCGAGAAAAGCACAAGTGCGCAGCGGAGAATCAACTGCGCTCGATAATTCGACGGATATCCACTTATAGGCTCCGGCGTCATCGAGCTCGCGCTGATGCGTGTTTTCGTACAAAAGCGCAGGTGAGTCGATGATAAGGAACGAAGCGGCGATTATAGACCGGCCAATAAGCTATCCCTCTCTCTCTCTCCCGCGAGAGACGGATTCCAGCTCCGCGGCGCGTCTTATTGACTTCCTGCGCGACGAGCCCGATGTACACAGCCGTCTGCTGCATTTGCTCTTCTCGCCGCAGTCTTATCAACGGTAAACAGCGCAGTCCTCTCTGCACACAGACGCATCGGGTCGGAAATTTCGGCGCTCGAGGAGCCGATGACCGATTGAGCGCGAGAGAGTCATTGATTCATTCCCGCGAAATCTCCGACTCACTCGACATTTCCACGACTTGTTTTCACCGTCGGCTTCTCGCGATTACGTTTTGCGAAACGGGGATTTTTTCTTTCTCGTCAATGCAGCCTGGCTTGGTGTGTACGGCTGCGCTGACGGGAAGCGTCGCACTTTGACTTACATAAGGCATATGCTCTCGCGCTATTCAAAACAACAACAACACGCTGACGTAA
This sequence comes from Trichomalopsis sarcophagae, assembly GCA_024372645.1. Lineage (NCBI taxonomy): Eukaryota > Metazoa > Arthropoda > Insecta > Hymenoptera > Pteromalidae > Trichomalopsis > Trichomalopsis sarcophagae. Next base: position 161,983 of record QLSS01000146.1, on the reverse strand, counting down.
ACAAGTGGGATGGATAATGATTGGACGTGAAAATGCTTAATGGACGTCTTAGAAAGCTTGTTGCTTATATTTTCGTTTAAAGTTACGTCAACTTTCCATACTATTTTTCCATCCGTTTCTAGGTCACGTTGTGATAATGCGCAAAGAGCTCGCATAGGCATCATATTAGAACTATTGAATATCGAGCAGTAAAAAGTAAAGGATCAATCAAAGTTCCGTTAAGAAGCAATAAGGGTAGGCATGCAGAAAAAAAGTGTCGACGCGATTGAGAGTAGGTCTTTGAAGCAAAAGTCACATTCACACGATCGCCGACGAGCCGTATCGTAAAAGCCTGCAGTAGCGCGCGCTCTCGCGCGAGGATGAAAAGAAGGATGTTTACTAGTATAGAGGCCGGGCCGTCCGGTTTATAATGGGCGTAAACTCGATCGTATAACCGTGCGCGGAGAGAGAGAGAGAGAGAGAGAGAGAGAGAGAGAGAGAGAGTGCACACGCCGCGGGCGCGCGTAAACAAGATAAAGCGACGAAAAAAATACGCCGGCGAAGATGAGTGTTGATTCTCGGCTATGGCGCGCGCGGCTGTTGTAAAGCCGTCTTCGAACGCATTCGTCGCCTGCTGCCAGTGTTATACGAAGGGCAATCGCGAGAGAAATTTTCGAGTAAAAAATACGCACAGCGCGACGTAGGTAATGGTAAACGGGCCGCCGTGCGTGCGTGATTATTCATTGACGGTTTCGAGTGCGCGACTGCGAAAATTTATGTCGATTAATCACTCGAGACGGGAGTATCGCGGCTCTTACAATCACGCTCGGGCTTTTCGTGAAGAAACTCGCCCGTGTTTACCTGCAGCTCAAATGTGGGTCACGAATCGTTAAGGCGAACGACAACAGAAAAGAGATACATAAAAACCGGCCGCAGACATCACAAAAAAGTCTAATTCCAGACGGACGCGAAAACTTTCTCGGAAGCTTTTCTGCGCGCCCGCGTGGTATACCAGTATACACCGAAATAAATTTAGCGGAAAAAACTGGACTCTTGGGCGAGAGCTTTTTCGCCGACCAACGCGCGGTGAAACTGACTTTACATACCAGCTGTTTAATTAGCCATTGAGTACATAGACGAGCGCCATGAAAGGCCCCATAATTTATTTTTACAATCGAAAGCGCCGCTGGAAAAGTACACTCGTATGTATTTTTACTTCGTACGCCCTTTCAAGGTAGTTTCAGCCGTGCATTCGCTGTAATTGCGCCGGTGCTCGTTTGACAAAAGAAATTCCGGGCTAAGAGAGCCGTCCATAAATCGTTGTTGTCATTCGGGAATAAACGCTCCGTTCATTCCCGGATGCAGATATCGAGAAAAACCTTCGGCGATTGGTAAGGGTCGAGGAACTCGTTGTTGTTGTTTGCTTTTGTTGTTAATCGGCTATTTCTCATGCTCGATGAGCGCCGCGAGGAGATAACGTCGGCGCATCGCCGCGCGATAACAAAGTAGGCGCCGGCAATGTTTTGAACAGCCGGCTCTCGGAAAATCTAGGCGAGGAATCTCGCGCTGTTTTTCCCCGTTAAGGAGATACGTCGCGTGTGAAGCCTTGGTAGCATCGGGCTCTCGAATCCCTGAACATGTCCTCGGTTCGTCGGCGCAGATAAGCCGAGTCGCTCATCGGACGTATAAGTCTCGGGCGGCTGACCGCACTTATCGCTGCGGGACGGGATGTCAATATTTTCGGAGACTCGTCTGCTAATCGTTCCACAGATCTGCCGTAATGTGCTCAACCGATGCGTCCCGTCCCCTCACTATTTCGTTACAAAATCGTGAGCTTTGTCGTAATCTGGTTAATTTTCCGACGGAATCGCGCAAGATCGTATCGTTGGCAATTCATGACCGAGCCATGGTTTTCAAATCGACGTTTGCCAGTAGCGATAGTTTGGAGCATTTAAGCGGTCGGTTTTTCTTTCCTCGAGCGATTCTGACGGATGCAAAATTAAGTGTGTTCGATGGCATAATTTGCAAATACGAAAATAGGCGACTTCATTAGCTTTCAATACAGCTCGGCGGCGACAATCGCGTCTACGAGGAAAAGCGGCTCACGATAATTCAAATTGAGCAATGAAGAATACATTGCGACTCTTATTTAATTTCCTCCTCGGTTACAGGTGTTGTTTATTCGTTGTGCGATTGTGGCTAATTAAAAAAAGAGCATAGTATATCGTACGAGGAAAAGTGCCTCGGATAATTGTTTATGTTATAATCGTTAAATTGCTAACGTTATACATAGAGCGTATAGTGTTTACGTATGCCTTCAACGGGCTTTCCTCCATTTGAGGAAAAAGAACGTAAAAAACTCGACTTTCGAGGCTTCGCGCAAAGCGTATTTCTCGCGCAAAAGATGATAAAACACTATAATCCTATAGCTGTCTACTCAAAAACAAAGTGCTAAGCTATAGAGTCGAAAATGTCACTCGATAATGAACTCGACATTAAGGCGCCGACGGTAAATCAGCCGCAGTTAAACATTCTATTATCCATAACAAATTACCCGCTTGTAAATGATAAAAATGCCCAAGTTTCTCTTATACGCGCTCGCGCGAGTCTGGTGTTTTTCATTAGGCGCGCACCGTGAGCCGTGCGTGTCACTCTATACTGAAAGTAATGATAATCGCCGGTGATTTATGCTGGAGAAAATGACATTTAACATTGGTAAATAAGCGCGCGCCAGCCTGACGGAACGAGGGAGCAAAGTGCAGGTACACGCGGGGACCGCGTCCCATTCCAAGCGGCGATATAGTAATACGTCCTTAAGTTGAGCGCGCGTATACGCCATCGGCAGAACGTCCTAACAGGTTTCACCACTGGAAAATTCCATACGAACAACTGCGCACATTATGCTTTCCTCATTCTCCGACGGGATGCCGTTACTGTTTACTAATAAGAGGCTCTTCGTGCATTATTTTTACTAATCCGTGTTTTTTTTTTAATTTTATTTTAGAGCAGGTTTTATGCGGAATGTTACTGGTAATTGCGCATACCGTGTTTTTTCAGTGGTTTTGAGTAAATGAAAAAAAAAAAAAAAAAATACAAATACTTTTCATTAAATTTCGTTGCATTGTTTTATTAGTCACAAGGCAGCCAAACAAGTCTGTTTTAGCGTTGGTGGCACAACGCTATATCTATAGACTCGGCTCGTACAATTGTCATGAGGAAAATGAAAAGGTGCTTATGCGCAGCCTATTTTCACAAGAATTAAGGCGGTGACGAAAAGAAAGAATCAAAGCTGCTCTGTTTTCATACTTGACATGTTGCGTTTCACTGCTCCTGTACGCATTATAGGATTAAAATTGAGTTTCAGTTAAACTTGGAACAGTATGTTTAAAATTAAAATATTTGTAGATTAGAGCTTTTGCAATTTCAATAAATTTTGATTTAAAAAGGTCGAGATTTCCACGACAATAATACAACGGAATACGCTCCTCGTTATCACAAGAGTAGGATAATGATGATCAAGTACAAGTGGAAAAGTCAGAAAGAAAAGGTTGCCTCGAATTTCGCTTGCCTCGAATTTCGTCGAGGACCTGCAGTCATCTGGGACTGTTATTAAAATGTTTACTCGAAGCATACATACAACCTGCACCAAAAGCCGACTACCTCGCAATAACATCGCGAGCAAGCGCGAGCGGAGATAGTGAAGTATTTTTCTCGATTGCCAGTCGCAACGTTCGCATATAGCGAATCGAATCCTTTCTCTTTTGTTTTCCATTCTCTTACTGCCGGGCTTCCTCTTTGTGTCTGGCGCGTGTATTTGCGTTTCTCTTTCTTCGGCGCTCACTCTGTTCATGTACATATAACACAGCCCAATGGAACAAGCGCGGCCGCGCGACCGTTATGTTTGCCTCGCGAGTGCTCTATAGGATCGCACGGTATTTAACGGTAAAAGAACTTTTATGGCTGAACTTTTTCGGCAGCCGGCAACTGGTGTGGCGTGTATATAAATAATCTAAAAAGTCCGCCCAGACATTCTAGATATCCGGCTTTGCGCGATTTTTTCTTCTGAGATTCCCGACGGGACTCGTTCCAAGTCGAATTAGGTGCGTTTTGCTTCGTTCTGTACAGCCGTTTGATTAAAAATCAATATCACAAAGCGCGCGCTCTGAGTGATGTTCTAACGAAACGTAAATACGGGCGTACGTGGATCTGTAATTTTGTCGGAGTACGACCCCTCGGGGGAAGGAAGTTACGTTCTAATTATTTTCAGAAATGAGCCCTCCGGTAATGACGACCACGTGACGTCGTCAAACCCTTTCCGCAACCGAGTGACCAAATAACGAAAACAGAAACATATATCAATTTATGAAAACTTGAATTATTTGTACGATTTCCAGATGATTAGCGTCGCAGCGTGTAATTTCCTGGCGACACGTTACCCTATACAAAGCGCGAAAACAAAGCAATTTGATCCGAGGAATGTCGCGGACACGTATACCTGTTATACTCTCGAGCCGGTCTTTTGACACTCCACATAGTCAGGCGGTAAGATTCCTCGGTTTACATAAAGAGCGAATAATTTACGCGAACGCAAAAAGTCCTTGATCGCGCCGTAAAAGTAATGACGCCGAGCGTAAACCGATTCGAAAAAAGCGCGGCTCTAATTTTCACCGCATTGCATCCCAGTCGCGCCCCCTATAGGCTCGCGTGCTGAGAAACGAGGGATAGCCGCGGTAAAAATTCATTGCCTTCACGCGACTCGGCCCAATAAAGGGCTGCGCTTCTTTGCATAACGCCGCGAGAAAAGAAAAAAAGTAAGTAAAGTAGGGGAAATGTGAGCGGGAAAAGGAAAGCGTACATTATATTATAATATAATATTATGCGATCTGCGTAGCCGCTGTTCCTTTGGTCTTCATTTATGCTAAACCTTCACGGGAAAAGTGTGACTCGAACGAGCGCATTAGTTTTACAAATAGAATGATTTCCAGCTATTTTCATTGTTGCGTTGAAATATCAAAACGTTGTTAATTGCGCTGGTAATTGAGCTCTCCCAGAGTGTCGGCGCAATCAACGGCTCGTTATGCAGCTCTCCCGCGCGCAGTCATAAGCCGATCGTCGTAACGACTGCAGCGGCGGCGCGCGATAGATACGTGTACAGTGTATACACGCGTATTATAAACAAGACTGCAGCAGCGGCTGTATACGCCACCCCCGCGTGCACTTGGTTTATGGTAGATTACATCCTCCTTTTTAGTTTACTTTTATGGATCACGAATTGCTTTCTCCTTTCGAGCTCCTTTTTTTAGGCGCGCGAGCGAGAAAAGTTACGCGCCGAGCGCGATTTGCAGACTCGCGTCTATGTATAGACGGGAGCGGACGCTTTTATAGGGCGTTTTGAGCGGACTTTGTTCACACTCTCGAGGGCTGATCGTGTTTCTTTTCCAAGCCCGATAATTATTCCGCCGACGCGCGCTATTTTTCCCGGCGTTCGGAGCTTGATTGCGACCTCTGGAAAAAGCGCGCAATACGAAAACAAAAACAAAGCCTCGATAGCGAGACTTTGGACGGACGCAGATAAGATACCTATACGCGGCGGCGTCGTGGCTCCGCATATTTGCATCCAGTGCAAACACGATTTCTTTATCGCGGAGGCGTTCGCGCGCTGCAGCGGCGAGTCATATTCGCCGAACGGAAAACAAGCGCAGGCGAGGAAACTTTTTCGAGATTGATACGGAAGTCGCGAGCCAGGTGGAAAGAGCGCGCATTGTCGTGCACCACAGGCTTTCCAGCCAGCTAATTGATTTTGCGCTTTGGCTTATTCTCGGAAAACAATTTGTCGAACGCTTTTCACTCTTATCGCGCTTAGTGTCGCGACTCCGAATTACTGTTATTCGAGCGATGCGGACACACTCTATCATCAGGGGCGAGAACAATAACAGCCGTTTACCGGAATACGCGCGTATTCGGTCTTTTATTTCAATAGCCGTGCTCGTTCAGCGAAACAATCGGCTTTCTCGCGATCCTTATCAGCGCTATACAAACACGTCGGCCTATTTTTTCCGATCAGGGGAAATGACGCGCAGTTAAGCGATCCGATTGTCGTACCGGATCGATCGCGCACGTGCGCGACGGGCAGAGGAAACCCGAGGAAAAGAAAACACCGCGACCGGTCTCTCCGTTTGACGACTTGCTCGAGAGCCGCCTTTTTCCGAGATTTTCGACGCGCCCGCTTTTCCGCCGCCGAGTATAAGCTATACACATGATGCAGAGGGAGAAAGATGAGATAGCGTTAAGCGCGCGTGCACGGCGTTTCAACTTTTTTCTCGGGAGCGAGCCGCCATGACTTTTTATTCCCGCTTAGCGCCGAGGGAACGAGGCCGATTGCAGTAAAACGCCTCGAAAACGCTCTTTACGACGGCTCTTTATGGATTTTTTCCCGCTCGAAATTGTATCACGTTTGTATACGAGACTGTCGGGCCTTCTCGACCCGCTGAATACAAATTCTGCAGTCGAGTTCCAGCGAACGGCGAGTTGTTTGTAAACGCGACACTTGTCGACGAGGAACGGCCTTTGTTAACTGAAAATTCTTCCACGCGTGTGCTGCAGGCTCGACTTATTTTCTACGTGTCGTGTTTGCCGCGGGAAAACAGGATGTACTTTGGAAATTCGGGTCTTTTTAATGCGGCACTTTGAAAACGAGCATCCGAGTGAAATAGCGGACGTCACGGCAGCTGCGAAGACACCGTCGAGAAAAAAAAACCCGTAAACAGTAAAAAGTAAACGTCTCAATATGGCAAACAGGGATCCTGCAGAGATAAACAAGTAGAATATTTCAGATATCAATATCAATCGACTGACCTTCGCGCGAAATGGTAATTTTACGCGGCGCGGCAACGACCATCAATATAAAGCCCGCCGAAAACACTCGGCTCGGCGGCCGAATGCCATAGTGTATATGTTATACAAAACACCGTCGTTTCGCGCACTTCCAATTCCACGAATGTATCAATCTCGCGCGCAAACCGACATAGGCGAAAGAGAAGCCGCCGCAACCGCAACGCAAATAAACTGGCTTTTAAAACTATTAGCGAAATCGTAAAGCGCCGCGTCTCCGGCATACGCACCAGCGCATATACACGCAATAAATCGAGATGTGGACCAGCGATCGACCAAGTTTCATATTCGCGCGTGTGTATGTACAGCTATACACATATAATGTATGCATGAGGTGCGTGTGATCGGCCATTTTTCGCGGGCAGTGGAAATATTTCTGACGCGCGGTGTGGAGACTCGCGTCAATGTTATATAGAGGTGTCGGTTAATGCGTGAAACGCTCGTTTCGCTCTCGCATCGCATTTCGCTATCCATGTACGCGAGGGAATTCATTCTTGCCGCTTGGCCGTCATCAATCTTGTATGCTCGGAAATGACGCCAGTACCTCTGATGAGGTATAGATAACTGATTTCGCGAGCACTCTCTCTCTCTCTCTCTCTCACTCTCTCCCTGTGACGATCGGCGCATTTTTTGCGTAACTTTTTATCGCTTCGATGTGTACCGAGTGATTGATGCTTCGATAGTAATCTCCATAATTGAAAAAAGCCTCTGGACGTCTTTGCAATTTCTCTATGGATTACAACTAGGATTACAAAACGATTCTATAAAAAACGTTTACTCGAGACATGCGAGTAATCGAAAGGTCCATATTAAAAACTGCAAAGACCACAGGCACGTGAGATCGAAAATAGACGATCGACCGGCCGTAGAGGGGAAAAAATCGTAATTGATGCCAAGGAGCCGTGTGCGTGTCTAGTGTCTCTCCTTTTCTTTCTATTTATTCGTACGAACGAGAGGCGATTTGTTTTCGAGCTATTTTTAAAATCATTCGTAAGTGTAATACCCCCGCTAAAACCGTCGAGACATGCTGAATTTCCATTTCCGCTGATAATTCCAGTAGGTTCGATCTTGACATTGAAAGTATCCGGGCAGCGCGAGCGGCGAAAAAATTTGAAAATCGAATTGAGTAATCGGCTGTTTGTTCAGCTCTCAACTCGTCCGAACGTATGTACGTATCACGTGCGCTGCTGCGACTGGCGCCTCGCATACCATTTGACGCAAAAGCCTGCGTCGATGCGGCGTTTTATTGCAGGCTGAAAATTCATGCGGAGGCGCTTCATTAGGAATACAACAGTGCCGCGCAAATGAAAAGAAAATTTCCGAGCGTGGAAAAGCGGGCGCGCGTGCAGCAGGCGACTTTGGAAACTTTATTCGTGCACGTTTCGTATGTACGAATGGAATTTTCTTCATTGCTCGAAGCACTCGTTCTCGAGAGAGTCTTATAGCAGAGGAGCTATTTTGGCGTTACGCTCGTAACACGTGAAGAGCATTCGAGAATCCGTATACGTGTTTCGGATTATTGAGAGCTATCGGAGCAGTGCCCGCTCGTAACACGTGTCTTATTTTCGCTTAATTATATGATTTGAGTTTATTATCGCGACTCGATGAATATTCATGCGCATCGACGGTTACGATCCTGATGAACTTATGACGCGGGTTATAATAATATCGTATTGTTTGTTCAGTAGCATAATAAAATATTCAACGTACTTGCCGTTTAAGCAAAGCCGATTTAGCAGAGTTATTTTATCGCCACGCGCGAATAAAGTGTTTCATCGAAAGTGCTATACGAGCTTGTTTGTCTTTTTATGTGCACAGCCGGAGAAAGTTTTCAAATAGAGAGCGCGCGCGCCGCGTGATGTTTTGATCCTTGTTATGTATTTGTTTGCGTATCTTAACAAACTTACACAACGAGTACATTTTTCTTGCACCTTTTAGTCCGATCGCAAGTTTGTCTTTGCTTTTTACTGTACGCGGAAACTTTATGAAACGATAACGTCTGCGCGTAATGAAATACTTGATGCGTTTGTTTATCTTTGAAATACAGCCGAACATCACATCATTGAGCGATACGAGGCGTGCGGGCATCAATTTAATAAAATTGCAACAATTACGTGTTTTGCACCGCTTTATCCGCGCGTGTAGCAGTGGATAGGCTCTCGCAGTAGCATTGCGCTTTCTCGCCTTCCATATACGCAAGCTTGTTAGTATAGTCGACTTTACGACTCAATGAGTTGAAACTACTGGTTCATTCCGGAGCCAGTCGACTGAAAATGAGGAGCATTCCTTTCAATCAAACTGTTCTAAAATTTTTTTTCATACATCATGCCCGCTTCAAATTAGCCTAAAACACTCGTTAGCATGGGTCGCTCGTTTCGTACTTGTTTCAGTTTCACGAAATTCAGAGAAGATTCTGCGATCTACAGCATTATAACGAGGCGAAAATTTTCCACAGTCATCCGAGGAACCTTCGTTGAGGCGCATTTAACATCAATTGATATTATTGAATCTTCAAAGCGTTATTCACATTTCCAACAAGAACGAGCCGGATGCACGCGACCGATATAAATCAGCCGCTCGCGACAGCCGAACGAATTTCCCCGAGTGCATTTTACTGATGCACGAAATTCGACAAATATCATAAGCCTCCCGTGCACGTCTCCAAGATTTCCTCGGCTTGAATAATTCAGCGCCACGCGTGAATGAATAAAAATCAATCGAAAGTAGGTGAGAGGAGCGTCGCTGCAGCGGCGAAAAAAAAGGAAAATATCGATCGACGATGATTTATGCGCGTGCACACGCGAGCAGGGACGGGGGCAATCTGCGCCCTCTTCGGATCGAGCCTAAAAAATTAAAAGTCTCTCGGAGAGATATGCGCTATAATCCGCTTCTCCGGCGTGCTTTCACGATTCCAATACCCTCCGCGCAGCGCGTGCAGTATTGTGTTGATTTTCCGAGCATCATTATTTCCTTTCCTTTCACTATTCACTATCGATTCAGCTTTGGTGATTCATGCTACGCTTTGACATTTTTTTTTCGTATTCAATTGTTAAAATGAAAGTCGCACGATTCTACAGCGTTTTTATCCTGGCTAATTGCTGCGTAGCATGACGGCCGAGCGTAATCGAGTCCGGCGAGTACACATTGTAGCGAGTGTCGTCCGCAACAGATGTCACGTTGAAAATATCGAACCCCTTTGGGCAGACCGAAGCGGTTGTTATTACATGTCGGTCTCCCGTTTGACACACATACAGAGATAATGACCATTTTCATCGAATCGTAATTTTATCGCTCGTTTGTTAAACTCCTTCCCGTACGTCGTCGCTTCCTGCCTCCGAAAAAGTTGACGATCTCGAGCCGACGTAGGTACACGCTTTGGTATCAAGAAGACAAATGTGAAAATAATTAAAAGGAAGTTCGAAGGCGCGCGCGGTCCGGGCGCCGAAATGACTGTAATCCAAGGAGAAAAGAAGCCTCTTCGCGCTAGCTGTTGTTGTTGTGTCGGCTCTCTAGTATAACCAGCAATTATACCGGCAGTAGACGAGACGATTTCAGCCGCTGCGCGTAACACGCAGTTTCCGTTGTTGGGCTTTTATCCGGGATCTGTGCTCGAGCCGCAGATGCCGTTTTCTCGGACGACGAATTTTTCGGCTTCCCTTCGTCGGAAGGAGGAGGAGTCGCGGCGGCTGTATACACTTGCTGCCGGAAAGATTTACGGCGTCTCAAGTTTCCCGCGGAAAGCGACAGGTGGAGATATTTCGCTTCGGTGTCGTGGGCGATAATTGCGCTGCGCTCGCAGGTGAGTTGCAAATTTTGAGCGCTGGCTGATTTATCCACATTAAATTTGGGAGAAGAGCCGGCAAAGTATTCCGAGAGCCGGTCGGATTCGGGGAAGCGATAAACGCGCGAGAGCATTTCGCATGCAGCCAATTCGACATAAAGTATCAATTATGGGCCGCGAAACGCGGCTTCGAAGAAGCGACCTCGGCGTTTAATAACGAAATCCGCGTAAATCATCGCGTCGAATAGCGTCGGCGGCTTGTTTTTGTTTCGCCGGACCGAAAAAGCTCGGCAGCTGAACTTTACGACATGCGAAGCGAGATTTTTCGCCAATATAAAACGGCCTGACATAATTAATCGCAAAAAAGTCGCACCCGCGCGCGTGCGAGCGGGAGATAACGAAGACGTAAAATGCGCGCCGCGATCCGCAAAAAAGAGCGGGCGACCGCGCTAGCTCGCGCGAGGGAGTAGCAGATCGTGTGTAGTAGACGAGGCTGCAGCGCGCGGGGAGATGGACGACTGGTCGGGAGAGAGAGAGGACTTAAAACAAGAATGAAATGAGGCTGAAAGGAGCTCGAGGATGGAGGTGGAACAAAGAGGAAGGAAGGGCGAAGGAGAAATAGAGAAATGAAGAGGAGCAAAGAGGAAATTCCAGAGCTGGTCATCGCTCTTTCTTTGTTGGGCGCGCGCAGACTCTCCGCTGCACTGCGCGCGTGGGATCCGCGCGAATTTTCACGGCGATCTATACCGAGAGAGAGAGAGAGAGAGAGAGAGAGAGAGAGAGAGAAAGAGTCCAAGGTTACGACGAGTCGCATTTCACCGTCGGGGGCGGCTTCCGATTTTCTGCGAAATCAATGGACCGACGCTTGCTCACGTCCTCGCTTCTTGCCTCACTGAATATCTCTTTCCCATGCTGTACCTACGTTCCTTCTCGCCTCCCAAGTGAAAGTCTGATTCGGGGACTTTTCGCGATTCACACGTACGGCACTGGCTCGTTCGAACCCGTCGTCTCCTGATTTCCAAGCACTCCCGAGTTTTGCTCTGTGTATTTTATTGTCACACCGCTTATGAGAGGCGACAATGGATCTGGTTGCGTGCAGCATATTACGACGTATCGTGGATTCGCCGCCGTTACGTCAGAGGAGGTGCGAAAATAAACAGCGGGTCGAATCAATTTCGCCTGATTTAACCGCGCTAATAGGCCATTCTGATGGTCGCTTATTTAACATTCGAGTCGATGTACTTCGGCGACGCTTTTTTCTTCGGCTTGGCGCACATCGCCGCTCCGAAATAGAACAGGCAAAAGGAATTCGTATTAGCTGAACGATTAAAGTTTCATAACTCTTGATTTTTTTAATGAGAATCCAGTTAGACTTTTCGAGAGCGGGCAATTTTTCGACTTGGAACTTTCAAACGACACGTCGCCGCGGAATTCGAAAGTCGTATAGACACGCTCACTCGCGCAACGCGTTCTAATCACTTAATACATCCCGTTTCGAGTTAGAGCCAAGTTAAACTGGCCGTCATAATTAGGATAACTTAATTATTACGTGCTCGTCTGGAAATATCCTTAATACAGTTAATGGAGGTAAACGAGCTTTCAGACAACGCCGCCCGCAAGGCAGAGATCTTATCTCCCGTATACGTATACGAGAGATGGCAGTGCATGCGCCGAGTCGAGGACTTGGAATCTCTCTCGAGGAATAACGAAGCCGAAAAAGTGTTGGACAAGTGACCGAAGAGTAAACCGAAGCGGCGGCGGTTATTCAGTTATATTCTCTCACAGCGCGGGAGAGCGCGAGAGAGAGAGAGAGAGAGAGAGAGAGAGAGAGAGAGAGAGAAAGAGAGAGAGAGAGAGAGAGAGAGAGGAAGAGCGATGGGACTCGCGTGGATGCGCAGTCTCGGCGTTTATTAACCTGTTAGGCTGTGTCCACAATAGACCGAATTCGGTACCGTATTCGTAGACGGTAGCGAATTGAGTGGCGCTGCCAATTGCTTTTTTTCGCTCGCTCGCTCGCTACGAGCGGCGACGAACAGACCTCGAGTATACCGCATAACCTCCAATAATTTGAAACTTTGGGCGGTAAATCTTAGAATAAGTTAATCTATGAATAAATTGGTTAAAAAAAAATATCCAGCGCAATTTACAATAAATAAAAGTAAATGGGAAGCAGTTATTTGTTTTTATTTCTTTATTTAGTTATTTAAGTTTATTGAAAATTAACAAAATGAACAGAGTAAGATGAAATGTTATTACAAAAATACATAAAATAATTGTTTGAAGTTATGATGTATGATGAATTATTTTTAAGTAAGCTTCTCCTATTTTCTCTGGTGGTAATGACTTTAGAACACTGCAAATTATTTCTTCTCTGGAAACAACCCTCTGATCTTGCTTAAAATTTTTAGCCGTCTTTTTCACATCTTTCATTGCCTCTTTTAAATTGGTTATTGAATATGTGAAAATGTAATTACTTACATCAACAGGTTCTAAATTGGAGCAAAGCAGACAAGATGAAATGAATAGTAAAATCTTAGTTAAAAATAATTCATCATACATCATAACTTCCAACAATTATTTTATGTATTTTTGTAATAACATTTAATCTTACTCTGTTCATATTATTAATTTTCAATAAACTTAAATAACTAAATAAAGAAATAAAAACAAATAACTGCTTCCCATTTACTTTTATTATATTTTTAAGCAATTTATTCATAGATTAACTTATTCTAGGATTTACCGCCCAAAGTTTCAAATTATTGGAGGTTATGCGGTATACTCGAGGTCTGTTCGTCGGTACCGAATTCGGTCTATTGTGGACACAGCCTTACGCCGTGTTAAATTGGCTGAGAATGAAGCGCGTTCGCGTCAAGCTTTCGAGTCGCTCTTGCACCGTGTGCCCGATATAACTGTCGCGGATGGAACGAGAGGTGCGATAAGCTTCTCAGGATCGGCTGTAAAGCGAGTTAAATTCTTATAATGAAGCCATTATGGCATCAGAGGGCATCGGGAGCGCGAGCGTAAAAAAGCCTCAGGTTCTTTGTTCCTCACTCTCTCGCACTCTCCGTGCTCGGTTTATGCGCGTCGGTGGTCCACGGAGCGCGGGAACTGGAATGCGCGGACCGAGACGTGCGTAGGTATACGCGAGCGAGGGGAAGGGCCTCGGGGGCTCCATCCAGTCCTCTCCCTCACTCTCGTGAATGAACCAGCTCCGAGGCTACAACTATACCTGCGCCTCCGGCGTCGGCGGCTGCGTCCTCATAATCGGAGCGGCGCTTTTGACTCTCCGATTTCGGGGCCCCGACGAGAGGAGAGGGAGCTGGCAGCGCGCGCAGTAACGGCCCCCGGTTTCGTAGTATTTCGCTCCTGCGCGATGCCGGGGCCTTGGCCGTCGCGACCGTTGCGGAGAGAAGAAGGCATATAGTTATGTGCCAGAGGGAATGTGTTTTCGGAGAGAGCTGCGCCGCGCAGGAATTTGTTGATGTTTTGCTGCGCTTTGCTTTGAGGGCGAAGACGCCGAGCGGCCGAGGCCTGACCGCGAAAATCATTTCAGCGATATGGCTTAAGAAGAGTTAACCTTCCGTTTACTGCGGCCTTGCGGATTCGCCAGCCCGGCGGCGATGCTCGAAATTTTATTTCACGCGCTTTGAAATCCGAGGCGTCTATTGCGGAATTGCAAAGTCAGAAGTTCGCATTGCTCTCAAGGACGTGCGCGAGCTGCCTCTCGAATCGCTATATACTGAAGCCAACTAGCGCCTATTACGGCTCGGGCTTTATTGACTTCAAAACGTCATCCCGATTTATACGACGACACAATTTTCAAAAATCAAATCGTCATTACAAACCTCATTACAGCGGCTTGATGTATCCGCAATAAAGCAGCGAGAGAAGTGGAGCTTCCTACAGGAATCGACCTGCTCCACATGCTTAATTTAAGCGGTTCCCGAAGCCGCGCACACGCGAAAAGGCGGGAGCGTCGATCGGCAAACGAGCAGGGGGGCGCAGAAAAAGGAGTAAAATGAAGGAAGAAAAAAAGGCGGATGAGGGAAGAAGAAAACACGCGCTATCGGCTCGCTCTCGTCTCTTATTCATCTCGTTGATCCTCCTTCCACGAATCGAGCGGCCCACGCGTGCAGAGCCCAGCGGCGCTCCTTTTTCCTCCTCGTGAATTTTTCTACGTCTAATGCGTTCTACGAATTTTTTTGTCCGCCTCGCCTTTTATCTCTCCTTTTTTCTCTCCCTCCCTCTCTCTCTCTCTCTCTCTCTCTCTTCTCGCTCTCGAGTATTTACTTTCGGCAAGTTTCTCCCGAGCCTATATAGGTATACACATTCGTAATTGCTTTACGAGCTCGGTTTCATCAGGAGCGTGTGAATGGGACAGAGGCTTTTCCTGCGTCGCGGCCGATCGGCGTAATGAGGTGTGAAACGCTCGGAGGAATTCATTACACGCGACGCGCGAACTCTTTCTCTTCGAGGCAATAAAATTCAGCGCTCAGGCTGTTTTTCTATTGTCTTCCCTACGCTATACGCTGGCGTGATGCGGTGCATACACCTGTTTGTCTATCGGAGGCTGTTTTCCTCTCGTTTGACTGTGAAATTCGTGGCTTTATTTGGCCCGACCTGGTGAATAGGCGTCAGTTTGATTTCTTCTATTATGTTAACCGCGAGCTATGCAAATCATATACCTTAACTTTCACCTTGAATTTCGCATATTTTCTGAGCTCCTGTTGCTGCTATGCTCTAACGCTTTAGTACTCACTGGCGGCCTCGTCGCTGCGTTTTCCCACGGTGGACTTGTTTCTAGTTATTAAAGTCTATAATATGTATAATGATTAAAATTGATTGCAGTTTTGTGGTGTCAAATTATTCAATCGCATATGTCATGAACGAAATATTTACTGTAAAATAATGTATATTAGTATAGATATTTTATTAAAAATAACAGCAGGTAAAGTGATATTTCACATATTTTAAAACATCAGTTCGCAAAAATTATATTGCATAAAATACATTTTTTGCAATAAGGAAAAACAAATGAATTCTCTGTCAATAATTTGTACGAATTATATACCTGTGATTGTTTATAGAACTATTTACAATCTCTAAAGCAGGATATAGCACTCAAGAAATACTCAAGAATAAATGAAGTAAAATTTTTTCGTTTACAATTCGTCCAAAAACCGCCGTAATTTCACTTAAATCAAATTATAATACAATTTAATCAATACTGAATAACGGCGCAAAGTGGACGGGTTCATCTGCTTTCATCGGGAGAAGGTAATTAATTATCAAGCATCGTTAAATTCGCTAATTATTATCTGACATAGTCAGGCGAATAATGGAATATAATTACTCGGCTTTAGGAGAGAAAGTTTCGCGGCGACTGCCGAAAATTAAAATAAAACTCCAATTCCGAGGCCGGAAGCGTGCATGGGATAAACTGCACCGCTACAATAAAAATCACTTTAAATTCAACGTGAGCAAACTCCCGGCGAGGAGAGAGAGAGAGAGAGAGAGAGAGAGAGAGAGAGAGAGAGAGAGAG
>QLSS01000146.1:126316-145776 GCA_024372645.1 Trichomalopsis sarcophagae | reverse complement strand
GAGAGAGAGAGAGAGAGAGAGAGAGAGAGAGAGAGAGAGAGAGAGAGCGGGCAAGTTCGAGCGAGGAACAACAGTAGTTCGCGAGGAGGAGATAAGGAAAAAAAGTCCCGCAAACTGACGAATTTCGCAAAAAGTCGCGGCTGGAATTTGGGATAAGAGCGCGTGCTTTATTATGCATGGCATTTTCGAGCCGTTATTGTGCGCGGACGCTAGCTAACTGCGGGAGCGAGAGAGAGAGAGAGAGAGAGAGAGAGAAGGAAAAAAGCGGCCCGACGACTAATTGCACTATAGCTGACGCCTCGTAATTGGCTGGCTGCCAAGCCGTCTTATTATTTCGCAATAATAATTGTTTCGCGCTATGCGTTACGCAACGAGCGACTCCGCGTCGCTTTTCCTTTGGCGCCGCGCTGTGCGCCGGCTTTTCCGCTAGCTATTCTCGTAATCGCTCGCGCATCAAAAAGACCTCTGGTTGTCCCGTTCCTTTTTCATTCAGATTTTTTTAACGCTGCTATGATGCACCTCTGCGATTGTTCGCGATTATCGCTGGATCGCGGTTTTTTTAGAAATAGCATGACTTTTGATCAGGACCTCTAGTGAATAATTCGTTTTTTTTGCCGGCATGATCGATCGTTCGTTCATTAAAAATTGATTACCATCGGCGTCATTAAATTTAGATTAGAATGGGAAAAAGTAGGCCTTACGTAACCACGCACAGCGCACGCGCGTTTGAGCTTCTGCCGACGCCACATACGAGCGGCGCGATATTCCCCGGAAAAAGCAAGCGTAGAAACCCAAGTCGAGCAGCCTCCGCTATGCACCCGCGAAACCGAAGACATTTCCGTCTTCCAACTGCATATAATATAGATTATCATAACACGCGCAGACGCTAGTCGCGCGTGCTGGGAAGAAAAAACGGAAGTGCACACACACACGTGCCTCGCGCCAAACATTCGGACGAACTTTTATCGAGGCGGATATCACTTTTCGCGAGTCTACGCGCTCGCGCGGACTTTGCCGTGTCTGGCCTTGAGAAAGATATTGTATCCCTCCGAGCTCGCAGCCTCCTTATCTCGCGGCGAACGCGCGTGCATACGTTTCGTCTAGACGTGATATTGAGACGAAGACGATTACACGAGCCGTAAGCTTTCGGCTCTTTTGTGTCCTGCGACGGCGCGGCGAGTCGGGCACTTTCTAGTCTTGCACGCGCGGCTTCGACTTCGTGCGCGCTGGCACGCGAAGTATCGCTCGCTGGGCAGGATACTGTTTTTGTGCGCACGCGGTGCTCTACTGAAGTATGGAACACGACATTCCGACGAGATCCGATCGAAAGGCTCGAGCAAGAGAGAGAGAGAGAGAGAGAGAGAGAGAGAGAGAGTCGTTACATTGATTTCACATTGAAGAGTGTGTCGAAAGTCCGTTCAATTATTGCTGCGCAGTTCTTTTTACCGCCGATCCGTGACTGCGGAAGGGGTTCGGATTCTGGACCAGTGCACCTTTCGCTATTTCAATAACCGCCTTTGTTCCTGATCAAGTATTTCGTAATCCCTTTCCTTACACTGGATCTTTGTTTGGATATTTCGTGTATGAAATTATGACTGTGTGTGGCCGCAAGGACGTACTTTGCTCTTGACAAAGAAAATATTTGTCCGAAGGAATGATAAGTTGTTAGATAATATCTGAAAAGAGATCCCTTTGAAGTCTAGTCGTATCAAAGATTGATTATTGCGACGTTTTCTATAATCTCATACGTTAATTGCCAATCTTTGATAATCGTTCGAGTAGCATTATTAGTATTATTTAGCGCATGCTTGAATTTCATATTTAATTCATGTATAATAGATTTTGAACTTTTTGCTTAAGAAGCTGTTATTGAAGATTGTCGTTCAAATAAATGAAACACTATGAATTTTCCGTTGATCGTGCAAAAAACTTTGCAATTTAATAGTATTATAAAAAAAAAAAAAAAAAATGAATACTATAGAATTGTAAATTTGGCTCATATTAGTTATATTTGAAATTCTAAATTGAATTCCTCTTTGTAAAAGAGGCTCATCAAATATTTTTTTACCGACGAATGGCTCGAATATACTTGATATTTTTAAAATAGTAACCTATTCTAAGCTGACCTTATTGCATTGTTTAGTTATCTAGATGTACGGTATGATCCTCCCGGTCCTTGACCCGCGACTTTTCGAAAACTTGTTAAAAGCTGAGTCTTTTCGCTCCGTCATCCAACACTAACGTACCAAAGCTTTAAACCTGCAGTGTACAGCACCTTTTTCAAATATAGCGATAATTTTAAAAGCCATGGCCTGCTTTATTCTCTAAATGAAAATTGTTTGCATAAGCTCGCAAAAAATACAGTTTGCAATTCATTGCAACATGGGTCTAGAATGTCGGGTAATTAAAGCAAGTTCAAGGCGCGAAAACAGTCATAATAAGCCAGACGGTGAAGATTAAGAAGAACAAATTCTCGGCTCGACAAGGCTCCCAGACGGAGTAAAACTTCTTATACAACGATAATACAGAATTCTCGCGCATCTGAAAAGCGCAAATAAAACGCAGAATAATTATCGGCCAGTCGCAGGTACAGAGAGAAGATAAAGTGCGCAGTATCTTCTGTCATTAGCGTCATTGTTACGATAGGCGTTACGCGATCGAGACTTGGCCAGTAGCCACGTGAAAAGCAGCGGCGTCACCAGCACTGACTGATGCTGTTAAATAACGATAATGAAAAAAAGCCGAGAGAAACGAGTAGGCAGAACAAAACAAACCGCACCAGAGCTGGGATACATATGCTATATAGGATATATAGGAGAGGAAAAGAAATTAGTTTCATCACTGCGCGCGCGCGCGCGCGCGAGCAATAACTGCGTAGTTGTCGAGCGCGCATTTGTCGGTGCTTACATATATGCGCAAGAGTAAAGATTGATGTCACGGGCCCGGCCGTGCCGCGCTCTTGGCCTGGTTCCCATTTGAAAACGCTGCCCGCGCGAGCGCTGCGTTGTCGCTGTGCTGCCGCGCTGCATACAAGTCTCTCTGCGTGTACAGACCCTTTTCAATTGCAGCGCGCTCGACACTTGATATTGTTTATTTACCTTGCGGCATTGTCGCGAACGGCCATCCCGCTCAGACGAGAGTAAGCATACGCACGCGCGGTTACGTGATTTGTGTGGAAGAATGTTTCTTATATGGTATGCCGAACGTGCGTGTGCATTCAATATTGTTATTTTACCGATATTCGCTTGTTGTTTTCGAATCGTACACAGTGTAAAAATGCACTGGCACGTGAATAAACTACTTTGTCATTCTCGTCTACAAGTAATATTTATCAAGGGCTGTTATTGTTTCATGCGCCAATTTTTTGAATAAGCTTCAACATATACAATGACTGAAAATTTGTCTGTGACGTCGAACCTTCCGAATGACTTTTGCTTTGACGTCGTTAAAATATAAATCATAGATTATTTGTTTTAAGCTTTGCATACGTAATACTCGGCGTAATACTGTTTGGTGTCTCGCTGTTATCCGCGTTGTCGATGCCTGACTTTCATTACAAAACTAACTCTAAGCTTTATTGTTTATATACACACTTAGCAATTAGTAGTAACTTGAAATACTTAGCATTCGTAATCTCGAGGGCAATAAAAATAAACTAGAATGAATTATCTTCGTAGGGAGGCGTTTTTTGCCTAAAAAATATTCTGTTTTTCAATTACATAAAACTTGTTGAATAAAGCTTGCAAATAAAAAACCGAGTCTGTGGCGCCGTAGTGTTAAGTTTAATAAAAATACGATCGGACTTTCTGTTTATCTATAGAAGTTTGGATATACAAAATACTCCGTTGCAGATTTGTGAAGCTTTTGCGCCGACATTGCCCTTAGCCTCTGAAAATAATTAGAGTGAATACATTTGTATAAATGGAATGTACAATCATTATTTTGCAGCTTGTTTAACAATGCATATTTCACAAATATAAACTTATATCAGTATAGAACGCTCTTAATTTGAAATTCGCCACATACACGCTCCGAGAGATAATTAAACATTCGGAAGGTACACCATAAAGATAAATGTAGCAGGCAAGCGAGATAATTGAAGAACAACAAACTACCCGTATCTTTGTCTTCGGGTTGATGAGCAAAAAGTTTAATTGGCGACTCACGTGTACGCGCTTACGATAATATTTATATTTATCCAAAGCATTAATTGTACGCGTACACTGGTCCGCACGTGCGAGTTTTATCAGCGAGTAGTATCTCCGAGCAGAAGTGCAAATAACGCAATAACTTATTTAGCTTAGGAAACATCGAGAAGGCGGTTCCGTCTACAATAAAGAATCCTACATTGAAATACCGCACGAGTGCTCGTAAAGTAGCAGTGGGCTGAGAGAGAGAGAGAGAGAGAGAGAGAGAGAGAGAGAGAGAACGCGCGTTTTGTCATAATTCGGAGGCCGCTCAGCCAGAATTTAGCAGCCCTATAACTCTCATCTGAACGATCTCATCGGGACGGTATACGTCTCTTATATGCGACTCGAGGATAGGCGGGCTCCGCTTAATCGAATAAATTTCGAAGCGCGTCGCGTAAAGCGGGCAATAATGGTCCGAGATCACGAGGCTCGAATAAAAATCCGCTCGGGGCGCACGCAGATGCACAACAAAGCCCGGCTCGCTCGCGCGCAATAAAAAGAAACGCGCGCAACACCTGACGAAAAACGACGAAAAAGCGGCGCGCGGCGTCGCGCGAAGACGTATAATGCCGCTCGTTACTCTCTCCTCTTTTTGCCCTCTCTCGGGCCGGTAAAGACCTATATAGCGTATGGCGCATACACCGGGCCTCGAAATGATGCTGCAGCGGCGGCGGCAGATGATGACGAAGGAGTGAGCTGCAGCGCGTGCAGCACGCGTGCGGGTAGCGTGTGCCGATTTTTCAGGTGGGGGAGCGCCGGCACGCTCCAGGTGGCGATGAATCTTCGAGGAAAAAAGCCGCAGCCGGCCGCAGGAGCGAGCGAGAGAGCGGGAGAGGGAGAGTAAATAAGAAAGATTAACACGAGGAATACATAAAGGAAGGCCGGGGGAGGAATCGTAATCTCCGGTCTGCGCAGGCGGGAGCAGGTGTTGGGGAGCGCGCGCGCGCACCTCGTTTAATACAGTTGTCATAAAAAGTCGCCCGCGCCGCTTTTTCCGCTCAATCAGAGCGAGGCTCTAACGACCTATTAACGCGCAATTAAGAGCAGAATATTGAAAAATGAGTTACATTGAGCCGGATAACCGCATAGGACAAGGGTCCCCTAGCACTGAGTGAAAATAAAAACTAAAATTAAAAGCCGACAAAATTCTTACTGATTTCGCATACTACAATTTTTACATAATTAGTCCTAACGAATGGTTTTCTCAGAGTAACTTACAAACAGCGACAATTGAGGTCTCATTTTCTTTCTATTTTTTAGCAAACTTGTAAATTGATGAACACTATAAGGAGAGAGTTCCCCCACGCGAAACTTTTTTGTCAAGCAAATTTGAGCAAAATCACTGGCGCGTCGATCGAGGTGTGTGAAGCAATCTTAAAAAGACATTAACCATCTCGGATTCGGGATTCCGGCTCTCCGCGACGCTTTTCCCTCTTTTATTTTCGTCACGCCGGCGCGGGAAAAGCCGCGTTTGGAAATAGCGAGGATCTCCTCTTCCCGAGAACTTTTGCGCCGGAGTGTATGGCACAACGAGCTGTCCCGAGCAAAAAGGATGCGAGGAGCAGGAGGAGGAGGCAATGCAGCAGCAGCCGAGCTAGTGTATATAGTCCGAGTGATATTCGGGGGGCTGCTGCGAGTCCGGGCAACATCTGTCCGGCAGGTGCGTTGCCTCCGCCGCCGCCGCCGCCGCCGCGACGAGGATCTATATATACGAGTATTCGCTAGTAGCCTTTTCAGGGGTCTTTGTGCCTTGCAGTCTTGCGGCCGGGCGCATCGATCCGCAGGACGAGCTTTATGCGTCTTCTCCTCTTCCTCCGCTGCTGCTGCGCAGTTCGTTGTATATAATCATAATCCTGCCTCGCGCGGGTGCATGCCGATACTCGCTCGCGGGACGATATCCGCGCCTCCGAGCGAGTGGGCCAGTTCAAAGGGGTTAACGCTCCGCTTGTTTTGCTCTTTTCCCGACCTCTCCGCGGTTAGCACTTTAATTTCTCGGCCTCGTAATTGTATATGCAAACGAGTTATTATTATCCCCCGATTCGACTCCGGACCTTATTATATTCGGCGATAAAGCCCTGCCATCTTGGCAGCTTTGGCCGGGACGATGCGAATTCTTTCCCCAAGCCGAGAGCGCTCATTAATATAAAACTGTCTCTGCAAGCACATACCCTGTTATCCCGATGCTCAACGCAGATAAGTGTCGAATTAATTCGAGCTGCCTCATTACAATGTATGAAATAACAATTTCTGGGCTGGGGTAATGATTTCAGATCTCCGCGGGATGAGTCTCATAATTATGTCTGGATTCGTTTTGCGGCGCGGACGCTCGAAAGGGGTTGAAGCAGTGGGCCAGTTGATACGAGCAACATCTGCCCAGGGAGGTGGCAGGTTCTCAATCTGCATAATTGCGGCGCGCTAAGTATGCTAAATCGCTGCATTTATCGCAGCAAATGCCCGTAAATATTTAATCTCCCGTGATTAACTGGCATTTCGCCATCTTTCTGTACGCGCGCGATCGTTTAATTATTTGCAATTCCAAAGCTGTATAGCGGCGCAAACAATTTACCCGCGACTATAAACGCGTGCGAAAAGAGGAAGGAAGAGGGCATAAGAATCAAGCCAGGTAGCTACTGTATTCCATCATAATGCGCGGCTTCGCCTTCGACGAAGGAGAGACGCGGCGTTGTTCTCATTCGCTGATGTATCTCGGTGATGCATCGCGATAAAGTATATAAGAGTCGCTTTTATAAACGATGCTAATCGAACAAATCGCCGCCGCCGCCGCGTCGGCTCGTGCGTAATTGCGCTTGTGTAATTGCAGATACCGTCGCTGTTTATATCATTTGCATTCGTAATAAGAGTCGCGCGGGAGCTGTATTTGTGGAAAACTCGTACTCATATATAATTGCGGGCTTTATATGCCAGCGCGCGCGCGCGATTTCCTCTGTTATTTTCAGATTTGCATGCGCCATCAATTATATGAACGGTAAACGATACAGAGTAGCCGATACTCCGCTAATTCTGATGACTTGATTGCGCGGCAAACGTTTCGGATCCATTCGCACTTGTTGCTTTGTGCGATAACGAAACTATTTCGTGATTTGTGCGTCGAGGAAGCCGAGGTAGGACGGAATTTACGACACTCTCTATCCCACGCGCTCAGCCGCGAGCCTTCGAGAAATTCACGGCTGTGTCGGGGAAGAAAGCTCGAAACGTAACGCTTTCACTCGGAACTTTGTCATAATTCGTTCGCACTCGACGCGCGTGCGAAATCGCCCACGCTTATCGCCGAACAATATTCCCCGCGTGTAATGCAGCCACCCACCGCCCCGCTTTCTATAATAATTCAATTTTCATTTTCCCACAGAGAGCGACGCAGGTACGCGATAAAAAAAGTTTCGCAAGAGATAGCTGATGCATGCAGCGAAGCTCGAGCGAGTGCACCGCGAGACTTCCGCTCGGTGAAAGTACGAGACGCGTGGGCCGCCCCTTTCTCCCCTCGATGTGCATTCGGTATGTACGCAGAGAGTCTCTAGCGAAGGCTAGACGCCGCTGAGACTGCGTCGTTCTGCCTTCCCGTCTCTTTCTCTCGAGTCTGTGTGTATGAGTGGCTGCTGACAGCTCGAGAGGATCTCCAGCAGGAGAGAGGGAACTGCGCCTTGCGACGAGAAAACGAAATCCTTTTTATTATGCATTATTCATCATTAAGAAAATCTGTCGCATTATCAGCGATTAACGAATGGAAAGATTTTGGTTTATCGTTTATGAACGCAGTAGAATGTACTCCGTATGGTCGGACGCCTGCTTTCATCGCTTTTCTCATATACACGCTGCGGTAGATAGTTATTCAGTTGTTTTGTCATAAAAGAATATTAGTTATTTGTAACTTAGAAAAAAAAGATCGGCCTAATTTGAAAAACAGTAAAAAATAATACCGCCCATGCCAATGCACTGCATTCCATATGCTACAGTCGTATAACGTTCTCGTACCGTCCTTATTACTTTTACAACAGGAAATCCTACATGTATGCATGTTATTCTAATGCATCATTTCGAGGGTACATTTGTATAATTTTATCATGCCGTGTTCGAAACGATGTAAATTAAACTTTTGTGATTTCCAAAGGTCGGTTTGCATAATGCTCCGCGGTATGTAATGCATTCGCGTATCGCATTATTCGAGTTTTATAATTAATGAGGAGAGTGTGTGTGTGTGTGTGTGTACCTTCTTATGAAAATACATTCGTTTAATTAAAAATGAAACCGGAAACATTCGATCCGTAATACTTTATCTGATCCTTTTTTTGTACCAATTAGTGCTACGGAAGATTTTAGCCGCGACAGCATTATTCATGGGCATGAGAAAAAAATCGTGTGAATCCGAGAGAACTTTTCTCATTTTACTGGATGTGTAAAAATTAATATAAGCAGAATCGAGATAGGACTTTGGATGCTTTCAAATGGTATACGATTCAATTGATATTATAGTCTGAATTCTGTATTTGACGTTGAATACGGCCGCCCCAGCCCCGTATATACGAGCATAAAAGGTCTTGCGACAGTGTTATAAACCGTCGTAATATCAAGTGGCCGGGCAAGGTCGCCGGTAATTTCTTTGCTTTTCGAAATCAATGAAGCGTCGACCACTCGAGACTCGAGCCGGCTGAGCACAATGGGATAAGGCGCACCGCACGCCATACCGGTAAATTTTACAAGCCAAAGTCCGGAGCTCGTCACGTAACGTTGTCCGCGCGGGCCTGGGCTTCCGCTCAAAGCCTAAGCGTCTTTTATGCTGTGCGCAGCGCGGATATAAAAAGAGATAAAAAGGGCGAGGCAAAAGGGAGATGTTTGTTGCGTCATATAACGCTCTGTGTGTTGTGAGGTCCTTTGAAAAATCAACGGGTGTACACGCGTGTACCTATATGCGCTGTGTCTCTCTCGATCGTAAAGCCTTCATAAAGACCGGGGATTCACTCTCCCTTTGCGGTGCGTGATGCAGTGCGCTTATGAATTTTATTGCTTTAAAAGCCCGGTCCTCGTCTGCCTCTTCAATTGCCCGATGATTTACCGAACTGCATAGATGCAGCACGCGCATAATAGAAACGATGGCGACAATAGTGGTCCGCCGGGACAACTGGGGCCAACGCAATAATATTCAGGCAGTTGCGTTTTTCATCGCGATCGCCTGTGTGCGTTTTGTCGAAATTAAAAAGCGGCCGCTAATTAGAAAAAAGCTGCGAGACGAGGCTAATGTTTCCTGCAATTTTCGCGTCTGCCTCCGCGGAGGGCGCGAAACCGGCGCGGGAAAATTAAAAATAACGACGACACTCAAGCTTGGAGAGATAGCGCAGGATAAACGCGCGGCGACTCGAGTTCAGCTCGTATACACGCCGCGAGCAAGACACGTCGTATATATACTATGTACAAGAGGCGAGGTCAACGACGCGGAGCCACGCGAGTGCAGCGCTTGTGGATCGAAAAAAGAGACGCGCGAGCTCGAGAGAGGAGGAAGGAAAAAGAGAAGCGAAGAAGGATGCCGGATAGAGAGCGAGAGAGGAGGACGGAAGGGGAGGAATAAGGTTAGGAGTTCGGGCAACATCTGCCGGGTGCAACAATCTCGAACACCTGCCGTCTGGTAGTCGCGTGCGCGACGCTCCGTGTATACTCTCTGCCACCCCAAGAAAGAGAGGAAATCTTATTGCAGCCAGCCTCTGCGCACACGCGTCGCTCCATTTCCAGAGGATTAGGCTCGTTACTTGAATCTCATCGACGGTGTTTTACGAGTCTTAATCATTAAAACGGCCTCTCAATCGATTGACATTAATCATACGAGATGTAGAATCTTCGGAGAGCCTTCTTGACTCGACCTTTGATATACACAGCAGCGTGTCGGCTCCTCTCCGTTATAGAAAAGCGGCCTTGAGGCTCAGGTTCCCATTGTTGCGCATAGAGAGATTTTTCTACCGGACGCATTGTGCGATTTTCCACGGGAGCGGAAAGAAAAGCGCCGAGTGGCGCGTGCCCGAACGCCTTATGTGGTGCGGTTTCTTCCTCGGCCCAATTTGACGGTAATTTCATCGTGCTATGTATGGCTGGATGTATGGGAGGGGTGCGAGAAGTAGTCCGATTTCGGGCTGAAAATTAACGCGCACTGACTTAAAGTCACATTAATGGCGCACGCTCGAGTGGCTTTACGAGCGGTCGATCGATGCGCTTTACGATTACCGCCGATTTATGGATCTTTTAGGAATTGCTGGCCGTGAAGGAGGATTAGCCAATAATTCAAACGTGCGAAATCGACGACAAGCAGTTATGTACACCAGTAAAACACAGATTATTTTAAGGTGAAAAGTGTAAGCAAAACTGGTGAAACTGCGAGCTAAAACAGCTGCAAATGTGGCGCAGGAATTGACGCAGCGTAGCTGTCATCGGGCGCCGAAAACACGCAGGCCCTCGTTAACGCGATTGTTTTCGCAATTCGTCATATAAAGGAGCGCGCGAGGCGAGTATAAATGGAACGAGGGCTGATGCGCACACGTGCAGCGTGTTTACGTTCTCGTGCGGCCGGAGAGCGAGTCGTTGTTTACGCGTCGGCGCTGCCTCGCGAGAGAGTGTCCCCAGTTGCGGGGAATGTGTGTCGCATCCTTGCGAGAGGAAAAGTCTGCTTATAGTTCAGACACAAGTGTACATGGGAGAGTTCTTTGAGGAAAAGTCTCGACCATTTCTCGTATCGTCTTCGCTTTTACAAAGTGGGGTATACGCATGCAGAGTACAGAGCAGTGCTTATATCGTTGACTTTATAATAGGAAGAAAAATAGAAAAAGAGGTGCACTCGTTCAACCAAAGAAAGGAGTGCAGTGAGCGCTTATTCGTCCCTCCGATAAACTACTCAAGAGTCCGCGGCAGCAGCAAAGAAAAAGGAAAACACGAGTCAATAAGCCCCAACCCTCAAAGTGTTTTGTTGATTCCCGGAGAGTCTGAGCGCTATTAGTCACTCGGAGGGGCGGTCTATTAAATTAGACCGTTAGAAATTTTTCTTCGTATCCGCCAAAGACGCCGTTAATCCACTCGGGAGCGTATCAGCCTCTCCCGGCCCGGCTTTCTCCCTCTCTTTCTCTCTTCTCGCAGCGCAGCACGCAGACGGCACACGCTCTCCGCGCTGCTTTATTTTTAGCAACATTATTCAGGCCAGGTGGCACCGATTTAGCCGAGGGCAACGTATTATTGGCCGGTGTATTATTGCTGACTCTCGCTCTCCTTTCTCTCATTCTCGCGGTCGCAGAGAGCAGACGTGAGTCAGAGTGACGCGTCGCCCGATACAATCTTGCAGCGCGTCTTAAAAAAGATCGACGCCCGCGTAACGCCAGCGCCGCCAGTGCCGCCAACGCCTCTTGTGTTACGACTCTCTTGTGACATCGGAATTCCAATTTTTTTCGCTCGTCTGTTTACTCACTTGGGCGTAATGGGACCGTCGCACGCTTTACGCCAATTATACTCCGCCTCTGGCCGACTACGGCTTTCTAGCTATGTCGTGAGCTGCTGTTTAATTTGAATAACCGAAAGGGGATCAGCAAATTTATTCGGAAAATCGCTTATTTTAGACTCGGCCTTTTGCGAGCCCTATATCCTATAGCTGTTCAAACCCTCGCGCTCCGAAGGGCAATAAAGCTCGCTATCGCTACTGGCGCGGGACTGAAAGGGTTAGCCGACAGCGCCAGCATCACTCCCGTCAACAAACATGCGCGCATTCGGGAACCCCTGGCTCCGTACTCTTCGGAGAAGCTCTGCACCTAATCCATCGCCCACGCGCGCGACAGCGGATATAAAGGCATTGTGGGCTATTTACGGCCTCGGCCGCGCTGATGTATTTAGAAAGCGCTTTATCTGGCCGGGCCGTGGCGGCGGTGACGACTATGTGGGCATGACTCAACCGTCCGTGTAAACGGCATTAGCGTTCCGTTGCGCAGCCTTACTACTTCCTTCCTTCCTTCCTTCCTTCCTTCCTTCCTCCGATGCAGACTGCAGTCGCGCACGCATACTGTATGCTGGCTATATATACTACGCAGGCTGGTACGGCGCGCACGTGCGCGGAGTGGAGTGTTTCACGCCCTCTAATTGCCCCGCGGCTCGCGCAATTAATCGGAGTCTGCTCCTTATACACCCGTCACGCTCGTGTTAGTCGGCCGTATCTCGCGCGATTTACGAGCGAGAGGACTTTTTTGCCGGCCGCTATTGTTTTTGCTAATGGAAGGCTTAACGGGCAACAGGTGATATTTATTAGTCGGGCTCGTTATATGCTTCCGCGAGCTCTTGCTACAGCCACTCGATCTGCAAGTAAATGGACTTTTTATTGCTACTTTTAATAGAACAATTAAAGTGCTAATCCGCGGCAGCGGCTCTTCCGTCGCGCATTATCAATGTGTATTAATGAGTATTAATGAGCGCGGGGAACTTGAATTAATGCGCCCGCCTCCCCAGTGCAGGGCTGCTGCTGCTTCAGATTGTCTGAGCTCGTGCTTTATGGGCAAATTATACATACGCTCCTGCATGCGCATTTATTGCAGAAAGGTGTTAATTGCGTACAGGGGCTCGTTTCGCTCGTTACGCGGGAAGGACTCGCCGAAACGAAACGCCGAACGTGCTCAAAGCGGCGCGACAGTCGGATATGCGCGAGGCTGTCCCACAGCGCACACGCACACACACGCGTAGAGAGGCATGAGGAGGGAGCCCGGAAACTCGGGCATGCAAATATTTAAAGTATCTCGACGACAGCGGCGCCCGAAAAAAGCGTCATCGTCAAGATCAATGATTCTCCCCCCCCCCTCTCTCTCTCTCTCTCTCTCTCTCTCCCGCTCGCTCGAGGCCGGCGGCTGCTCGAGCCCTCTCTCCTCGAGCGGCTCCGAGTGGGCAAACGTCCTCGAGCATCCTCGAGTCACCGATGCGGCGCTGCACCAAAAAAAAGGCCTGCGCCGCCGTGTCAAAACTCCTTCTCTTTCGAGAAAAAAACGAAAAAAATTCCTTCCAACAGTCCCGAGGCGATACCGCCGAGCTTTCACACGCTGGGCGTATTAGGGAGCAATGAGTCACTCCATTCATGCTAGCCAGCGAGAGTGAGCGTGCAGCAGCAGTGGTATAGTAGTACACGCCACCGTCGTCGGCGACGTTCCCGATGATTATACCGAGGATTATACGCAACGTCGAAGGGTAGCGGGATTCGTATGCGCGTGCAGGCGGCTTGGGTTTTGAAACTTTTGAGTGATAGCGCGCATTCTACTCCAAAGAGTTCCATATAATAGGTCTCGTGCAAGACGTTCTAACGAAAATACGAGACACGCGCGAGATTGATAGCCGCGATATTTCTGAATATAAGAGCAGTCCCGGAGGCTCGCTCGAGTATCCGAAAATCCGGAAGTCGTAATTAAAAAGGATCAGAGAGCGATGCGGAGACTCTTTCGGGTTGATCTCGATCGAGGAGCGCGACGCACGTGTATACGGCTGTAAAAGTCACTGGTTTGGCAATTAAGAGCTGTAGTGTGCCTTACGGCCGTAAGCTTGTATAGCAGCTTCTTTTTGAGCCGCGCAGTCGTTCCGAATCCTCAGATGTTGTCCAACTTACCGTTTTTTTCTCTCCGCAGCGGAGAGCCTGATTTGTTGACGTATAAATACGCACTTTTGCAAGACGTTTCGAGCAACTTTGAAGGTTTTTTCATCCGAAAAAGAATAGATTAATTGGATTTTCGTTTGCAACAAGATCTGAACTGTAACCTGATTTTATTTAGGGATGTAACTGCAGTTGATTACATAATATGGCTGGTTCGTGTTTTTACGAATGATCATCAGAAGTACATTTGCAAATAACGCTCAGAAATGATCACGCGCCGTTGACGTGAATATGATAAATAAATACACGCACTTGTTTTTACCGAAGCACGTGACTCAGTGTCAGACGAGAAAGAAGAGACGATACAGCAAAACAAACAGATTTTAAGTTGTACGGCCGCTACAACTCCTACGAGTTTTATTTTTTATAGTAATATAATAACTCGAATAAAGTTGAAACATAATTCGAAGTACGCATTCGAGTTAGTGAGATTGGCTGAAGTTTGACTCGATCTACGTGAGATTGCACTTCATCAGATCAGTTGCTCCAGACTAGAACTCGTTTAACCGAATTTCGCATAAAAATTGCCTAGTTTCATGAAGACATATTTCAATGTACACGCGAATGAATTGAGGTATTCCAGCTTTTAGAAGCATATTCTTCAAAGATTATTCGGTCTAATGAATGAGATTTGAGATTGTACTGAAAAAGGTTGCACGGAATTATTTTCTAATTAATTCGTCGACATTCCAGAAGACTCGCGGCGTTCCTTTTACTTCGGTGTTCCCAAGTAAGTGTTTTCCGCAGGATCAAAATATCTCGCCCGCTATCCGAAATAAAATAAATCGAAAGGAATCGACGAAATTCCGCAAAACGCTTAAAAACATCAACTGCTATCTAAATAGCCACGCAATAAGCGAACTGAAAAGACCGAAAAAAACCTGTAAACCGATCCCGCACGAAAGGACGGAAATTATTGAAAATCCCAAACTAATAAACTAATCGCCGGCAGGAATTCCGATAAGGGACATAAAGAGCCGAACGCCGGATAAGCCAAGTATCAGAAGGAGAGCAATGGAAATACCAGACATCGGTGGCCCGCCGGACTCAAATAGCCGGGCAATAACACGCGCTCTCGCGAGTGCTCGCTGTTTACAACCTGTCCTTCGCTGCCATTGCCATTGCCGCGCGGCGTTCGCGAACTCGCCGCTCGTTGGCCATTCCGCGCGCGATCTCTTATTGTCCGTACACGCGCGCGTCACTCCCGATCCGAGCGCACGCGCTGCCCATCTTGTGATATTATAGACTCTCTCGGATGATGATGGTAGGAAAGGAGAAAGCGAGGAGGCCGACGGAAAAAACAGAAAAATCAGCGCAGGAGCTGACACGTGCCGGGCACTCGCTGATATAAATCGAGAGCTGAACGCACGAGCAAAAAAGCTGTTTGTTTGTCGCGTATGGAGCTTTCAGGCGCACTGACGCATCCTTGTTTTCTCCGTCGCGCGGGCATTTCTTTTTTTACGCGCGTGGTATTGTGCCGATGACGATCTTCGTGGGTCGATGCGTGTTTCTTGCTCGACTCGAGGTGCTGCTTCATTAATCATTTTTTATCATTTTTTCTCGACCCGAGTGCTGCGCGCGTATTTCAGTGC
Source organism: Trichomalopsis sarcophagae (assembly GCA_024372645.1). NCBI lineage: Eukaryota > Metazoa > Arthropoda > Insecta > Hymenoptera > Pteromalidae > Trichomalopsis > Trichomalopsis sarcophagae. The sequence continues at coordinate 130,333 of QLSS01000146.1, read as the reverse complement.
GGATGCCTCGAGTTTGTATTTTGGCGGCAATTTATTGTCTCCCTATGTTTTTCTTTCGAAATTGTTAATAGAGTCGTCTTGCCGTTCTTTGGCCGATTCCGATTAATGGATTCTCGATCGGTTCGCCGAAACGATTCAATAAATTTGTTGCACTTTGTAAGAAACTTTATCTCCGTTAATTATATCTCCATTAATAAATTTAATCATATAGATCGTGTTGGCCTGGGCCTGACCAAATTCCGCCCACTTCTACTTGTGCTAATTAGCGCAGGAAATTGAAATTTCTTAATTAAAGAGCCTGCGATGCAATCGTCTTAATTAAAACACTGCTATCAGTAAAGTAGCAGGATCTCATAGCGATGACTAATTTCGAGCACTAAATTCAGTTAATTCGTAATCTTTACTGCCTCTTTACTACTTACTTTAAATAAGCATGATGTACGTTGCCTTCTCCCTGTAATGGGCAGTATCTCTTCATTACTGCCGAGCGCCGGATCCGGCGAAAGCATCTCCGATTATTGCCGCGAACTTTTGTTTCCATTTTTACTCAGGAAAGTTGCGCCCTAATAAAGCACTAAAAGCAACGCCATTACCTTTATATACTCACGGCTTCCCCCCGCGCAGCATCGAAAAGCCACGGAACACGCCCTCCGATATCCCACCCCCCTGTGAGCGCTCTTCTCCTCGATTCTCCGTTGCTCTTATTCTTCTCGAATCTACCTTTTTCTCCGACAGCTTCGGAATCTCGCGTGAAATACGACATTCAAAAAAGGATTTGAGAGCTTTGCTGCACAGCACCACCGAGTCCAGCTATATATGTATAAAAGGTCTTGTAACATTTCGTTCCGAGCCATAAGCCGCAGAAGGCGCGACGTTATAGTTAGGCTCGCTGTATATTCGTTGAGCGAAGGTCACATGTGATGTGCGTGTGGGAAAAGGGCGAGCAAAGGGAATTTCAGAATCGCGTACGATATTCGGACTCTTATTTTCCAACGGCTTTATGCGGTCGACTGTTCTGTCAACAAGCAGTGTCTCATTGCTGCGCTCAGGCGGAGATTCCCGAGCTTTCGTGCATCACCACGACCACACGTGGGCTTGCTCATTGCCGATCGAGAGTAAACAATATCAGCGGAGAACGGCGGGAAATTCCCTTTTCCAAGGAAAGTCAAACATCTTTCACCGAGGACGCGTCGGGGAACAACTTATCTCTCGTCTGATGTTTGTTGCCGAGAATAATAAACGGAGCTTGCGAGCTGAGAGGCAAAAATTCCGTGGATAAACGAAACGTATATTTATTTATCACCTTGTAATTTATGCACACTACATACCTACACTCTTGGCGTTTTACGCACAAGTTTCGCGTTTACCGTTTACTCATCCAAACAACGTTTTATTGAGAATTATTGAAGGCATTTTCTACTTGTTGAATTTCTATATTTGTCAGATTAGGCCTGCGATGACGCTGTGCAAACCGCATCTGCTATTCTTATCCGTTGACGTGACTTACGCACTGAATCATTCGCGGTACACATAAGCTTCGCCATATTTACAGTGATATGAAAATAATGGCGTATTATTAACGGAGAATAAACAAAATACAGTAGCGCATAAAACTTGGCCCGTTTCTTCGGCACGTAAACAACTAAATATATCATTATCATTAGCAATGGCGATGGAAGGAGAGGAGACGCGGCAAAAACCCGACGAGTTTAACGAGTGAAGCCGTTTTTGATGTTAACGACCCTCCCGTTTCATCCACTTATCCCATATGTTTATTTATGTCGTGGTCGTGAAATCAGAAGCAGTTAGTACGTTACACGTGTACTGCCGCCGCGGGAGCGTCCACTACTTTTCCACCCGGTAATAAAATTACCGGGTGGAAAAGTTTGCGTAACTATATGAGTATATCGACTCTCTGTTGCGTGGGGAAAAAGCGCGCGGAAAAGGAGAGGAAAAGACAGCTCGAAAGAGCTATTTAAAGTGACGCGTCATAAATCTCGGCGAAGGCGGCGGGTGTAGAGTTATAAAAACGCTAATTAGAAGCGGCAATAAAAGCCGGCTCTCGTGTGCGCTGTCGAGGGTCCGCCGCCGCGTCTAATCCGCGCACCGTCGCCGTGCGGGTTTTTCTTTCTCTTTCGCACGCGGGAAGCAGTTCTAGCGAAATGGATTTGGGACTCTCCGGGATTCCGGCTAGCGAAGGTAGGTGGCGCATACGCGCGATTTCACGTTTCTCTCAGCGGAATCAGCGCGAAGAATGCATGTATAGCGATGAGTCTTGTGTATGCCAAAAGTGCCTTGTTGTAGGCCCGTACTCGAGTTGCCTGAGCCTATATTGCTAATGTAATAGTTATGTTTTTTGGTCTCCATGTTAACAAAACACTGTTGTTTACCTTATTTATTACAGGCACGACTGCGACACGGAAGTGCCTTTTTGCTTCCTCCTAGATGAAGTTTTGTAATAGTAGAATTTTTAATTTCGTCAAAACTTGTAGAAAATACTTTTTGGTGTGTTACAAGTTCAAATCAAGTGTTTTTAGAAAATGTCCCTATGGATATGTGTGTGTATGTATACCGTAATATTTCTGGAACTACTCGGTCAATATCAATAAAATTTGACATGCATGAATATTTTTGGATTCTGAATTCGGAAAAAAGAGTTATTTTTTATTTTCTCAACTATGTTTTTTTTATGGTCATTTTTTGATTTTTGAAAAACATTATTTTGCGTTTTTTTCAATCATCCCATTGTTACAAACAATTCAGTTATAAAGTATTTAAAAGAGAATAAAATTACCTACTTTTCCTCGTTTGGTGCTCGGGATCGACCGCTTTGTTCGGTAGATAAAATGAAAAAGGTGATTTTTTTTTTTAAAATTCATGTCTCTGAAACTAAAAATCATGTCGATGGGTCACGTATCAAACTATATCCCATTAAAATTTCAAGTGATTATACTACTTATTTTTTCAGTAATAAATCGAAAACTGAAAAAAATAAGTTCCTTTTGTGCTTATTGCACTTGAGATTTCGGGAAAATTATGGTTCGTAGAATATCAAGGTTTCAATTGTTTGAAAATTTTTTGATTTCTCATATCTCTAAAACAGTGTAGTCAAATGCTTCAAAATTTTAATTAATGATTTACAGTTTGAGCGCGTATAGAGTCGGGTATACACAATAGTTGCCTGCGTGTACGACTGCGAGGCAGTTTGGATTCAATTTGGCTTATCGACCAATATAAAAGAATGTACACACGCGAAGTATATTAAAAGAATGACCTCCTCGAGCAGTCTCGAGAGTAACTACACACAGTCTCCCCATTTCAAAGCAAAAGGGTTGTCATCGCAATCGCACTGGGGCACGTCTAACGTTCTGGCAGTTCGGATGAAAAGTCGACGAGTCCGCCTGTACAGAGCCTGTACAGGGGAATACTAATCGCGAAGACAGAGGGGTAGGAGTTGCTCGCGAGCGGTGTAATTCTGAGGCAGCGAGATATAGGATAGGATTTATTGCTCGATTGTAGCAACATTAGCATTCGGCGCGGCTATCAAACATTATTATGCGTTTTATTGCTTATTTATGCGCTCTGATTTTCCCATCATTTCGCGATCAATGCGATATTGTAGACGTATTTTCTTGTCTGTATGCCAACATCGATACGAATTCGACTTTGATCGATCCAACGCAATTTTGCACATCAGTTTCGAACACCGCGCAGCATAAGAAGCACACTGCGCAAGATGATATTCACGCGGGAAACCGGGGTAGCCTGAGAATTTCAGCCGCTCGCAAGTTTGCGCGCAACTCCTGCAAACCGCATCTTCCATCCATCCTCCCATGCCACAACTTGCGGAATCAAGCGCAAATTACAGGCTGCACGATCCGCGGCGAGCGGCGGCGCACATACTTTGCCCGCGAGAAGGAGCGAAGAACTCGCTCGAAAATAAAAAAAGCCACGAAGCATACAGAGAAAGAGGGAGAGAGAGAGAGAGAGAGAGAGAGAGAGAGAGAGAGAGAGAGA
>QLSS01000146.1:103717-126306 GCA_024372645.1 Trichomalopsis sarcophagae | reverse complement strand
GCCCATTCATGGATTCGCCGCCGCCGCCGCGACCGCGATATCGCCCGCGTTTGCTCCACTACTACTACGACTACTACTACTACTACTACTGCCGCTGCCGCTGCTGCTCTTGAGCGGGGAGAGAGAGAGAGAGGAAGTGTGCGTGTACGTGTGAGTGTGTACGACCACGCGATATCTCTTCTTGTTTTCATTTGCAGAGTTACGTACGCGCCCGCGCGCGTCTGTGTGCAGCAGCAGCGAGCGCGTCGCGCACACTTTTATTACTCGCCGCTCTCTTTTCCTCCTAGGTCTTTTTCCGGTCGTTATCGCTGAAGTACACTTCTGTGCGCGCGTGTGCGCTTTGATATCGCGCGACTGCGTACTCCATATACGGGGAGCCACCGAGAGCGACTAATGGCTTTTTTCGCCGGGGAATCCCAGTATATCGCTAAAAATAAAAGTGACGCTTTTTCAATTGCAGTTTATCGCGCGACTTGTCGCTCGGGTCGGTATGTCATGTTTGCGCTGTGACGGATATTTCGGTTCGGACGACGCTTCACTCTATTTCCTCGCACGAAAATTGCTGTGAAATTGCTATGACTTCGAAGTATATCTTCTTCGCGATTTTTACCAAGTTCCATCTAGTTGAAAAGTTAACGAGTACCTCGCAAAGAAATGACTGACCTGCACTCGCGCGAAAAAAAAGAGCGCAATGTATAATCCAAGAGCAGCAGTTCCTCGGAAGCTTTTAGCCGCGGTTGAATCTTCGATTAATCATACAAGCTGCATCCTCTGCAATGAAAAAACTCTTCCTCGAAATCCTGTTTGCTTCGGCGTACATCCGGTCGTGCATTATGCAGTCGCGCGCCGCTTCAAGGTAGCGAGCGCTGCAATCCTACGGACGGCCGATAAATCATACCTGCCGCGAGTGGGAAAAATGCCGCAGTGCGCGAAGTATGCCTGAAAATGGAGCAAGCGCAGCGGCTGCACTCTAGCGTGGGCGGCGATTGCAGCTCCAGCAGCCGGAGTCTATACGCGTACACATACACGCGCAGAGGTGAGATAATAAGTGTCCCGCGTTGACACCCACGCTCTCTCGTGCGCGGCGTATAGGGCGAGCGTAATTCAAGCAAAGCCGCACAGCTCTCCCGCGCAGGTATTAGTCACGCGCACACAGGTATGATATGCAGACGCGCTGAAAGTGCAGCGGAAGGTGCCACCCGGGTGAGCGTAACGAGAGGAACGCCCCCGAGGAGGGCCTCTTTCTCTCTCTCTCTCTCTCTCTCTCTCTCTCTCTCTCTCTCTCTCTCTCGCTCTCGCTCTTGCTCTGTCTCTCCCGTGTGGGTGTGAAGGTAACCTTATATGTGCATAGTCGAAGTCAACTCTCTCGGCTGCTGCAGCTCGTTCGCACGCCTTGCGACGCGCTAGATCGACTCTCTGCTGCCGTGTGCTTTTCACCGCGGAAATTAGCGAGGCCCGCGTGTAAGTCCGTTTCGGAGCATCGGATTCGAAACTGCTTGCAGTTTCAGAAGATTTAAGGGTTATTCCAACTTGATATCTTTTACTCACGAACGTGCGGTCTCTTTGGGAACTTTAATGGCTGAATCTATTAAATTAATTGTCAAACGTGTTTTTAAATAGATAATAACTTGAGCAATGATTTAGAGTTGCTGCCGCAGACACATATATCGTGTTCCAATTTAAAAGTCGTAGGTGGCACGTGCGAATTGAATGTGGATGAGGTCTTTTTTTAATTTTTGGCAACCCGATCGATAAATTCAGTCAGTCGACCAAGATAGCCTTCTCGTGTGCGTATAAGAGAAATCAGCGAAAAGCGTAGCTAAAATCGCAACCCAATCATCACACGAGTGATTTTCGTGACTTCAAAAATAGAGGGCTTCGCGTGGAACCGCGGTTGTCTTCGAGCGAGCGTCGGAGGCAGGAAACTTTATGAATGAACTATTCTATTTTGAAAAGCGTGAGTCACACAATAGTCAAGTGATTACACATGACTTTCAAAACAATTTTTTGCAGATATGGCACAACGATTTCAACTATTTTAGACCCGTTTTTTACGAGCAATAATTCAACGCAATCATCATTAAGATAAATAGGTCGCAAGTGTTATCGCGTCGCAAGTTCGAAAATCATCGTCACGCAACATTTTTCGATCGTATCAAATATAGTGAACAAAGCTCTCGTTCAATGTGAGCCATATGCGCGACATTAGCTCGAAAGAAACTATACTTATATAAAAGAAAAATCCGTATGTAAAAAAGTCATGAGCGGATGTCGTGAAGCCAAGACAGACGTTTTCTCACTGGCTCATGCAGGGCGCATGCGTTTAAGTCAGGTTCAAGCTCTAGTTTGTAAAAAAATTTACTAGCAAAGATAGCATCTCGATTCAACGCGTTCTCAGAAACAGTCTCAATTAACGAAACTCTCCCGCATAGAGAGCCCGCGACGAGTACCTGACGCACATCACGAAAAAGCCAATCTCGCTACCGAGAAAGCCAAAGAACGCGTATTCGTTCGCCTTATACCGCTGTTATAGTCGCCCGCGCGAGCGAGCTCTGTTTTAATAACCAATAAAATCGATGACGTCAAGCACGTGCGCTCTACGTCAGGTTAACTGTTTACAACACACTCGCGCACTTGCACACGTGCACACGTGCGTGTATACGAGAGAAGCGCATTAAAAGGCGCTATGGAAGTGACATTCGCGGGGGACGGATGCGCGCGCGTGTGTAGCTATGTCCGGAGCGCTGCGCGTGTGGGTGGCTCGCGAGGGGAAGCGGGAAGCCGGAAGCGAGCGAGGGGGACATCATCGGGCCCCGGGAAAGGAGGATCCTCCTACGCGCTCTCTACTCCTCTCGCGCTTGCGGCTGTACACTTTTTAATGCTGACTGCGTGCCCCCATTGAGGAATAATGCGCCTGTCGCCCGTGTCTAGGATGACGTCGACTTTCGGCTTTCAAGTTTTTTTTTCTCTTCTTTCGTGCTCGCGTGTTGCAATTTCGCGTGCTTCTCGGATGGGTTGGCCAACTATATATCTCTCGGCCGGCTTCTACCGTTTCACCGTTTACGAGCCGTTTACGAGGTGGCATAAATTCTCGAGGAATGAAACTCATTATACGTCAATTTCGTCTTTATCGTTTTGTTATTTTGTGTTTTATATTAGTTTCCTCAATAAAAAATAAGCGGCTGCAGTGTTTGTAAACAATTTTTTGTTTTTCGGGGATCAAACGCGGGAGGGAAAGAAAGAAAAAAAATTGCTTGCACAAATATATTTCGAGCTGTTAAGTAATTTTGCCACGCGCCGGCAGTTTCCCGACACCAGGTTTAGTCTGCGTTATTTTCAAACTAATGCTTTATTTTTGGCGAATTCTCTTGGGCTGTAAATATCGTCGTTTCTCTCTCTCTCTCTCTCTCTCTCTCTCTCTCTCTAGAGCTACTTACACTTTTATGGTATTGTCTAACTGACGTCAATAATGCGAGAATGAACAAATAAGCTACGTCAAAAACTTTTGTTTGTTTCAATATTCGGTTTCCTTAAAATACACTGCGTGTAAAGATAACTCTACTGTTGTATAGTGTTATTAGCAGCAATGGATCAGCTTCTTCTTGGTTGGGCGTGAATTCGGGGCTTTCCAAACGATTAGCGCTATGTTTAACTTGAGGCATAATTAAAATCTGGGAAAATCCACAAAATGTAACTAATGACCTTGTTTCATTTTTTCAAACATAAATTATGGCTTAAGAAAGTCTACTCGGCAAAGCCATAAATTTCGCAAGATTATGTATATTCAAAGCTGCGAACTTTTTCACAACTCAGGCACCGTAAGTTTAAACTTTGAATAGTCAGGGATAACCGCGGTTTGACAAACCAAAGCCAAGGTATGCTCTCAATGGAGAGTTACAAAAATACACTTGAATGGATCGATCTAAATATAAGCGCGCGAAGTCCGCAGTGATTCATAGAAAATTCTTGAGGATTTACAACAGCTCAACCATACAGCCATTACTCGTGCATCGTTCAAAAATAACAATCTCGCACAAATACATTTTCAGAGAATCCAATTTTTTATCCGGCTGTTCCCAACTGCTGCTGCTTTGCGGAAAGCGAACAATGAAGCGAATTCATAATTCCAGACTTTCCGGAAAAGCGAGAGCTAACAATATACACAAACACATTTTCGAGCGCGGATCCAAGGCGCTTTTTGTCCCATTGTTCGCGAGGCAGGAAGCATTTTATTAAAGCGTTTCTTCGAACGGATCATTTATCAGTCCGAACGAACCGTTTGTCATGCAAATGATTAACGTCGTTATTATTAACCGTCGGCTAGATCGCCGAGCGTCTATTTCCAACTCGGCGCCAAGAACAATTACTCAGACAATATTTTTTTATCAGCTTTCTAGAAAATATCGCGCGCTGTCAACGCTTCGCGGAATTACAAGCCATGCAACACGTGTACGTTATGCAGGGCATCAATGCTCCAGCATCAACAACACCCTCATCCAGCTTTCCCAGAACCCGCAGATTTTCGCGGCGGCGAGTCCCTCGTATAAAGGAGCCGCCTAATGTGCCTTCGCAACGGCTCTTAGCTCCCGCATAATTTCGCTTTCTCACGCCTCATGTGAAAAACAGATCTCTCTCTCTCTCTCTCTCTCTCTCTCTCTCTCTCTCTCTCTCTCTGCGTACGCGTCGGAGTCTAGAGAGCGTCGCTTGTGAGCGAGACTATACGGGACCAACGTTAAAAGTACATCAAGATTTATGTGCGTAGTGCTTGACTTTTATACTTCAAACGAAGCCCTTCCTTTGAGAAAGGAATCCTTCTCTTCATCGACGTCCGCACCGCGGAAGTGACTCCAATTTAGATCGTGTCGATTTAGTTTGTTCTCAAATCAATGACATCTAAGTAGGCCCCTTAAATCAGTTCAGATCGATACGGTACTCCGATCGAGCGCCGGCGATGACGTCAACAGTCCTTATTCGGGGCTTTGACTGGCCGACTTTTTTCATTTCGCGTGGCTTGCTCCCGACGGCTTTTCAAACGCGCGACGTTCATACGGCGTAAATTAATGACAGCTCGACGTGTATTCGCAAGGAAACTTGATTATTATTATACAGACGTTGAGAAATGCATCTACGAAGTGCGCTCCAAGAACGGCTAGTCCTTGTCCAAGTAACCTCATTGCGAGGACTCTTCGCCTGCTGGCTTCGCGTAGGCATCGTGTAACGACTTTCTCGTTTGCTCGAAAACGCTTCGAGTGATCGATGTCCCCCGCGCAGAGTCCACCAAAGCGTGAAATTGAACATTTTAACTAGATTACGTACACGCTGAAAACGCGCGAAACCGTCCAAGTATCCGATTTCAAATCTGTCGGCGCGTTGTGGAACGGAGTCTTTCGAGGCAGCGCAGAAGAAACTCGCTGACGAGAGCATTGATTACGAAAGTCATCGCGAACTTCCAAGGGATTCCGCGACGATAAACGTTCCCGCAAAAAGCTCCATCCCAGCGAGTGCATCCCGCGCGCACAAGTTGCTCCAGTGCTCCAGAACGAGATTACGGCTAAAAAAAGCTCTCGTCTTCCTTTCCCAACGTCCATTCGGTCAGCTGACTCGTGAAAATACCCGCGATGTTTTTCACACTGCCTCCTTTAGCCGCGGCATCATCGTCATCGGCCCCTCCACTCCGCTCTTCCGCGCGCGGCGGAGATCCTCCGGCGGCCGTGTTAATTGCTCCTAATTCGTCCCTCGGATTCCAGCGGATTTATTCTCAAGAGAGAGAAAGAGAGGCTGGCTCTCGAGACGGAAACAAGAGCAAGGCAGACCGATGCACTCGAAATAGAGGCCTGCGCGCGCGCGAGTGTGCGTGTACGCGCATCCGCCCCGACGTGCGTATACAGCGCCGGGAGCGAATGAGCGACGAGAAGGTGATGCAATCGACGCAACTATCGTCGCCGCCGCCGGAGTCTTCGCTGGCCAGCGGCGCGTTTCTACGAAAGAGCTCCCCAGACAGGAAGTCGATGGAAATAAAGAACGCGCGGAGAGGCGGGAAATGGAGCGAGGGAGAGAGAGAGAGAGAGAGAGAGAGAGAGAGAGAGAGAGAGAGAGAGAGAGAGAGAGAGAGAGAGAGAAAACGAAAGTGAGAGGTGGAAAATGGATGAATGCGGATGCAAATGCTGAGACGTAATACCTTTTATACTAGCCACCGATGCTCCTGCAGCATCTCTCCGAGCTTCCAGAGCGGCTAGGTACCTCGTTTGAAAGTTAAATTGAGCGTTTTGAAAATCGACTGGCGCTTTCATGGGCCGGCTATTACATTGTGCGCCTCGTTGCGTAAACACGCCGGCAAGATGCACCGAGGATACGAGTGTCAAGGTGAGGAGCGATTGTCAATATTTTCTTTTTTGTAGTTTCGCCTTTGTTGCCGCTGCTACCGCTTCGTAGTTACTTTGACGCGGATGGGTCGTTGACTTCTGCTTTTCGGAACCTTGGGATACGCGCAACAATGAGCTTTTCAGATGATACGCTTCGAAGAAAATATCAAAGTGTTTACTCGGCAATTTCTTTTTGCAGCGCCATTATTGCTCGGCTTTTTCCACCTCGAGAGGTCATTGCCTGCGCGGACAACGAATCGTGTTGTGTTTTTAAATGGATTTTCGCCTCCGTAAGTTTCCAGAGAGGGCTCATTAAGTCTCTCACGAATCCGGTGCCTCTATTGTGATTCGAAGCACTCGCGCAAGAATGATGCTTGTGAATCGTCGAAATTATCATAGAATCAGTAAAATTTCATGCTAATGCGCTGAATATGATTCACGAGATGGAATAGCAGCTTTTTCGTAGCTAATCAGTAGGCGGTAAAATTCCGAGCCGACAGCAATTGTTAAGATTCCTCGGGTGAAAATGTCGTGTCAGTACAGGTGTTTGTGAGACATCAACAAGCGTGTAAATACGATAGCAAACATTTTCGCGAACCCAAGTTGAGAGTCGCTGACGGCACGGCGAAAATCGTCGCCGGGCATTGTCCGCGCACACTTCGCCACTTCCTTATTACGCCGGGCGTCGACGGCAAAGAGCGGCTCTTTTGTGTGTCATTCTAGGCGAATCGGTCATTTGCGAACGCGCAAAGTCACGCCACCGTGCTGCTGCAAAGAGCGAAAAATTCACCTCGTCCTCGTATTTACGAGAGCTGCGACAGCCCGCCCGCGCGCAGCTATATATACGGATCCGTATAGTGGCCAAACCGAGTTGGCCGCGGGGGGCTTTTCAACGTTTCCCACGAAAAGGGACGCGCGACGAAAGGGAGAAGAGACTTTCGCATTATACTCGCGAGCTCCGGAAAGTTTAAGGAAAGTCCCTGAGCGGCCGTCGCTCTTTTTCAATGGAAAAACCACTTCACACGCCGGATATCCCTTTTGATTGTGCTGCGCGCTGATTCAAAGGATGTCTTCGAGTTCGTACACTGTTAATTTGCATGTTGCGATATGCTCCGAGCGTTTTATTATGTCGACGTCTCTTGTTTTTGTTACAAACTCTGTAAAGTTCGCGTAAAAATACGCGTAGCATTATTTTTATTTCAGTGAAAAGTACGTATTATCATACCGAAGCGGATAAACGATGAATTAAATTTTAATGAATTTTTCAGCATTTCGGAGGAATCATACTGTAAGGTTTGAAGAAACGTTTCGTCACACTGTGTTTTACGCAATTCGTTATGCAAAGGTAAATGTTTAAACAATACATTAGTCTGATAAATTGAAAGGCTTATTAATATTTATGAGCCGCGCGCACGCGTCAGCATGAATGAACGCTTACGATAAGGCGGAAATTACTGTAAATTTGCAAACGAATAATGATTGAAACAGCAGGTTTCCACGCTCGCGCGACATCTGTTCAATTAATGTCGATGAAAACAGTTCGCTGCGTTGTCGAATAATAATCCGCGAAACAATGTATCGCAACGCAAATAAAATACGAATATTTTTAAAGAATAAATATTTGTTGTTGATAGGCTATACGTTTTGCATAAATATTAAAATTAAACTGGTGTGGTTTAAAACACGCCAGTTTTATTATTACTATTTTAGTTATGTTAAAAAACGGGTCCATCGTTTACTTAAACAGTATATTCCGCCATTACTTTAGAGTTTATAGTAATTTTTGCTCAAGTTATAGCAAATTTCATTACATCATTTTTCTCAGTGTAGAAATTCGTTTCAGAGTATTCCCAGTAATTTCAGATAAATCTCATTTTAACACACGTTGGCCAGAAATCCTGACCAGAAATAGGGTCAATTTGACACCCCGCCCTCGTATGTGGCACCACCCCTCCCCTGCATGCTACACCCCATCCATCCTACACCAGGTATATAAGGTCACAAATTTTTAGCGCCCATCAATCCAAGGTTAGCTTTTGAAAAGTGCTGAGCATTTTGAAAAAGCTGCCAACATGGACTCCTTTAAGCAACTGATGACCGCCATGGGCGTTTACCATCAAGGCATCGACTTCATTCGCGAACTACCCGTTGAACTATCCCAAATCATTTTATCCAAACTAGACACCCGATCCCTGCTCAATGCTGCTCAAGTCTCCCGAAAATGGCTGGCCATTTCAAAATCCACGTCTTCTTTAAGACAACGCGTCCGCCGCCACATTCGCCGTCGAACCCGAAAACTTGCTCAAGTCCTTCCTCCACCACCGAGCAAACAATCTTCTACCAGAGTACTTCATAAACCCATGCCATACATCCCACAAACTAAAATCCCATATCCGACTATTTTGGATACTTTTAAACGTCCAACATCAAAATATACACAAACGAAAAAATTACTTAGACTGTAGAGAAAAATGTTTAAAAATTATGTACAACGATCCTATGTCCTGAGGAAAACAACAAATGTGCTATAGGTATAGCTCTAAGCATCATAATTTTTAGTATTACAAAATTTTTGTTTAAAACATTTTTTTAGTTAGCGTTTATCTATTTATTGACTGCATAATTTTAGACGAGACTAAAAAAAATTTTGGCAGTTAGACGTTCACAGACCTATGTGTTTTATCTACTATCTCAAAAGTCGTCTACTATGCAGTATAACAATATACAGATGAGCAAGCTTTTTCCATGACACATTGTTTTGTGGCTACCCCATATTGGCCCGAGGAGCCTTAAAAAAAAGAGACCGAGTAAATACTTTTAATTTTCCGGGGAGAGCAGAGATGCTCGCGAGGGAGAACGACCGATGAAAGTTTTTATGTACGCCGCGGCAGCAAGCGCCGACAAAAATGCCAACGAACGAGGCCATAAAGGCGCGCCTTCTCGGGCGTATAACATTTTCGAACGCGGCCGCGCACGGGGGAGCTTTAGTGGCACTCGAGATGAGACAGTTTTCATCAGGATTTTCGTCTGGTGTCACGCGCGTGGAGTTTAATCGATCGTGTGCTTCATTAGGTTCTTTATATATCCTTCTTTCTGCTTCTGCTAGTCCCCTGGCTTTATGACGACTGTAAAGCATGCTCTTCTGACTCATCTCTTGCTGACGATAATCAGTTCATGCGGAAATGTCACGAGTGGTGCTTTTGAGAAATTTTTATTAACAAAGTGAGATCACACCATCAATACTAAAGTACAGATGGTTGACTCGCAGGCGGTCGTGACTGCGCATGACTCATTGGGGCGTGACCGTCATATCTGCGTACTTTTGTCGGGCTGCGTCCTTGGACACGCGCAAAACTGATTTGCTACATAATGGGAAAGTGTTAGGCTAAATTAGTTGGGATTACCAAGGCCGTAGACTCCAATTTCCAGCGGACCGATGAACAACAAGCTTTCCAAGCGTTGGGATACGTTAGATGTGCTGCCAAACGTATTTTGTCGATAACCGCTCGTGATACACAAATCTCTGATTATAATTCGGTTGCTCGTGCAGCGCTCCAGAAATTCGCGCGGAATTTTGCAAGCGGCAACACTGATGACTCACCGACATTCCTGCGGAGCTAATATAATTGAGTCCAGCTATAGAGCTATCACCCAAATAGATTATTATAGCCGTAGCATTGCATTCCACTCCACACGTTTTCGCAGCCCGTATCGCGTGTCCTCCAAATATTCGTTGTGTTAGCAAAAGTCAGCTGCAGCGGCAACATTGTCGTAGTAACTCATTCTTCTTCCCCGTCAGCACCGCCTCTATTCCGTCTCTCTCTCTCTCTCTCTCTCTCTCTCTCTCTTTTTCTGCGTAAACAGCGCGCAACCCGTCCCTGCACTGCAGAGCCGAGCGATCCATTTTCCCGTAAAAAGACGCGCTCTCTAGCGGCCCGTTCGAATGGACAGCGCGCGCGCGAAGAATGAAGGGAGAGAGCGGGGCGGCCTGCAGCGAGGAAAAAAGAGAGAAAGGTCGAGAGCGCGGCGTATAATGCCGCCGGAAATTGACGTTTCCATTGCATAATGGCGTGCTTCCGCTTCCCCTTCGAAAGAGAGGAATGACTTCGTCCGTCCGCTATAATACACGAGAGAGAGAGAGAGAGAGAGAGAGAGAGAGAGCAGCGCGCGACACACAAATGCCGGCGCGTTGCAGCAGCCGCTGAACGCATATCGCTTTTTCCATTCACCACCAGTTACGGAGACTTGACGTTCTGACTTATCGCTCCTCCTTATTCTCGCCGAGCTTTGTCTTCTTTTCTCTGCTGCTGTTTCCTATGCGCGAGACGCACTGTTCAGCTCGTTTTATACTCGTGCACGCTTTTACGACCGCACATCCTCGATGAGCGCATGAAGTTTTACGCTTTATTGATGATCATTTTAATCGGATAATAACGATGCTCCTCAGTATTCATAAAGTATGATACACTCGAGGAGCATCCGAGGCAATTTAAAATTTCCCGGACCCACTTGCGATGCTGCGGGTGAGTTATGAAGTATGCAAACTCAAGACGCCCCCGTCGAGATAAAGTTCCCGGAGCTTCTTCTCCGGAAGTTATCCAATCTAGATCGCTTTTGTGCTATTATTAAACGCTTATGCACGTAGCTTCGAATTCTCCGCATTTCGTGCATCGCTAACTGTGTTGTCCATCCTCGTGGATGCGAATCTCCGGGAGAGATCAAGAGCTCGAGCGACCCAAATTTTTACAATCTGCGCACGAGAGAGACTTTATCGGAGTAAGACCACGACGACAAATGATTCGATAAACCCGAACGAAGGGCTCGCTCAAAGAGGTAATTCAGCCTTATCTGCTGCTGCGCTCGACGGAGGGCTGCGACTCGCGAGCAAAAACATTCGTATGCGCCATTTGTCCGAGCGATGCGTCCTCTTCCTTTGACGAATCGTCCGCCGGAAGTCCTCGACTGCATTCGCATTCGAATAACCGCTCTCTGGCTGGCTTTTAACTCAGCCGAAGATTGAAGTCGCCAAGCTGAATAATCAAATGACCAGGCACCCTTTTCGCCGGGAAGGCCAAACGCGGCTCTTCCAAACCTTTGCTCCCTCGCGCGATCACTTTCGGCGCAAGCACGAGAATTTCTCGGCTCTGGGAACTTGTATAATGCCCTGGGAAAACCTTTGCCCGTATACGCAGCGGTGTTTTCTTTTCACACGTCGATGCGGTTCCGGAGATCCCCGGCGAGATCACGGCGCTGATATAGCGATGAGTGTTCCCGAGTCGAGTATCGTCGCGTCGAGTGTGTGCACAGCTTTGAATTCGAAAACGGGCCGTCGACTTTTTTCCTTTATTTTCTCACGCATTTTCGTACATTCCCTTCGCAAAAAATACCTTTGGTTATACTTTCCACCGGCTAATAATATCGGCGACGGCCTAGACAAATTTTCCGTTGACTATTAATGTATTCTGCAGAATTCGCGTGTCACCATCACCAAATAATCAGATGGACCAAATAATTTTTACGGACGAAACTAGACGTTCGACGCAAATTTTGGCTCGATGCATCCGCTCAGCAGTCTTCAGTGAGGAGGAGGGAAAAGGCCGCCCCCAGGGGAGCTCGTCAGTTTCGAAAATTACAAAACACACAAAAGAAAAAAACAACACCGGCTCCCTGCTCTGTCTCTTCGCGGCCCCTTTCTGCGGCTATGTACACATGTACCTGGTGCTGCCCAAGGAATCGACGCTACGCTCCTGATGTGTCTAGTTTTAGCGTGTTTAACACTTTTCGTCCAAATCGCTGCGAGATGAATTTTAGTAAGAATCTAGCTACCGTTACACAAGCTTCGAGTTTTCGAGTTACGCAAAGCTGCGCAAAAGCTCCGGAAGGAGAATTGCGAAAAACGACGAGCGCGCTGATGTATACGTAAGCTTTCGAGCGTGTCGTGCTGAAATAAGCGTTGCCTAATTAACCCAAGATGTATACTGGCGAAAACTGTTTTGACCGAGAATCAATATTTGCTGTTTTGGCGAGGAATGTCGTAACGTCTGCGGCTTTTCTGGTATATCGTCAAAATTTATTTATAAACGCGAATCAAGCGCATAGCCACGCAACTGAAACAAAAAATAGCAGGTGAGTGACTCGCTCGGACGCGCAGGAGGAAAAAAGCCCGACGCGATGAACGAGCGAGATTTAAAGGACGCGAGCCGAGCGCGGAGAAGGCTAAGGAGGAGAGGAGGAAGAGAGCTTCATTAGCACGACAAGCGCGAGCGAGCGTTCCAGCCGGCCGACGTCAACGCGCTACCACTGACGTCATTGACCGACTCCTTTCGCCTCGTCCTGCACGTACATGTACGCATACCGATGGGGAGCGAGAAGTAGCTTCTCTTTTCTCTCTCTCCGTCGTTATACTCAGCCGTCTTCCTCTCGCGCTCGCACGTGTCCAGCCATCCAAAACTCATTCTACAGTTAAGTAGCGCTGCTATCATACGAATTAAGCGCCTTCGAGGGGAAGGATTCCTGTCCTTGGCGACGTCTTCCGCGGCTCTCTGAGCGACGAGTTCTCAAAATAGAGAAGCCCATTTTTTTCTCATAGAAAGTCCCTGAATCGCGTCCATCGAGGCGCGCGAGTCGGCTGACGTCAGGCTAAGTCGAACACGCTTCCTGGAATTTCGCGACGTAATGTTTACTCGATGGCGTCGAACGAAGAGAAGCGCAGATTGCGCCCCCGCGCGGTATCGATGACGCGGCGCAGTCAAACGTCACATTCGCAGTCTGCGCTTTGTCGGGCTCGTATCCCCGCGCGCAATCGCGTCCCGTAGTTTCTTTCGCCCTTTCTCTTTAATCTTCCGTTCATCCGGTCGACCGCCGACTGCTCCTCTGCGTGTATCCCCTTGCCGTGCACAACACGAGCGAAAGACACGGCAAAACAGGGCTATTTATAGTCAACAGTCATTTTCTCGGGAGGGAGTGCGGAACACACGCACGGAACGTGCGCACGCGCCGAGTGAGTATAGAGAGAAGACACGCAATAAACGCTCGCGCAGGGAGAGAGGAAGACGTAGTCGAGACGATGACGACTGTAATGCAAGTCATATCAGGCGGGGAAGAAGAACAAAAGGAAGCCCCTGACTGACTGTGTATGAGATGGGGGTATTTGTTCAGCCACGACAAGGAGTCACGAGCACACACCCTGTCGTTTATTATGTATATGTTGTACGGGCCGGCTTTCTCGCGAAATACGAAATGAATCGGTTGACCCAGCTGTTACCCGCAGGCTTGATGAAACGATCACACTAGCTTCGGTTTCTTTGTACGCCTATATATCAAGTATAATAATGCCCAACCAAACGTCTTACGTATACAATGTTAATTATATAACGCGCGCGATTACCGATTACGAGGACGCACGTACGTGTAATGGGGAACAAAAAAATTAGAATAACCCACGTATTTCCGGTTATATATAATATATCTGTGCATTAGCTCACGGACGATTTCATACTTGACACACACTCGCGGACCAGATACATAGGTGTACACGAGAGAGCCTGTCTCCGTGAGTCACGAGTCAGCGCGTGTTGTATACTTATTACACACGGATACACGCGTTATTGCATGATCGAATGGGACTATTCCGCTAAAATTGCGTATCGGCGCCACATGAGTCAGACACGTAACGAACGCACGCAACAACTGCCCTACTATATACTTCACATGATGCACATCCACGCGGACTGCATAAGAGGCTAATCTGGATTATGCATCTAGACGGGGGTGATGGTCGCATTTGTGAATTATGCGGCTAATGCAAAATATACGAGCCGCGCGTGGTCAGATTTCTAGATAACGCTGGCTCGCGCTCTTAATGACAGCCCGGCCGATTCGGAACGACGTAATTAGAGCTTTTAGAATTCGAATCGTGTTTGTAGATAATTATACGCTAATTGACGCGCCGCCAACGCCGCGTATAGCTTTCCCGAATAGGTGTGTCGATAGTGTGTGCGTCGGCGATTTTTGCAACCGTCGCGCGATAAGCGAGGAATTTCGAGGAAAGAAAAATCAGAATATAGACGCGTATGAAAGTTGGGCGGGGCACGAGATAGAGGGGGAGAAACCTTGGCTGTCTTCGGTTCGAGAGCAACGGATGTGCTTATTATACCCACATGTATACGCAACTCGCGCGATGGGAGTTTTCCGAAGACGATGATAAGGCAATCTGCCCCGACTTTGGCCGATAAATGGGGGACGACAGACGGCGTGGAATAGCCCGTCGAGATTTTCACTCCATCTCTCTTTCTCGAGTCTTTTTTTCTTTGCTTTACTGATGCGTTTAGCGATCCCGCTGAAATGGGAAACTTCTTCTCCGACGGGGGCTGGTCTGGAGAATCGTAGCTCGTTATATTTGCACGTCCACGAGTTTATTTGCATCATCGTGAATAGCGATTCTGCGTATGCGGATATTCATATAGCGCCTCCAATGTTTACCGTCTTATTTATGGTGCTTGTACAGTGGGAGATGTTTTATGAGAATAGAGAAAGAAAGTACAAGGTTTTAGCACTAATACCCTTCGACTTAAAAGTAAACTGTGTAGTGTTGTAAAAATTAAATGACTATGTAAGAGCCAGTAGTTTTGACGCTCATCAGTATCTACAATGTTAAACGTTTAACAAAAAAACGTTTAACAAAAGCTTTGGTTTGGCATGCGAATCATGCAAATTGTAATTATCTGTGGTGGATTGAAACGGAGTCAACACCTCGTAACTTTATTTATACCCGCGGATACACTAGCAATACGAATAAGATTTTCACATTATTCATCTTTTAGTGGACCCTTTACAACTATATACATACATTTGTAAGATATACATATTACAAATAAGGACATCGAATCGATAAAATTTTCATTAATATTTTACTATCATTAATTAAGAAAGTTACTATGTAGCGTTAAAGACGGAAACTTATTATAAATGTGACAACATGTTTATATGAGAATCGTCAAAGCATTGTTCTTTATCTTGATTGAATACAGCGTTCATGAAAGTTTATCCGCATCAATATTCATCTTGTAGGATCTAAGGTATCGATGTTAAAAAATGGATTATCAAAAACTATCGAAACTGAAAAGTTGCTACCGGCTTTGCAAGGTACCGAGTAGTGTCACCCATCACTGATTCTAGGCGATTGGCGATTCCTTAAAGATATCTAGATTATCGATTTAGGCTTCCGCCAAGCTCCAAATTAGTCCGACGATTTAATTTTGCTACAATGCTTTCAAAGCGCTTCGAAGTCGATACGCTCAGGCTTCAATATCGCTATTGTCGCTACGATCACCCATCGAAGCACATCAAAGCTCTTCGATGCGCATAGATCGAGACCGAAGTCCTTATGCCCGGTCGATATATTGAAGGTCACCACCATACCGACCGCCATACGTACTGACGTTGTCTGCAGGCTCGTATACGCGACACTTGGCAACCGCACGATTCTGAGTATTCGGTAGAAACGCAAACTTGTACATACCGGCGAAATCACCCGGGACTCTAAGAAGACGGAACATGCAAGAAAACAAGATTGTGCAGTTGATCCAAGAGGTGCAATCCCGGCCATTCCTTTGGGATAAGACTTTCACGGAGTATAAAAACAAAACGAAGAAAGGCAAAGAGTGGAACAAAATCGCAGCTGATTTGAAAGAATCAAGTAAGTATGAATATGAGAATATTAATCGTTCTTTCTTCAAACGTCATTTTGTTAATACTTCAATACCACGCACAATAGAAATCAGCCCTTCACAGGGCTGATTTCTGTTTTGCATAATATTTAAGTACGAACAAAGGGACTATACAAGAAAATTATTGAAAATCATTGATTCAATAAGCTGATAACAAAAAGCAAGTAAAACTCTGATCCATAAATACTTATCTTGAAAAGTTCAGAAATATCATGCAGAACTAAAATCAGCCCTGTGTATAGACCTATATGCCGCAAAGACATGGATATAAGATTTACTTGCTTTCTAACACAAACCACTCAAATTATTGATTTTTAACCATTTTCTTGTATAGAGTCCCTTTGATCGAAGGCAAATATCAGGCAAAACTGAAATCACCCCTGCGTATAGACTTATATGCCACGTAGACATTATCCATTGTGAGTTTTTTTGAAACGCTACTTCCGTCTTTGCGACAAACAAGTGATCAAGACATTCTTGTGTGCAGAAATGATATTTCTCACATTATCTTCAAATACGCATACAAGGGGGCTGCGTGGAAATCGCTTAACCAGGATAAAGTCGAGTCAGCTCGTGGTATCAAAAGAAAAATTGACGAGGATGATGGTAAGTGCAATATACTTATCGCATAATTATAACAAAGATTATATTATTACATATGTTGAACTACTTTAGATTGCCAGATCGTGCGAGTTACATTCCACCTCCGGCACAACTGAACCACATTGTGAAAATTAAGGAAAAAAATAGGAGAAATATCGTCCATCTTTGAGCGAACGTTATCTTGAAATTATTAATAGATGAATAATGTGAAATTCTTATTCGTATTGCTAGTGCTACAATTTGCATGATTCGCATGCCAAACCAAAGCTTTTGTTAAACGTTTAACATTATAGATACTGATAAGCGCCAAAACTATTGGCTCATACGTAGTCATTTAATTTTTAGAACACTACACAGTTTACTTTTAAGCCGAAGGGTATAAGTGCTAAAAACCTTGTACTTTCTTTCTCTTTTCTCATAAAAAATCTCAATGATTTATGGACTCGTAATCCGATGGAGAACCTATGAGATTGGGTGACTAGCACATTTTTCGTTCGTTATGTCACTTCGCGCGTGCACTTCGCGGAGATATTTCGCTCGCGTAATTCATCTCTTTCGAATTTAGAGAGTTGTTATCGCGCACATCGCCAGTTGGAATTAGCTTTCTTCGACGTGATTAATTATTACGAGCACGTCCAATTACCGCGGCGCGTGCGCGTGTGTGCCGCTGTCACCTGTCGTAAACACCTCGAAAAATTGCGAGTCGCCTATTTATAACTCGTGAAAATGAATTATGAGCTTGAATGATGAGGAGCACGGAAAAACAGCGCCAGCGTTCAGCGCAAACGAACAGCATCGCAACGATGCGCGCCGCGTTTTACGAACCCGGAGGTTCGGAGTTCATTTATCAGAGGCGGCTATGGTAGAGAGTGGGCCCGCTTCCGAGAGCCATCATTATTATATTGTGTAAACACGCTCCCCGCAAGAGGAAGCGAGCGCTAAAGAGATGCGCGAAAGCCTCGCAGCGCTGCGATCTCAAATTACAAGCGTCGCGTCCCCGGCATTAAATCAAAACCTTTTAGAATAATAACCACAACCATTTCCTATACCTATACGCGTACACTTCGCAAACATATTTATTTTCCGCTTGTGGAACCGCGCGCGCGCCTAATTTAACGAGGTCATAGACTCGGCGCTCGTACTGCGCGCACCATATGAAAATTTATCTTTCGCGACGTTTCGCGCCGCGAGCCATAAGTAGAGACGCGAAAAAGAAAACACCCACGCGCGCGAGCGGAACTGTCAGTCAAACGTGCAGCCCACGTATATGCGTGCGCCTTATTCCGCAACTACACCGCGCACAGCGATTTATGTATGATGTATATAGAAGAAGCGAGAAAAAAAAGTCCGCCGACAACAACAAACCTTGTTTGCCGGTCGTCGAACCGACGACGGCGCTCGATGCAAGCGCGCATGCGTGACGCGCGTAATTTGAGCGCGGATGAGAAGCGCGCGCGCGACGAAAAGACGACGTTCCGGAAGAACGAGACGGGAGAGTGCAGGACGAAGGGGAGAGAAAAAACACTGGAGGATGAGCGGAAGCTCGAGGTTTACACGTATGTAGGTGAGAAGAGGACGCGACAACAACGGCGACGCAATCCAGCACGTCTCCTGACCTTAAAAGAGTCACTACACTCTCGTACACATGCGCGCATAAAAGACCCGCATGGGACAAACGAGGCGTCAAAGAGCTGCTGCGAGTCTGACACGAGAATAATAATACCTCTCTCTTTCTCTCTCTCTCTATCTCTCTCTCTCTCTCTCTCTCTCTCTCTCTCTCTCTCTCTCTCTCTCTCTCTCTCTCTCTCTCGCGCGGGGCGCGCGCGGCAGTGGGACGCTCGGAGAAAAGCCATTCCCATGGAAAAATTGCGTCTTGTTTGTGCGCGCCGGCGATAAAAGGAAAAAGTCGCGGTCGATGTGGCTGTTGCTTGCGCTGCTGCTTCGGCTTTCGCTGGTTTCATGGCCGTCGGATATGGGCTTGACGTCACTGCACTGTAAACAAGCCGCGCGTATGCAGTATGTGCACGCGTTTGGGCGGCGCGCTCGCGGGAACGAAAACGATCGGTCAATGGTATTATATTATGCGTTCGTGTCTGCGTAGGTATGCGTACACGCGGCCGAGGGAATCGCGCAATTGCCGCGGCGAGACTTTACACTATGGTATATGGTTAGTATGCTGAGGGCAATTGTCACGGCCGTAGAGTCGGTGTACGACTGCTCTTTTGTGTCGTTATGTCTTGTGTAGTATTCTGGATTTCCAAAATGTAAATAGTACCTTTCATGGGGGTCGTGAGCTTACACACGTGTGATCGGAGTTCATGGATGCGTGGGAGGACAAAGCTGGAGATTGTTATGTAAACGTTTGTGGCGCGAGGTGTAGGTATAGTCACCTAAGATTGGGTATTATCGCTTGCTTTGATAAACAGTGGATCCTTTTGTTTGATCACGGAGAGTCGCGTTGTATATTATGCGTGTATTCTACTGAAAATTATTTGAATTTTGAACTTTTTTGCTTTATTGTATTTTGCCACGTTTAATGACGTTTCATAACACTTTCTTATATACTTTCTTGAATTTTCTTTTATAATGCTTTCGTTATTATACCTATACGTTTTATAACCATTTATGACACATTCTTGTACATCATATTGCATGCGTAATTTTAAAATATGATAAATATACATACGTCAGAAGTCGAACACATTATCTTTTACAATTTGTAGCATTTTCTTACGTTTTATTAAAACATCTTGCTTATGAATTTTTTGTTTCATCACAAACGATAGGTACTTAATGTAAAAGTAACTAAGTATTACATAATATATTTACGCTTTAGAATAAGACCCATTCTTCAATCAAAAAATAATCTTTAAAGGTACATTATATCAATGTTATCCTTGACAGTACATCAATCCATGTTATATTATTGTGCTACGAGTAAAGAGTGCGGATCGCTAATACATTCTGATATCTGACTTGTCAAATATTTTCAGATAAGATGATTATCCGCGCTCGAACTTATTGTTACACCTAAGGTACAACTAATCTAAGAAAAATCTAGTATATAAAAAATATCGTCCATAAACTTTTCTTTGAGGTAGAGCGTTCGTGTGCATATTCTACCAGAAAAGTTGCCATTTCAGGCACACCATCAGTGATACTTTGGCGTTCATATTTTCAGATTGTCGTGATTCTGAGCGCTTCGAGCCGATTCCTGCCGACTGTTCTATACTGTTTGTACAGTGCGGCCAGGCGACTCTAGCACGCATCACATCTCTATATTATATTGAAAGCAAAGAAGAAATCGTGCCTCGTAACCGCAGTGTAATATAGCGGTACACCGTCGTCGCAAGCCTCTACGACAAAAATCAAAAAATCATCAGCTTGGACGACGCACGGAGAGTATTGGTTGCAAACAAACCTTGAGCGAAAAGCGCGACATACAAATAGCAATATCGCCGGAGCTTTCCGGTGTAATCTTCGACTGTTGACTCTCGCGGGCCGCGTTTATCAGAAAAGGGGCGCGAACAAAGCGCGCGGACCTTTTTTTAAAACAAAAAAAGCGCTGCCGTATGCCGTACTCTCCGAGTGAGCGTCTTCGCCGCGTGATACCGGACGTCGTTTCCTCTCGCTAGTCGCTACAGGTACATTACGACGGCGGAAACGCACTCGAGCACCGCGCACTGGCACCGTTGGCTCTGCCCCACTTTTTATTCTCTCAGCTCGCGCGCTCATTCTCGTCCTCGTCGTCGTTAATAACGCCGCGTGAAGCTCTTTCTCGCTTTCTTCCTTTGTGCTCGCTCGCTCGCTGGCGCAGACCCTGTACGGATCTTGCTCTTCTAGATTTAAGTCGAGTCGTGTGCGCGCGACGTATGTACATACAAGAGAAAAGCTGTACGCTCGAGGTGAAAATCGTGAGCATCTCGCGTACCTGTACAAGGCCGATATACGAAATAAAGGATAAATGTATGAGGGACGAAAAAAAGGAAGCCGCGCGTGCGCGTGTGTATTCGCGTACGAATATCGGCTGTCGAGTCTGCTCATTCGCGGCGCGATTTCGAAGCGGGAAAGAGAGCGAGCGCTGTGCGGTACTTATTGTGAGAATTCTCGATGTGAAAACTGCACGCATCACAATGAAGCGAAGAATCAGACGGAGTGAGAGAGACAGAGAGAGGGAGGGGTTGCAACCTGTTTGTGCAGCGTATGATTCTGCGCGCCCTTATACGGCTGGTTTTCGGTGCGCATTATTTTCTTTTATTGTTAAGCCCTTTGTGCGACGCTGTGATCGGCCTATCGTGGGGTATTGCGCAGAGTGTGTACCGAGCCGAAAGAGAATGAGAATCGGGAGATGCATTCGCGCAATGCGCCTTCGAAAATAAGGAAGAAAATTATAGTTGACTGTGTTGTGCAATGGTTATGGATTTAATTTTGATTCACATCTATATTCAGATTCGTTAGCTTGTACCAAAAGCTGTAATTTGCAGCAGTTGTATACTCATAGTAACGATTTCCCTTTCTTAAAAAAGTGATGGGCTTTGTTTTGAAGTTTTTAATTGATAATCGGTCGCTTGGTACAAGAATTCAAGCACATGAATAAGAAATGCGAATTTTATTACATAACCTACAAACGCTTCAAACTGTTGGTGCTCAGCAGGCGGCAAAATTTAAATTCTATTAATGACATGATAAGAAGGTATGCGTGAAGCGTACTTATAGATTTCTAGTACAATAAAATCGCAGAACGAATAGCAGGCATCAGTTATATTACCAGCGGCTCAAGAAGCAGACCTAACCAGGCAGTTTTGGCCACCTATCTTCGCTAGCTAAAGACAGTAAACATCTGGAATGTCCAAAACTTCAAAACTATTATTAGATTAATTCAATACTATTTCAATGGTTCAAACAAAATACTTATTTTTAAAATCTTCAAAATAACAAGTCAAGAGTAAATCGGACTATCTTCTACACTTTTATCAGAATTTAAACTCGTTATTTTAATTATTCAATGATTTTATAAAGATAGACTACAACCTCCGCAAAGTATTGATCTCAGCGTAGTACTATCAAATGCAATATTCACACGTTTGGAGGGTTGGTTAAAAATACAATAGAGCAGAATTTAATTTGATTCATTTGCGACGTTACCATATTGATTTCCAATGCATCTGACTTACTCTATTTAAGTGCGTTTGGTGGTATTTGTTAATCATTCTAATGAGAGTTAATTGTACCCTTAATTTGTTGTCCTGAAAAAAGCGAGTTCAATGTGTAAATGAAAAAAAGGAATCTGTCAATCTCGAATTCATGTTTTTGTAATCGTGAATTCCATCAATAAAGCTTTCCCTATAATTAATTAAATTATTTCTACAAAAATACACTCGCGTATATTCTTCTTGCGCAATGTCCTCGTTTACGGCTTGGATCAGAATAAAAAGAAACAAAGTACCGAAAGTGGAAAAAATAATTCGAGTTTTATAAGGTGCGAGAAGGGCGTTACGGCATAGTGCGCGCAAGATTATAGCGCGCTTTTTATTTCTCTTTACCCGCATGTGCGCTTGGACGAAATGCTTTATCTTTACAACTATTCGAACGTGATTTTTCCCCCTTCTCGGGGTTATCTCCGCGCGCCGGCGCCTCCGCGAGCCGGCAACCGGCTTATCCGCGCATTCTGCTAGGATTAAGGCTGACGACATTCCCGGGTTTAATAAATGTCGAGGTAAATGACGGGAATTAGTCCAATATGTCTTCACAGAAGAGCAGAGTGCGCTAGCAATAATTCAGACTGCTGCATCGCGCGTAATTAAAATTACTCGGCGCGTCATACTTTATACGTCAGGACGTCACTCTCCCTCTCTCTCTCTCTCTCTCTCTCTCTCTCTCTCTCTCTCTCTCTCTC
>QLSS01000146.1:83780-97358 GCA_024372645.1 Trichomalopsis sarcophagae | reverse complement strand
ATTGAGCCGCTTGGTGCGTTTTCTGCACTTCCGGTCGCCAACCCTGGCTGCTCCCCACCATCACGCCTTGCAGTGAAAACTCTACCGCTAGATGGCGTCGCGCAACCTTCAAGCGAAGTAGCTTCGCGGAGGGTATATGTAGCATTGCACTCGGGCGGCCAACGGCCATTTACAATGTGTATTACCCATATATACAACAAAAAGCTATCTGACTATATCCAGCACAAGCGAATTAAAACGGAAATTTCAACCTTATGAATATTTAGTCTCCAAGCGCTTGCGGAGGTGAGGTAGGGAGAAATTGGCCACGTGTGTTCGGTTGAACTTTGTATTTATTTAAATAGCTTGGAATTAGTACAATCACTTTTCTTGGCTCGGTGGAACGCAGACTGCAGGGCAGGCAGAAGGCCTAGGTCTGTGCTAGTCTCTAGTTCGAGCGAGAGTGGCGAGTGCCTCCAGCAAAGCCACCCCTCAGGCCTCGGAGGGAAGGCGTTGGTCTCGCTCATGAGGCCCGAAGGGAAGGGATAGCTTGGGGACTTTAGCGGATGAGTGGCGCGCGTTCTTTTTGAGAATTCCGAAGATTATCGAGCGCGCGCGCGGCCGATCGTTTTATTGCTTTAAGTGCAATAGGCAACGGGCCGTTTGGCTGTCGAAAATTCGGGGACTGCCTCGTCTGAGGGATTAGCGAGCGCTTTATTGCGGCGAGGCAATAAAGCGAGGGACCGCTTGGCGAAAACTCGAGAGCGTTGTAAACGCTCTCTGCTAGGCCCCGCAGATACGAAAACATGCACGCCACAAATATATTCGATCTTATTCAACCTTACAATTATAACTCATCTTCAAGTTATACTATCTAAGTAAACAATTTAATCGATAATATTTATTTATATCAGCATAACTATAATGCAAAATGTCTGGTATAATATAATACTTCCACCATATAGACACCCCACCCGTCAAAAATGAACGCCTCCCCCCACCATAATTACACCGCACCCATCCTTTGAAGGGTATAAATATGGCTGTTCTTAACTAACTAACTGTAATTAGTTAAAGTTTAGTTCTTTTTGGTGCATCACTAATAAATACTTCCAAAATGAGTTCCAAAACTAACGTTGCATCGACTAGCCCAGTTTAATAATATGAATTTAAAAACACCGTTACCTACATAAAATTGCAGAAGAATAAAAATAAAAAGGCGCCTGAACCAAATATCCAGTAAGATATCGGAAATTAAACTGTCACCACCTCGACAGCAACAGCAATATATAGACCAAGACGAATAAGAACGAATAAGAACAGTTTTGCCAAGCAAGTACGGTTAAAAAAGGATCAAAATGCGGAATCGAACAACCCGAAACTCTAGCTCCTCGAAATGTACGCCGATAGCTGAACCTGTAGTTTGAGAACAAAAAGAATCTACAACTTATTAACGATAATGCTAACATAGAAATATATGCTGACAAATTATAGAAAATAACTCTTTAAATTATAATGTAATATATACACGGACAAGTTATGGAAAAAATGCTGCTTAAATACTAGAAATCTTAGTAAACGAATTAATAGATATTGTTTATTTTAGCTTGACAATTGTGCAAAATGTCTCGTCTAACCAAACTGAGCTCAAAATATACTGGTTGGAACAGTCATTATGGTGGTGAGACAAAAATTTTGCATTTTGCTTGGTCGCAAACGGTACTTTGGTCCAAAATCTTAAATCAGCCAATTAAAACGATGACATAAAGAATTTCATTAAAACTTATTCATCAGTTTAATATACTGCTCAATAAACATCAATATCTTTTGATTCATAATGCAGAAACTTTAATAGAATTTACATCAGGTTATGGTTTTGCATTTTAGAAGATATTCCAATAGCTTCTGAACTATAAATTAAAACATATTGATATTTACTCTTTGGAAATACCAAGAGCTAATAAATAAGCGAGAATAAAATTTATTATGTGATCAATTAAATTGTCCGATTTAAGATTTTAGCCCTAATCATTGATGCCAAGTAAAATGTGAAATTTTATCTTCTGACCTCTACAAGCAATAATGAATGTTCCAATGAGCACATTTTGAATCTAGTTATATTAGACAAGACATTTTGCACTAAAGTCAATCTCGATTTGATTGTTTACTTAGATATGAGTCGAATATAATAAATCGATGTACTAATCAAATCAAACTAGTAGGATATATTTTGCCCACCCAGCAGAACATTTGACGGATTCAGGGCACTATAACTCTTCTTTTTTCTAAAAGGGTATCGCCTACAGTATTTTATTCTTAAAAATAACCATAAACTTTGGATCAAAATCGCGAGTATTTACATCGAGACTATATTATTAAATATACAATAACATATGCTGAGCCAAGCGTAGTAAGAATATTTCAGGATCGATATAACTCGTACATAATACACGTCGCTTCTTTGTTTGGTGCCGAAGAAAAAAATCACGCACCCTCTCTACAAGGTAAATCTATAAACGGAAGAGGGTTGCGTGCCCAGTATAAATAGAACGCCATGAGTCGACAAGGGATAGTTCGTGAATCTGGAGTAAGTTTATCGTACGCGCTATAGCCAGCAAAGCGAGGAGTAAATCTCCACGGATAATATAATTATAGCATGCTCGCACAATAATAATGACGTTGTCATGGTAGCGATAATGATGCATAAAACGAGGCAGAGCGGAGGCAGAAGTAGAGCAAACAGCGAAATGCTCTGCGCTTGCGATTATAATCGTAGTGTTAATAATGACGCTAATAGCATCGCCATAATCTGGATAGGAATGGAAAGCAGCGGCGGAGATAAGTAAATAAAAAGAATGACCACAAATTAGCATAATAATGTCCAATTCAAAGTCGAGATAACTGTCAGCACCTTGATTGCTCTAGAGATCGAAAAATTAAGTATTATTTCGTTGATGCGAAATTAAAATGATTGTTATTGAAGAAGGCTTTGACATCGCTCTGAGAAAGGCTGCCATCGCAGTAAGCAATTTTGATTCAGCAACAACAAGTAGAAAATTTTAAGTTTCCGTCTTCAAGTTAACGATTCTAAGTCGACAAAGTCGGAACTATTGTTGAAGTGAATCGTTTCATTACACAAGCGTACATAATCATGCGTACAAAAATAAAAACAGAAAAATTAGAACCTTTAAATGCGTTCAAGGATTAGATAACGACGATCGAGTTCGCAAAAACTTCCGTCCACAAATCGACGCGTCTGATGAACGGCGGCAAAACAAGTCAGAATGCAATAAGCGCACGTAACCGTCCTTCGGGCACGCGAAAGACCCACATTTTTTTCCACTGCGCGTCAGCTCTCGGGCGCCCACGTTTGATCCCCGCATCGCGCAAACAACACGCGGTGCAACGTTCGACTTTGTTCCGGCTTGGATTTTCCCCGTCGAACTCTCTCTTTGGCGGTCAATCGCGGCGACGAAAATAAACAATGCATCGACAGCGCAGCGGCGATGTTGTCGCTCCGTCTCTCTTCCTCTCGCACTCGCGTCAGCGCACACATTTACGCATGTATGTAGACGCGCTCGAGACAATAATAAGTTATCTGCTCAGCTCGTCGTATAAATCGAGCCGGCGGACAATTCAATTGACGCCGAGGCGCGATAAGCGGCTAGACCTCGCCGTCGATAAGAGCGCGGCTTTCGGACTTTACGATGTGATTCCGAATATCGCGCCCTCGTTTTGAGCGATGCTTTTTCATCCTCTCGATCGGGTCGCTCCGTTGTCTCGCGGACCTTCGTGAACGAAATTCGTCGTCTAAGTTGTTGCGCGAGAGCTTGACAAGGTGTGGCGGGAGATTTCCGATAAATCCGAGTGGAAAAGTTCCTTTGTTCCACGCTCGCTCGCTTTATCGAGGACTTTCGGTGGGACGCGACGTAAACTGAAATCTCCTCTTCCGAGAACGTCATTTTTATGGAGAGAAAATTCTGGGTATACGGCTATTACTCGCGTCTGCGTTTGTTTACACGCTGTCAAACAAATCTTGCGTGTGATCCGAATATCTTTGTCATTAGTCGAGCTGGCGATGCAGCGCAGCATGATGTAAACCGTGTTATCATTGCATCGAATGCGCTGCACTTTAAGCGCAATAATACGGATTTGTGTTTTTAACAGAGGCGCAAGGTAAAAATTCCAATCGGGATGAGGTATTTACTTTGCAAACAAATAAATTACTCTCGGGTGATTCGTCAAACCTTATCGGCGCATTGTCAGGCGCGAGCATGACTTCATTGTTTGGGTGTTTTACTTCAGATCTTCGCGGAAAAAAAATCGAATACGTGTCGCAATGGATGATGGATGCGTGCGCTGTCGTGAGACGACATCAAATCAGAGCTAATGAAATTGAAGAATTTATCAACGACGCGGAACGTAAACAAACACAGACTATCTTCTCCGAGACACTGTGAGCTTGCAATATTGTCAAGCTCTAATTCATGCCTAGAATTAATAGGCCAGTATCAGTAATCGAGAGTAAGCGCATAAGATATGTTGTGCGCGAAATTTGCAATAGCAGCAGCAGCATCGACAGCTTGCACGAGGGACAAAGACAGTTGCGAGAGTCTCACTCTCGCGGCTATCGATGCCGAGGCAGCATTCCCCGGGTGTCAGTTATATGGACACGCGCTAAAGAGCGACACGCCTCGAATTTCGAATCCGTCAAGCTCGAGATTTATTCATTCTCGGAAAGCGTCGTATTTTAAAGTTTTTTACTGCCGCGAGCTTTGCGTTCGTTAATCTGCAGCGCAGAGCGCGCGAGAGCGTCTCGCTCCAGCTTTGGCGCGCGCGAATAACCGAGGTGGGACCGAGAGGAGATCGTAAACGAGCCCCGACGCCTCCGTTCTCTCTCTCTCTCTCTCTCTCTCTCTCTCTCTCTCTCTCTTTCGCTCTTTCTTTCCTTCGCGGTCGTGTTGCGGTAGGTCCGAGACCGAGGGATCCTCTCTCGCGCCGCCGAGCCGGAGCGTTACGTTACGGCCGCGCGCGCGCGCGCGGCTTATTCCTTTACGCTCATAACGAACAGGTATACGAGGAGTGTCGACGCGCAACAGGATACTGCCGCACACTGGCTGCGCGCAGCGCCGGAGGAGATAAAGATGATTTATCGTTGTTCAACAATAAAGTCAGATGAACGCGCAGAAGTCATCAAGACGTTACAAATTAAACACGTGGAAAAAACGCGGACGAGTCGACTGTGCGCACGGGCAGCCTTGCCCGAAATTAAAGCTCGCGCGCAGTGTTTTCGTCGTCGGCAGTAGAGAGGAATGTGCGACTGCTCGAAGCGATAAATTACCCCCAAAGCTGCAAATTAAGTAAATATAAAAGTCGAAAAGTTAATGGCTTTACGAGTAACGGCTTTATTTGGTTTGCAATTATTGACAGAAGGCTGAAATGGATTTTTGCTGCTCGCGTATAATCGGCTTCGATTTTTAAATATCCACGTGTATATTTGGAGCACTGGAACGACCGAATAAGACCGCCCGAGCGAGACGTGTTATCGGTGTTGCTAAAATAGGCATCATTATTTTAGAAAACTTTTTAAAGCAGTTTTATTGCTTATTGAAATCAGGGAGTCGATATTAGTGTACAACTCAATCCGTTGCTCCCAAGTGTAAATATTTTTAGTTTCGACGCCGTTAGCTCATGCAGTAATTAAAAATTACTCGACTCGACAATTTTTTCCTTTGAGCTTCAGACGCGCGGCAAAACGTTCAAGTTCGCATGCTTCAAAGATTATTTTAGCCTGATTAAGAGTCTCTTAGGTGCGCGGACGAACGAAGTAAAGAAGTTTACAAATTTCAAACTCCGCCTACATGTGCGGATTCTCAAGTGCGCATAAAGTCGCGCGCGGGCTAGAAGGATTGAAGTACAAACATATAACGTGTATGCTCTTTGAGCGTATTCACGTGTGTTATGGCGCTGTAGCGCAGCCTTTGATCTATTAATCACGAGTCGTGAATGATAAAACCGAAAGTGAACTTTGCGAGGTTAAAAATGAATGGACTTCTGGGAAAAGTATTTAAGCGCGATATTCTCCGGAGAGGCTTCTTTCACCTCGTATTTCCTCGGACAAGTGACTCATGAATATGAATAAGCGAGAAGCAAGTTTAATAATGAGCCGGCTTTTTAGCGAGCCGAACGACCGTTATTAGATTCATTAATTGCGTATCGATCCACTCGAAGTGCAGCATATCCGTCGTAAAATTCTCACAGATGCCGGCCAATGGCACTCAAAAGATACGCTCTTCGATTCGTACACACATCGCGACTATCTTTGTCGGATAGAAGGTGAACAGCCTCTCTATCATCCCGCAACGCTAACGCACCGAGTCAAAAGGCAAACAATCGAAAGTGCGCAGCGGAGAAGCAAGTGTATGCGGCCGACTGGCCGAGGAAACAAAGACGTTCTCGTTCGAGCGGATGCTGAGCGCGGCGTGTACAAACACAGAGAGAGAGAGAGAGAGAGAGAGAGAGAGAGAGAGAGAGAGAGATAGATAGATAGATAGATAGGTCTTTATTTGCTAAAGCAAAAAGAAAAATAATATAATAAAGATTATAGAGACTGTGTCGAATACAGTCTAACAAATATATAAAAGATATTGTCATATAAAATCACATGAGATCACATTTTGTCATATATAATTATCACATTAAACTCCTCCAGCACTACGTTGTACACTTAAGATTTGGTCAAAGACCTATCTGTATCACACGTTTGAAGTCAAAAAAGAAAAATTACGCAGTACTGGAAGAATTTTTACGGCCACGGGCCGAGTCTGACTAGATT
Organism: Trichomalopsis sarcophagae; assembly: GCA_024372645.1. Taxonomy (NCBI): domain Eukaryota; kingdom Metazoa; phylum Arthropoda; class Insecta; order Hymenoptera; family Pteromalidae; genus Trichomalopsis; species Trichomalopsis sarcophagae. Next base: position 90,544 of record QLSS01000146.1, on the reverse strand, counting down.
AAAACTAGATTAATGAAAAAATAAAAAATACAGCGCCAGAGGGCTCAGAGTTGTCACGATTCAGTGGCCAGCAGGTGCCGCCGTAATGCCCCTTTGAAGGAGGCGAGTGATGGCAGGTTTCGCAGAGCAGAAGGGAGAGAGTTCCAGAACCGAGCACCCTGGACCTGGAAGGCCCTAGCCCCGGTTTCAGTACTCACGGTAGGGATGCTCAGCTCCTGGGGAACTCCCCTACCGGAGGGTCTGGGTTTGTGTTTATTGAACAATGAGGCCAGATACGAAGGCTCACCGATCCGGGTTATTCTGTATAATAGAATGGCCTCAAAGTAGAGTCTTCTGGAATCAGTGCAAAGCCATTCCAGACGCCTCCGGTAGGGACTGATGTGTTCATCCCTCCTAACCCCGAAGATGAATCTCACACACGAATTGCTCAGTCTCTGTATCCGTATTCGTTGTTCGTTAGACACGTCTAGGATAGTCACAGCACAGTAGTCGATGTGTGGTTGTATAAGTGTCTCAACTAGCCTTCTGCGGAGAGTCTCAGTGGTGCAGCCTCTGATAAACCGCAGGCTATATAGGGCTTTATTTACTTTTTTCGTGATAGCATCCACCTGCGGTCTCCAAGTCAGTTTGCTATCCAGTACAACACCGAGACTCACGACCGTCTCACTGAATGGGACGATCACCCCGTCCGGCAGCGGAACCCCAGGCAAGTTCCATGATTTAATATCATTAACGTTCTTCATGGACCCGAAAAATATAGACTTGGTTTTGCCGGAGTTAAGCCGAAGACCGGAGCTCTCCGCCCAGTCAGAAACCAGCCGCGCCGCTTCTGCCAGTCGAGCCACGCCGTCCAGGAAGTTATCTTTGTTGGTGTATAGATAGATCTGGAGGTCATCCGCGTAAAAAAGATGTTTAATTGTGTTGCCGTCGAGTATGTTTTGCAGGTCGTTGACATAGAGGGTGAACAGCAAGGGTCCCAGGACAGAACCCTGTGGAACTCCCAGATTCGTTTCAAGCCATTCTGAAGCTCCACTTTTATTCGAAATTACCATCTGGGATCGTCCCTGTAAATATGATTTAATCCACAGGAGAGCCGCCCTAGAGAACCCCTGCTGCCTCAGCTTAGATAGTAATTTGGAAGGTGAGATGGTGTCAAAGGCCTTGCTGAAGTCAAACAGCAGCATAAGCGTCACCCTCTTTTTGTCAATTGCCATGCGTACGTCGTCAGTCAATTTTATTAACGCTGTTTGTGTGCTGTGGTGTTTTCGGAAACCGGCCTGGAAGGGGTCGATTATATTATTTTTATTAAGATACTCCGTGATCTGGGTGTGCGCGATCTTCTGGAGTACTTTTGAGAGGAAGCAGAGCAATGCAATCGGACGAAAGTCCTTAACACTGGAAGGAGCACTGGTCTTTCTTAGCGCGATCAACTGAGCCTGCTTCCAGATACTCGGAAAAATCCCCTGAGCGAAGGAGCAGTTAAAAAGATTAAGAATAAATTCGCCAATGATTGGGAGGGCCTTGACGACCACCCCGCATGGAATACCATCGACACCCCTCGCTTGCGAGGAAAAATGTGATATAGCAAGGACGACGTCACCAATACCAACAGGGGTAAAAGTAAAGCCCCCCTCGCCTGCAAACGCAATAGAGTCCGTCGCATTGTCTATATTTTCGAGAGGTGATACCGATACTCCCGCGAAGTGCTCGTTCAGCTCCCCTGGCGTAAAACCAAAAAACTCCTCCTCCTTACGCCCAGGCAGGAGGCCGAGATGACGCATCATCTTCCAAATATTTCTATTTTCATCAAGGGCGTCTGATAGTTGTTGGCGAAGGAAGGACTCACGCTCTTGAGCAGAACGCATGTCGACCTCGCTTGTGAGTCGAAGGGCCTCATCGAAAAGCTCCGCTCTCCCCGTGCGCTCATAGCGCCTGAGTGTAGCATTGCGCTTATCAATGAGGAGCCTCAGCTCTGGTCCAGACCAAGGAGCATATTTCTTACGTGGGCAAACCGTTTTCAAGGGCGCCAATTCCTCGATTGCAAATTTTATATTATTATTAAGAACACATAAAGCGCCCTCCAGATCGGTTTCGATGGAATTCATGGCTGTCCAGTCACAACAAGACAGGAGGTCGACAAGGCTAGTTGTGTCTATGCACTTGTAATCCCGGTACGAGAAGGTGTCACTCGTAGGAGTGGGGGCGTAGATGTCTATCGAGACATGTATGACACAATGCTTGCCGAAACTAGGCAGCCACTCATTCTTAGAATCCAAGATCGTGTCGTTTTCGTCGGTCATGATAGAGAGAGAGAGAGAGAGAGAGAGAGAGAGAGAGACGTTCGCAACTCACAACACTGCGGGCTGGAATCCGTTCCGCGAAAGGAACGGGACGCCGCGCGCGAAACCGAAAACAGAGCTAAGGATGCCTCCTCGCGCGGCTGCTGCTGCTGCTGCTGCTGCTCGAAGGTCAGACGAAGTAATGCCTTTTGATTGGCGAGTGGCGGCAGCCGGCGCATCACCGGCGCGTCTAATGGAGCCCCCGGCTATTTATACTTTAATTGAATTTCCGTTGAAAAGCAGCATGCTGTCGGCGTGCGGTTATGCTCGTACTTTGCGCGCTCTCGCGCGAGATGTGCTCGTCGAGCCGGTGAACCGAGCCGCGCTCGGCAGCGTGAGGAAGCGCAGCAGTCGAAGACGAAAAGGATGTATATTAATATCTTCTCGAGCACACTTGGCGTAGCCGATTCTCATACTTCTCTGGGGGCCGGTGAACCGAAGACCGCGTGAAGAAGTTCGCTCAAGGACGAAAGGGACGCGGCTATTGTGTTGCGAGAGCGTGAAGGTGCGCACGAACGCAAAGTTCCGAGGCGCGAGGGCTAATTACGGGCTGCGTGTGCGGCTCTCGACTTCGAAAGAAGTTGTCGAAATCCAAGTAATAATATATATATATATATATATATATATATATATATATGCGAATGTCTTTTTTTCGCGCATTCACAATGCCGACGAATTAGCGCTGCGATGATGATCTTCTCTTCGAGTTCGAGTTCCTCGGAATATCTCGCGCGCGGGTCATTATACTTCTTTGTGCTCGGAGCGGTTCCAATAGCGCGAGAGATTAGTTGGTGATTTGAAATGCGGGCAATTTGAAGTGAGGGTTCCGTTGAAATGTGTAATGAAGCTTAATGACTCGACGATTTCAAAAATCGCGCAATTATTTACTTCCATGCCACTGCTGCGCGTTATTAGGATGTTTACCTATGTGCTGCGGCGCTGAATGCAAACACTCAAATTGCTTGAGCGAAAACAGTGTGCTGCTAGATATCGAGCGACCGAAATTGCAGTTTACGGGTCAAGGGCGAACGCAAATCGAAGACGTTGCTTCCGCTAACGAGTCTGCAATGGGGGACTGAGCGAGTCATCATAACGCTCGGCCTTTCTCATGCGCGTCGAAATCATAACGCTCGTTCGGCGCAACAAAGCCGTCTGCGAGCCGGCTGGATGACTTATTCTCATATTCGCGCAGGCTGCCATGACCTTCCGTAAAGCCCAGACAGACTAAGCGTGCGCGCCTATGCTAGAAGAAAGCGCCCTTCCCCCCCCCCCCCCCCGACGCCGCGAAAAGGAGGGACGGAAAAAAATTTCGAATCAACAGCGCCGATTCGAAATTCGGCGCTCGGCAGACTTACACACGACTTACACAAGCATCAAGCGGCCAGACAGCGGCGGCGGCGGCGGGGCCAATGAGTGTGACTAACCTTGGCGCGTCCGCGAAAGAAAAGCGTGAGAAGAAAGCGAAGACAAAGACAGGAGGGAGTCTCGCGCGCGCATATAAACGCCGGCGGCACATCGATATCTCGGAAGGAGAGAGAGTGAGAGTCGCGTAAAAATATTTATTGAGTGCTTACGCGTCGCTGAAAGAGAAGAGCCGCAAAGGCGGCGCGCAAAGGATAGAAGGAGAGGCGAACACATCGCGCTCGCGCGAGATAGAAAGAAAGGGGGGAGGAGGGAGCCGCGTCGATGTGTTAGTGGTCGGTCGGCGGCCCATCCCGTGTGTCTGGCCTATGACCCTGAGACGTTCTCGGTATACGGGAGTAGGCGAGAGAGAGAGAGAGAGAGAGAGAGAGAGAGTCGTTAAATGGGCAGCGCAGACTTCCTGTGAAGCGCAAGCGCGGTGTCGTTGGCCCTAGTGCGTGTCAGAAGGTCGCAGGTGACAAAGCCGGCGCGCGAGCGACGAGAGTATAGGGGGCCTTGAACAGGGACAGGGACTCTTTTCGTCTTATATACGCACTGCGTTATAAAGCGGTAGCCGCCGCAAACACAAACACGGCGCGACGAGCTCCGGCAATGCAGGAGAAACGAGAGCTCGGGGGAAGAACCGGTTGTTGCGCGGCTGCAGGTCTGCCGTCGTAGTGTACCTACATCAGCGCGCTCGCGGAGAATTAGGTGCATAGAAATTCGCGCGCGGCGTCTAGGCTCGCCCCGAAGGAGCGAAAAATAATAGCCGACTCGCGGCGAGATAAGAGGAGCCCGCAGCCGCTGAAAAGAAGCTAATTGTGCGGTAACTCGCTCTATCGCGCCCGCGGTTCAATGACTGCCTATCAGCGTTTGCTGTTCCCATTTGCGACGTCTGACTCAATATACAGCAACGAAAATATTTCGAAAACGAGCCGCTCCGATCGGCAAGAAACGAGGCTCGCGGCCGAAATTGGCAAAAGGACGAAAAGGGGGGAGCACGCAGATACACAAGGAAATAGGGCAGAGCGAAGGGAGAAGAAATAAACGGGTCGCCGCTGCGAAACGAGAGCGAGAGGATAAAAGGAGAGCGCGGCAAAGAAAAGAAGAGCGCAGCCAGCAACAGTAGGTATACCTAGTAGTAGTGGTAGTGCGCTAGACGTAGTAGGACGAAGAGGGGCCCCGGGCAAAAAGGAGCAGCGCGCGTTCAAAGGTGCCAAACGGCGCGCGGGAGAGCGCGGAGCCGATAATAACGCGCGCGCCCGCGGTTGGTTGATTTACATGGCAGCAGCCGATCGGGGAGAGATTTTTTCGTAAACAAAGTCTCGAATTCCACGAGTAGCGCCAGACCAATAAATATCCTTAATTCGCGAGCGGCGGCCGATGTGATGTATATTCTCGGAATCCGGGACCCAAGAGAGAGTGAGAGACAGAGAAGGGGGCCCCTGACTATCTCTTTCTCTCTATCTATCTATCTCATTTCTTCCGCCAGCATGTGTGCGAGAGAGAGAGAGAGAGAGAGAGAGAGAGCGGGACCCCGACAGACAAAGAACATAAAAGTCCGACTATGTCTGGCAAACCTGCGCTCTGACACGCAGCGATATGGGTCCGAGCCAAGTGGGCCTTCGCCGGATTAAAAGCGAAATGATCGCCGCGGCGAGGAGAGATCTGGCTTCCTCTCTCTGTGTTTGTTTACACGCCGAGGGACTTTATTCGATCCTTTTACCCGGCTCTCGCTAATTAATCTTGATGAGCCCTTAGATTTCGGCACGTGAGGCATTTCGAATTTCTCGACGACTATTTTCAGAGACGGAGCAAAGGGACCGACTAGAACCATTAACGATCGCATTATTAATTTTATCGGCGATCGGATAGTACGCGGCAACCTTTATTACATCCTACGCGACAAGACGTCAAGACGTCCTCCAGACAGAGTATAGCTGCGCGTGACTCAAAGGGTGTGTCTGCTTGTGCGACGAGCATGTGACGTGGAATGCCGTGCGTCCTTGATTATTACGGGAATTCGACTTTAATCATTACCGGGAATCGGCGAATTCAACTTTAACGCGCGGAGTAACTGTGCGCGTAACAGCGCCGATGATTGATTAAATTACGCAGTTCAGAATCAAGTTGAAGGACCATCAGCAGCTAACCGTCAACACGTCGCGGCAGGAGCGAAAAGAAGTTACAAAAATGAGCCTGCAATTTTTCACCGCCGACAGCTTAATCGAGCATTGCCATCTCGCGCCCGCGATATAATCATAGCGCGCGCGCAGCCTAATGCGCGTCATTTATCTTGCCGCGAATTTAAAAACCCTCGATCATCGGGCTTAATCAACTCGGCGCTGTGTTTCACCCTTGTTCTTAATCATCCCCTATATACAGGATAGATACGGGCGCGCAGCTGTACTCGCAAGCGATCAACGCTGATCCGAGCCGCGCACTTATGCAGCGTCGTAGGCCAGCAGCACGGCACGCGAAACTATTTCCACACTTCGCCCTGGAAATTAGCCCTAAATATAGTCCAGGCCCTCGCGTCGCTCGGCCTCATTACGACTCGTATCGATCTTATCGCTCTCACGCCGAGCGATTCGGAGAGTCGAACTGGCATCAGTAGGATTTGCACAAGCGACAGCACTATGCAGCTCCCGCGGCGCTGATTGTTATTCCGCTGCTTTTGAAGAAGCCTGCGCCCTCTTGTTTTTTCTTCTATATGTATTATCGTTATTATCCGTCTCGACCGCATATCCGCCGTAAAACGAAGTTTTGCATACTAGACTTCAAAGCTCGTCTGCCGGGGCCTCTCCTGCAGCAGGGGGAAAATGAAGACAGCTGCTTGCAGGCACCTGCGCTCTCGTCATCCTCGTAAAGCGCGCTTTTTATTCGGCGATTTTTGCCGTAGAATCTTTATGGAAACGGGAGAGAGAAGGGAGATAAAAAAATCGTAGATAAAAAAATCATACTCGTGAGAATGGGTTCTCTCTCTCTCTCTCTCTCTCTCTCTCTCTCTCTCTCTCTCTCTCT
>QLSS01000146.1:59285-83770 GCA_024372645.1 Trichomalopsis sarcophagae | reverse complement strand
TCTCTCTCTCTCTCTCTCTCTCTCTCTCTCTCTCTCTCTCTCTCTCTCTTTCTCCTAATCATCCTTAAACGCGCGCGTCGCTCTTCAAAACTTCGGCGGCTCTTCTTCAAATCCCATTGTGCGGCTCTCTTTGTTTCTCGGTCGTTCGCTCCGCGCGCGCGCGCGCCGGCGGGCTTCGTTTTCTCCGCGGCGCTTTCTGGCCGCTCGGAGAAGAAAAAGGAAGGAGGAAGGACCGCGCGTCGACTGTGGGAAGAGCGCATGGAAGCGCGGAACGCGGGAAGGGACGCTGCGCAGTGGTGTGGGGCCAGACAGGCGAGAAGGGTGCCGTGAAGGGATCGCACACATCTGTACACGCATCTACAGAGGCAGGACTGCAAGGGCGCGATCCCTGCGTCTGACTGCCAAGGGATAAAACTGCTCTCTCCTTCTCGCCTAGCTGCGAGCGTTCGCTCAGCGCCGCGAGTTTAATAATGGCTCCGCGCGCGGGAGACTGAATCGCTGTTCTCGTTCTTTTTCGCGGCTTATTCGAGTGCAGTTGTTGTGGCGGCGGCGTAGGCTGCTTCTTTTTTCATCTCCTTCCGACGAATAGAATCCCGTAATCGCCGCCGCCTTTGTACTTTTCAATTTTCCCTCACATCCGAGGCGCCGTCTCCGCGGTTTACTTCGTTAAACCCTTTATTTCCCGCCAGAGCCTCCCTCGCCGACAAGAGCTTTTACTTTTGAGTCTGCGCGCGCCCTGTTTGATGTTTATTCGACAGCATACTGTCTTTTGTGAACAGCCAAGTGCAACTTTGCCTTTCTTTTTCCTTCATATTGCCCCCGAGTCGAGTGCAGCACTCGGATGTTTGCCCTACGTAAACAAGCCTTGCATCATTTATTTGCGCGCGCGCGAGAATCAAAAGAAAAGTGTAGCCGCGCTCTACAATGCCCGATTCAATAAGGCCCGATTAATGCTACAGCGGCTCGCGGTATGGGTTTCTAAAAATACACCGCGGCGCACCTCCGAACGATGGAGACGTATACGCGGAATCGGATACAAAAGAAGCAGGCAACCCGCGCGGCTTTTGAAAGATCGGCAAAAAAGAGGTATAAGGCAGACGGAGAGAGACAGATCGTGCGGATGGATGAAATATACAATGGAAGCCGTCGCCGCTATACGTATATACAATATTTCGCCTCGAAAAACTAATCAATCTATTCATGCGTACGAGAGCAATAAACAGACACAAGTATACAAGCACGTCGAGCGAAAAGGAAGGTGAAACGAGCCACCAGCTTCTTTGGCGGTCCAGCAGGTAGTGCGCGCCTTAATTAACGTCCTCCGAGACGAGAGAGATGCTAATTCCGAAACCGTTATTGCGATGCTTATAACGCCAGAGAGGACTTTTACGCGATTTGCGAGAATACTACCGGCGGACGCTTTGGCGTGTATACACGCGGATTTGCGTTGTTTCGTCGCGCGGATCTTCCGCAGTGTTTATCTTTGTTCGGTGAGCTTTTTCTTTTTTTTTTTGCAACGTGAGCGTGATTAATTAATCGGCTTACGCTTGATATATATATCTACGGACGCGGGATTGGTTTCAGCATTATACCTGATCATTTAAAATAATTAGGAAATGCGGATTATCCCGTGTATGTTTATTTTGGATTATAACGTATTGCCGGAGAGCTTGTGATAGGTGGTATTAAAATATTCACAGTCTTGGAGAATCTATGACTCGCATTTCATATACCTCAATGGAGCCACAAAGCAACAGTAAATTAAAGCATGATGTATCATTTTACCTCGAATTGGTGTTAACCACTTTTCAATTCATCAGATGAGAAAAATGCCTTTTTGGACACACATTAAATGAAGATTAACATAAAGATATTTTAGAAATGCAAAAAATTATTCAAAAAAAATTCAAAAATCAATGCTGTTTCGATAATAAACAATCGTAATTACTCGTTATACTAATATAATCATTTTGATGAGTTAAAACATTTATTTTTAATGGTAAAAAACACGAATACTTTTGTGCTTTTTTAAAATGCAAGTTTTTGAATTGGTCGAAACTAATATGAATTTTAATAATACAGACATGAAAAAATTTACTATCTTATTATAATTTGTGAAAGTAAATGAATGGTAATATATCCTGAAAGATACAAATTTATAAAATTTCTGTTCTCAAAAGTGCAATGTATAAAACTTATTCAAATAAGCAAACATCTCCGTCTGAAGTAATGAGAAAAACATTCTATGACGGGTACGTTTTTACCATCTCAATTGTTCAGGTACTCTAAAACATTACAAACATGAAAATATCGTCAGAAGATAAGATTTTTTTGAGAAAATGAGACTCCGAAAAAAAAATTACGCCAAGCTTTCACTTCGCCTACGAAATATTTGATTTTCGGTAGATGTCAATTCGCTACTGTGAGGCAATCACTAAAGTATTGCTTTCTTTTTCGATAATGCCGATACATACATTTTTTGCTATCAACAACTTCGGAAGTAACGAGACATACATTTTTTTTAAGTATGTATTCCCAAAACAGATTTTACTTCGCGCGCTTGCATGATCCGTACGTTATTCGCCCGCTGTATATGCTAATAGAAATTCGCTCTCTCTCTCTCTCTCTCTCTCTCTCTCGTGAATCCTTTCACTTTCATCATTTTTATTATATAATAAGACCGCAGTAAGATATTCATCTTGTTAAAGTGGCTTTAATGAGCCCATAAAGGCCCGTGCGTTATGTACTCTTTTCAAAAAGTGAAAATCCCCGGCCGTTAGGACTTTGTACATATAATAAACGAAATGAAAACGAAATAAATCCGAACGCGCGCCCGCGTTTCAAAGTAGCCGCTCAAACTCATCTCGCTTGCGGTCGTATACGAGTACCTGTGCAGCATTATACAATCATAGCTAGTTGTATGGGGTACACAGGCGCTGAAACACGAAGTGATCGAACAATGTCGGCGCGTCTGGTCCACTTGTCCCGTCAGGGTGTCGACGGCAAAAAAGGGGCCCTCGCGACAATTGGCCTCTCTCTCTCTCGCTCTCTCTCTCTCTCTCTCTCTCTCTCTCTCTCTCTCTCTCTCTCTTTCTCTCTGTCGCTCTCGCGGTCTCGCAGTCAAGCATCGGCAGCAGCAGGCAAAACACCGCAGACGGCCGCAACGGTAATTGCAAAGCAAACGGCCAGATGATAAATGAAAGTCGGGCCGCTGCAACGACGACTAAGAATAGCTCGCACGCGCGCCGCGGCGCTGGCTAGGCCGTCTATTTCTAGCCGCGGCATATAACCTTGTTTTTAACGATTGTTGCTCTCTCTCTCTCTCTCTCTCTCTCTCGTGCGCGCGCGCTCGCCGCGCTGCAGTCGCATATACGCCGAGCTGTAGCACTAGCCGCGTGGATTTGCCGAGCGAGAGAGAAAGGCCTCGCGGGGGGCGAGAGATGCACTGCGGAGACTAGGCCAGTGTAGAAGGACGCCGAGGCCGCGGTGTCTGCGAGATCCGAAAGCCGCACACGTGCATCTCTCTATCGAGCTTCTGACCTATTTCGGGAGGAGAAACCGAAGGGATTTTCGCCCCCTCTTATATTTTCCCGGAGAATGATTTCGTTGGATTTTCCGGAGCCACCCCCGTGAGGGAGCTAAATAATGCAGCCGGCAGCGCGGCGCACGCCCTCGATTAAACAAGACAGCCGAGAGAAGGATGAGACCTTCCGCCAGCGATTCACGTGGATATTCGTTTTTTCCCTCGTTCGTTTGCTCTTCCTTTGCTGTTTCTCGCTCTCTCCGTTTTCCGACCGACACTCGAACAACAAGAAGGAAAAAGTATCGAATGTCTGATGCAGACCGCACGGCTGAGACTTTTGGAATGAAAGATTTTTCCTTGATTTCTCGGAACGGATTTTCTCCGCTTTCTAGTTATCTCATAAATATCTTCATAATAGTAAGTACGATTTGGGCAATCGATCAGCCAATGCCACTCGCAGAAAGTAAACAACAACAGTAGCGGACTGTATCAGATTTTTCCGCAACCACACTGGCCGAAAACAGCGATGTATGGTGCATAACAAATGCTACGGCTATTTTTGTATATACCTGCGCAATCTTCAAGGTCAATGCATATCGATGCTCATCACCTTCGCGCTGCGTGTAAACAAAACCTTAGCAATCGCTCTTCTATTTGAGTCGTACGCGAGAGTTGCGCATTGCGCAACTCGACTCGACTCTAAGGCTTTAAAAAACTGACTGATTTGAATTGCGACAAGCTTATCAGGACGTAAGGAATGGCGAAGAAAATTCTTACCTATAAAAACGGCTTTTTCTTCCACGTGAGTACTTTTTTGTTTGACCAGTTCTTAAATACTAGCGACTCAATACGAGCTTCGCGCGCAGTTGTAGCATGGAGGGCCAAACCAGCAGGTCAAACAAGGCAGTTTTAGTATGGGTGGCAGACCACTATATCTAGATTCGGCGCTCATATCATTACGAGGGGGATGGAAAAATGTCCATGCGCCGCCTATTTTCACCTTTCACAAAGGCGGAGAGAAAAGAATGCTTTGTTTAAATATTTATATCGCCTTAGCAGTCTGCACGTACGTTATGTCAGAATTGAGTTTTATTCAAAATACGGCAATACAACGAAATATATCCCTTTCTATCACATTTTCTCAATTTTCACTTTTTTAGATTAGGAATTCAAACACACGCAGACATTCCGAAGTAAAACGAATAGGCAATTAGATAACGAATAGAATGATACGTCCTTTTTAGAGACAAACGCGCCCTTTTTTAACTGATCAATCAGACGACAAATACTTAGAAGTCCTTCATGATGGAGCGATCGAAACTTTTAGGTAGAGAATATAACGCGAGAGAAAATATCCTTCCACAGAAATCTCTTGTCGAGAAGGACTAGAAGAGTTTCCCTTGAAACTGAAAAATATCCGGAAAAGTTGTGCAAAGCTCCTTCTGCAAGCGACAAACATCAAAACTGACGCTTTGAAAGCGAACATTCCCTGAGCGCCTTGAGTGTCCCCTTCGAAGCAAGAAGCTAATTTTCGTGATTAAGATTCTTTTGATTAAATCATATTCGTTCGTTAGCTCTGAATTCCTTCGCAAGATTCCGAGACGATAAGCAAATTTCTTCAAAGTACAATCCCACTTATTTAAATTGCCGCGCATACTTCCCCGGCTTAATTGGCTTTCGCTAATACACTGCAACGCGCCAAGGCCGATTCCGCATAGCACGAATGCATCGAGAGTCGCCTGGCGCAAATACTTATATATAGGGCCGCGGCTGTTTTCAAAACATCGCCTGCGAAATAAACCTACCAGCCCAGACATTCCAGTTCACGAAGCGAAATATTAAAAAACACGTTTGAATTTAATGGCCATCGAGTCCCGCAGCTCCGCAACAAGAGACAGCGCGACGCGTTCCCTCCATGCCTCGTTCTACTGGTGTGTAAGTAGAAACAGTCGTTTCGATTGCGTCCATTCAGATCTATAACAGACTTCTGCAGCGCGTCAACGCGACCCCATACCAAAACACTCCCCCCCCCTTTCTGAGGGCATTATATGCAAGTCATAGAAGAACAGCCGGTGCCTGAAACAAAGTTGCGCCGAAAAAATATAATCGAGCCAGAAGAGAAAAAAGAGATACAACACGGCCGCCAGGCGTCCAAACAAGCCGAAGACCCTGACCATTGAACCCTGTGCTTCCCCTTCTGTCCCTCTTCTCGCTCTCGAGGTTACGGCGCGCATAAACGCGGGCAGCTCGCGTCCGCACAATGTATACGGCGTCGGCTGCGCAACAAAGTAACAAAAGTAACGAGCCAGGAAAATGGCAAAACGCTCGATGCCTCTTTCTCTCTCGCTCGCCTTGGCATTGTGCGTGCGGCACAGCGCACACTTCTGGCTAAGCAGACGACGCGAAGAAGAAGGTGAAGAAGTGATGGAGGGGGCAGCACTAGCCGGAGAGGGGGAAGAGAAGGGCGCGCGCGCGACTCGCCGTATACACATAACGCGAGGGGAGCAGCGCTTCGGGGAAGAAGGGGCAATAACCAGCGTCGTCAGCGCGGCAGACTGGCTGCAGCCCTCCTGTTTGTAAACACAGCCGCGCTACTTTCCGATGCAAGCGAGGCCTCGGCTGCGCCGCTGCTGTCTCGCTCTTGCACATCATACGCGCCTGTTTTCGAAGCGACGGCGCCAGCTCATTCTCGCTATCCGCTTTTCTCTGGCTGCTGCTGCCGCTGCATCAAAAAGCAGAGCGCGCAGCTGTCCACGCTCGTCTCGCTCGCTCCACTCTGTATACGAGTATCCCTGTTTCCCCGTCTGGCCTGCTCGTGTAACTGCGCAGTAGCGCGGCCAAAAATTTTCCGAGCCTGTTAGCTTTCCGTCCGACTGCGTGTATTCTCCCTCACTCCGACTCTCTTTTTTACGCGCTCCAAACTTTGTGTCCTCATTTTTAGCCTGAGAGCCCAGTTTTTGCGCAATTTGCTCCACCAGCTCGCGATTCACCTGTCTGTGTGCCTTCGACTTTTGTTTTTTGCAGGCGTTCATTTTTTATTTCTACTCGTCGCGCAGTTTCGTCGATGTACCTCCTCCCTCCCTTTTTTACTCCGGCGCGAGCGGAGGGGGACTTGTTGAATTTGGGAAAAAGCGATTTTAATCGGGGGATTTGCAGAGGCTTACAAGGGTTTCGCACGATGATTTTATCGCATTTTCGTCTCTCCTTCTATTTCCCGGGATTTTCCGCCATGGCTGCCATGCTTCGAACCAACGAGGCGGCTTTCGCAGAGAGGGGGCGGGTGCCATGGAATACATGGCGCTTAAACTCTGACGCTCGTGGCACGATAAAAATTACACGCTCTGTATAATCGAATTAGAATTTTCGCTCGCGCGCAAGAGATTGCCGAGGGAAAAAGTTGGGATTGCGATTCGAGAGGATGAATTTAGATGCTAATACTTTGCGAGGCGGTTGGGACGATGAATATTCCATGGGCGACGATCAAAAATTGCATCCAGATATTCTACGATAAATGAAAACAAAAATTATAACGTTTCCATGCGAATATCATAGCAACAGCTCCGACCCGTCACTGTCAAACGCCGTCATCTCTATCACGTCACCGCTGTAAAATTACACGAAAAATCATGTGGCGGACAGCGCAATATCGAGAGCGTGATGTTGGAGACGCGCAAAGCTTAATTTCAATCGGTGATCTCCCGCCAACCGCGCTCTAACCGCCAGCGCTACTATATATGCCGCCGTGAATCGGGTGTGAGTTACTGGCTGTATCGAACGCTGAAGTAACGGCAGCGACGAGGGTGGTCGACGCTCACCGCTCGGATCCAGGGCCGGACGCAGAGCTTGTAACGTTACATTACCCCGCGCCAGTGCAGCGCTGCGACGAGCTTCTCTTTTTCGCTGCAGCCGATTGAATTTTTCTCTCCCGCGCGTCTCGGATACGTTATGCAACAGTCGTCTTCTTGTACGGATACTTGTACGAGAATGAGAATTTAAAAAAATTAACTGTTGCAGGCGTTATAATATTGGTACTTAGAATTCTTTGAAACTTGCAGGTTTTTCATTAATATCGAATGTTGATCAAGCACAGTAATTGTGATTATTTTTTCAGTAAGCGTATTATTAAATACATTTTGCGTCGTAAAGAGGGACGTTTGCTCACGATACGGTTTCACGATCAAGTATTTACCCACAGCAAGAAAAATGAGACCATGATTAATCAAAATTAGTCAAAACTTTCGTGTATGCAGCTCGCGTGAGCCCGCCCTCGAGTCCCGAAACGTGTTCCTGCGTGTCATTATCTTGACTTTTTTTCATCAACACGAGCCTCCCCTCGCAGCGGGCAAAAAGTATCAGACATATCTCAAATGTGTTCTGCCAGAAGGAGGCCAGGGGTGCAGTTCACCCTATACCGCCACGCCATGTCACATCGTAGCCGCAGAATTGTCGTATATTTTAAGTTTACGGCAGATTAGATAGAGGATATTCTTGGTATTATGTAAATAGAGGGTTGTATTTCAAGGAACATGAAAATCGTAATCGCATGTGCATGCCGGGAATTAGGGGTTCGAAGCGACATTCATATTTTTGAAGAAAGAAACGCAATTTGTCAAGATGACGTGAATGCTTTGTTTTTCTGCGATGCTCGCTAAACGTCCGATTCGATTAGCGTCCTCTGGCTGGCCTCGTCTGTTACTACTGAAATTCTTCAAATAGTACACTCGACTTCATCTCATACTTGTTTTTAGAAATGAATACAGCAGTCTGATTGGATATATTCAAGCCGAACGAACTACGGCTCGCAAATGAAGCAATTTCGGCGACATCCGATGAGTTCATTATCAAAAACTCGAGAGCCCTTCTACCTTGTCGGCTACCCGATCTCTCCTCTTCCTCTCCTTCCCTATATCGAAACACGCGCGCGGCAGAATAAGGAGGCGCAAAAGGAGCAGAGGGAACGGGTACGAGGTGCATACGAAAGAGCGAACGAGGAAAAGAGGGGCCGAATGAGCGGTGCACAAAACGAGCGAGATGAAAAAAAGGAGTGTCTGCGTATAATACGAAAAAAAATTAATCTCCAGCGAAGAAAGCAGAAAGGAAGAGAGCACCTCGCTGCAGAGCAAGCGCGTCACAGGCGGTGCCGCCGGCCCTGCCCGTCGCGTCGGTGGGAATCGCGGGAGATCCCGAGGAAAGTCGCGCGAGCGCGCACGCGGGGCAAAGGGAGCGTTCGTTCGTTCGTTCGTTCGCGCGCGCGCCAGCCAGGGATCAATGGACGCTACCCTACGGGGCACTACACTCGCGCTCCCCCCTCCTGCCCTTCCGCCCCGCCGCCGGCGGCACTTCTTCCCTCCCCGCTCCTCGCCTCGCACACGTTTTCGTATACTACGCTGTAGGTAGATATACGTACCTATGTTCGTACTATATGACTCGAACGCGTAGTATACTACGTCGTCACTGCTGCAGCTGGACCCCTCCACACGTTCCCTCCCGCCGCCGCATCCCTCTCGCGCCGACGCGTCACTTCCCCTCGCGCGATTCTCGCCCCGCCAGGCCGCATAACGGCTGGAGCCCCCACGTCCAGGGCCATCCGGCCAATCGCGGCGCAGCTGCAGTTAGCGCGCGCGGGAAACGGCGCCGCGTCGCTGCAACGTGCCCGGGTCTCTCTCTCTCTCTCTCTCTTTCTCCCGGCTCGCACCGACGCTGTGTTTTCTCTCCTTCTCTCTCGCTCCTCGTCGCGGCGCGCCGGTTTCTCGGGCTACGACCCGGAGAGGAGAGCCGAGCGAGCTGCTGCGTATAATGACATTTTCGGGGTGCTCTGAACTCTCCCTGGGTGTCCTTGTCTCTCCTCGTTTCTCTTACTTCTCTCGCTTTTATTTTGCCATCGAAGAGGAGGAGAGCCGGGCGTATATTGACGATGGCAGACGCTGCAGAAAAACAGTTGCTTTTATTCGTAATATTCGCTTTTGGTACGACGAGATCGAGTTGCCGGTAAAAAATAAGTTTCGAGAAAACAAGTTTGGGGAAGTCTTTTTTGCTTTAATTATTGCGAGCCGACGCTAACGAGCAATATAACGTTCGGATTTAAATACCGGATCGATTCTCTGTTTACTAACGAATCGTTGATAAAAATATGCACGGTTAATTGATCGACAGCAATTCTCGCGTTGTATACGATATGCAACATCCACGAATTAATCGCACACTCGGATATTTTTACTACCGCGGTCTATCGTGTCGAGTGCTCTTCGCGTTTCGTTCAACCGATTTTTAACGATCATTGCAATTAAATATTTCGGGATATCACGGTCGGTTTGACTGCTTTGCTACTAATATAATTGAATTGTAATATCCATAGACAATATGATGGACGAATGAGAGAAGAGATAACATGAGCGAGCCAGCCGTTCAACGTCTGGATGTTTACGTCTTCCGGTTTTTAATTTCGTGAAGTAAAGGATTCTTCTCTCCCCGACTTTTTTCTCCGCCCCCGCTTTATTTGCTCGGCGTCCTTTATTTTCCCATCAATTTTTTCCGCAATATTCACTTTTCTACTTTTCTCATTTTCGCCAGATCGATCCAGCTCGAGAATCTGGTATGCTCTCCCTCCATCGCCGTCCATTGACGCTTCTCTGTCTCGCGAGCGTTTGTTTTTCGTCCTCAATGAATTTCCCATTGTTCTTCAACCGCCTTTTCAAGTCTGGCCTCCCCTCTTCATTATTGCACTCGCGTGTATAGTGCGACTTTTCCATTACACACACTCGCGCGCTTTTTCTTCTTCGCGCCTTTTCCGCTAGTTATTTTTCTCGCTCCCCACCCATACTCCCGCTCGTTCTCCATCCGTTTTGACAAGCTCTTTTTTCAACTTCTTATAGGCCGCGCAAGGCGTCACAACTCGCTGCGCGTCGACCTACGCCGTAGAAATTTAACGAAGCGACGATAATTAAGACAGGAAACTTTATTCCCCGACGAACGCATCTTACCGGTCCGCTGCGCGAAATTTCATTTTATTATACGCGCGACGAGCGATGCTGCTGCTGCTGTCGGACCGGGAGAAAAAGTTTATGTACAAGCGACGAAGAGTAGAGTAAACGAGAAAGAGAGCGAAGATGGGGAGGCGAAAAGCCGAAGGCACTGACTCGCGCGCGTCGTATAGTGTTTGGGGCGCCGTTGGAGCACACATATACCATCGGAGGTTTTCGAGGATAGCACTCTTCCATAACGCATATACATTTCAGAAACAAGAAGCCTCACTCCCTCAACGCCGCT
The DNA here is from genome assembly GCA_024372645.1 of Trichomalopsis sarcophagae. Taxonomy (NCBI): domain Eukaryota; kingdom Metazoa; phylum Arthropoda; class Insecta; order Hymenoptera; family Pteromalidae; genus Trichomalopsis; species Trichomalopsis sarcophagae. The sequence continues at coordinate 72,981 of QLSS01000146.1, read as the reverse complement.
GAATATGGAGGGGCAGTGTTTTCGCAAAGTTAATCTCGATTTAACGTCTTAGTGGAGGAATTATTTTTGGGGGCCGAACGAAACAGAGAGAGACTATTAAGACTCTACGTTCCCCTGCGGCTCTACATCTTGTTTTTTTTTTCGCGGTGCGCTGTATTATAGTGTTTGAAAGTGGCGTAGTATGTGTATGAGCGTTGTATAAGTTTGGACTCGATTTCACTTTTTATCAGACACTCCTCTTCAGTACGGATGGAACTGAAGGTGGAAGTATTTCTAGGGATGAAAATTTAGGGGATCTCTTCAAACTTTTTGCATTTGCAGACTACGAGGTATTCTCAGTTTACATCGAGAGCGTTTTGTCAATTCTACTGCGATGTATAAAATATTTGATGAGTTCGCCTGATGATGCGATTTTACAAGATTAATCAAAGTTTTTCCCGTAGTTCTGACATTTTTATTTTCACCAAATGTGTTCTAATTTCGAGAGTACAGCAAAAAGTGTTTGGATACAGTTTTTCCAGGCACTGTTATGCATACATGCAGCACGTCGGCACTACCGTTCGTCATCAATCATAAAAAAAAAAAAAAAAAAAAAAAAAAAAAAAAAAAAAATTTAAAACATATTGAAGTGTTATCAGTTTTTATATCGTACGTATGCATGGTGATCTAGTTCACGGATGTTTCTTTCCATTGTTCCATTTAAGAGGTGGACAAAAAGGAATTACCACAATGGAAAGAGTTGTAATTATTCATGAGATGATTGTTATTGAGCTTACGTAAGAAGAAAATGTTAGTAATGATGTTCTGATTACGATAAGTAAAAAAAAACAAAAGCTGCGCATATTTGCATTTTTTATCATGGATGTTGCGTCATTGCTCCATTATTATGTAATTTCAGCATCCGACAGCAAAAAATATACGTAATAGTAGCTGAAAGTGATGATTTTTTTAAATGTTTGAAGATAATCAACTGTGTACGCAGATTCACCGGATATACCTATACTATATCCTTAGTTATTTTTGTATCAACGACTATTTGACTAAAGTCAGAACAGCCGTAACACGATGTGTTACACGTGATAATCTATAGCATATATCATTTGGCGGGAAAGGAATATTTCTGGCCACCAGATGGCAGGAGCTAATGGGCGATCGGTTTCTCTGCTGATCGAGTAGAATTCTTCTTTGAACTTACACTTTGCATAACCTGAGACATCACCTTTACATAAACCTTTTTCCTTAACGCAAAAGATTTCGTACAAGAATTCGTCGCATTAAATGTGTTGTTCATAAAATAAATCAAATGTATTTTTCTTATTTATTCATGTCATTCAAGAGACAAATTCGGACCACACGTCATTTATGTATATGAAGCATTCTTGAAGCTGTCTTTTCTATATTCCAAATATTTCTAAAAATAATTTGTGTACCGATTTGTGTTTCAAAAATAAAGCATATCAATTGTCCAAAATTCAATTGGTTCTAAGTGAGTGTATGGTTAAATTACATACTAAAGAGCCCATTATATTAATCCGAATGAAAAGAAAAAAGAATTGTTGAAAATGGCTGAAAAGTAGCAACATTTCGACATTTGACGACCTTACCCTATTTTAAATTGCTTAGAATATTTGAGAGGAACAAGTATTTTCAACGATTTTGCTTAAATTGAAGCTCTTATGCACATTTGTAGCTTAAAGTTGGAGAAAAATAAATGCCCCGCTCGTAACTAATTAATCAGCGTGTAATATAGACTGCTTTTTTCTAATAATGGTGATTGGCTTGTAACTTTTTGTTGGTATTGGTATTTTGAATATTCTTATACCTAAGCCTTTTTTTGAGAAAGCTATTAAAGGCCAAACATCTATAAAGGTAAAACTGCGATTAGTCTGAAATTGAAGCTCTGAGAGCTAACTTTAGCATGTTAGCAAAGAATATTATTTAATAATTGAACAAATTAGTTTGTAGCTCGTATTGCTTAGAATATAGTCCATCTACAAAAGGCAGAGATATCCATTTCTTAGTATCGAATCGAAGTGTTCCAACCGCAATTAAAGCATTATCAAAGAATTTCGGTAAGCAACTTCAAAGTGTCATCCGTGCATTTATGATCAGAACTAAAAAAAGGAGCATCTTAAACAGTATCTATCATTGACTTGTCATTGAAGTGTTTTGAAGGATATAACAATATTATGAAATGAGAGCTTGCAAATTTTGTATCAGTAGTAATGGCGGAAATTGGTCAGGCATTATATGCTGACTAATTTCTGGTGGTGTTTGTTTTAGGGTAAAATATGATAAGTATTCGTGAAATAAATTTTTTAGACTTAAATTTTCAGTATTAATTATCTTTCATTTACCCTGGTAGAATATTGAGCAATACAACTGGCCAGCAGTCTAGAGAAATGCTGTCTCTGGCAAAGAACTGTCTACTGGTAGATAAAAATATATTATATGAATAAAAAATGTACATAATACATGCATCATAACAATAATTACTGATAAATAGAAATACACTTAAAACTAATATTTACGCAAATATTTGTGATATATTATTAAAACGTATGTGTTAAAAGAGTAAAGGCACATAATAACATGCGCCGCGTATACAGGCTGTCAATTGCAGGATGCCTCAACCCTCTAAGTGTCATCCATTCCAAATTTTAAAAATTTTGACAGGATCTCTCATAGTCTTATTCTCTTTCTGATTATCATAGTCTTTTGCATAAAGTTTCTCCTTTAGTAAAATAATTGAGAATCAATAGTATATTGTGCAACTAGGGGGGGGGGGGGAAGGGCTATTTCTAACGAGGGTGAAATTTAAGCACGAGTTCGAGTCGAGAGTGCCGCACGAGACAAGTAATATTTCATCTATTGAAACTATTAATTAAGTTGAAGGAAGTTAAGTGCCAAAGAATAGGCAGCGATTTTTTTTCTTCTTTCTCTCTTTTCGATGGGTTTTTGCGGTTCGTTTTCGAATGCGCGATGTCGATGAATGGACGGTCGAGGAAAGAGAGACTTTATTCTTATTTACGCGGCTTTACTTATTACTAAAGTGTAGACCTAGAGATTTTGTGTAATAGGTGTATTATTTTTTCTCTATTTTCTCTTTAGAAGATGTTAATGTTTTTCAGGGAATTGATGTATGTTGATTATAAAATAAATTGTTGAAAATTATGTTAGCGATATTATTTTATTAAAATTTTGTCAAACTATATTTCTCGTTGTATTGACAAATGGAAGCATATGAGCAATATTATATTTCCTTATAGTCAATAGAACTATTTTGTCGACATACTTATCCTATCGAATACTATTTTTAAAGAGGTTCCTATTCGTAGTCATATTTTATTAATATTTTGTCAAATTATGTTCTTACACGAATACTTACATTTAATAGCAACTATATTATATGTATAATATTTTGTCGATCTATACTTATCCTACTTATTACAATCGCAAACGGCTAATCTATTTTAATACCGATTTTGTAGAACTAGATCGGCGACGTTGGCTAGGCGGTTGGGAGACGCTTGAAGAGTCATTGAAGATGACGATGCTTCGGTTGGGCTAGTGGTCGTAGTGGTTAATGTTTTTAAATATACGCGAAATTTAAGCTCTCTACGTATAATAGTTTTTAAATGAGCCATAATAAAATTGTAAAAAAAGTAATCGAAATCATTAAGAATTTGATTTTGCTTTCTTTTAAAAACTATCATACCTAGAGGGCTAAAATGTTGCATCTTAATTTGTACTGGCATATTGAAACAATGTATTGAGTTGAATTCATTCAAGCAGATATGATTTTGACTCTCATTTATAGAACTACCTGAATATTTTGGCGAAAAGCCGAACAAAGACGGTTAAGTAAAAACTGACATGGCAGTCTGTTTTTAAATAATCTAACAAGTCTCTATGCAAAAGACATCAAACTTCAATATCATGGATTTAGCATGATTATGAGAGATTTCGTCGTTGATAGTAACTGGCTCGCATACTGATGAAAGTGAAATATCTGTGCGTAAATAAAGTCACTCATTAATGCGCACCTTAAAAATGAGATTTACCCTTCAAAAAACATTCTTGGTGAATTAGTACGGTACACTAAGACTTTTTGTCCAATTTAAATGCCAAAATTAGTAACAAGCGTCCGATTGTAACTATTTTCTATTTTTCACTTCACTTGCAAGTTCTTGCGCAGTGCGAAGTATTTGAAAATCTGTCTAAAATGGCGCGTCTATTGGGCAGTCACGTAAAAACTGTGTAACGTTTCTACTAGGGTATAAGTCAAAGTATTTCCGTTAAGTACGTATCTTAAACTGATTCATAAAATATTAATATAATTATATAGGTACACATCCTCAGTTATATGTAGTGAGTATAGCTTCCGTGCATACGCAGTCTTATTTAGGTATCATCGATTCGTTTTTCTTCCGTTCCTCGAAGCGCGGATTCCGTTGAACAGAGCAACATCGATCACCTTTATAAATTAACTAGTTATCTTACAATGTCGGTTCCAAGTATATATAAGTCGTTCTACGAGAAGTCGGATACTTTGCGGTCGAAAAATCGAGCTCTTGAAATTTTGAAGGCACACTCACCAGACCAAGTTTTTTTACATAAGCTTGGACATACAATATCAAAGATCAAGATTGAGATTTCGGGTTTAGCCGCTCATTAATGTCGGTTGTCCAGATAATAAATTACCCGGGGTGCAATAAAGGCTACTTTTGGCAATTCGTTATTGGCCCGTAACTTTTTATTGGCATATAGGGTTTGAAGGTGCCACCCACGTTTTTTACATATTGTATGCCCAAGTGCATGTAAAAAACTTGGTCTAGTGAGTGTGCTGTCAAAATTGCAAGAGCTCGATTTTTCGACTGCAAAGTGTCCGGCTTCTCGTAAAATGGCTCATATATTCCGTTCATTATAAACACTTCATAAACTACTAGACCTATAGTGCATCAGCTCTATATATTTCAGTACGTATATGGATTCCACGCATGCAGCCGTCCTCAAATGGAGCTAAACGTGTAACTTTTTCTAGACCAGCGCGGATGATGCGAAAATTCGTGACTGTTGGCACGCGAGCAATTTGAATCCATCCCGTTACAGCCCTATTTTCGTGGAACGAATACAGATAGCCGAGGAGCAGCATAGCTATGTATGGTTGGGCAAAAGAAGGAGAAGAAGAAGAAGACTTTAGGAGCGGAATGATCGATGGTCTGGCGATGTTGCCAACGACACATGAAGTAGCATCAGGCTGCTTTGGCAGCCGCTTCTGCACAATGGGGCGCGCGGCGCGCGCACTGTTTCTCTCTTTTTCCCGCCACCCTCGACGGGCGCATCCCTATTACATTTTTTTTCGTTCTTAATACGCATTATCGACACGCGCTTCCCGCCGCCGAAAGAATAAGAGCTCAAACGGCAAAGTGCTCTCAGCTCGACGAGAAGAGAATTAACGAGCGCCGCGAGCAAACTTCCTTCATTTTCCCTTAATTTTTTTTCTCTCGTCCGCTTTCCCGGGTCTTATATTACCGATTACGCCTGCTTCCAGCGATGCGCCGCAAACTTTTGTTTGCGGGACACTTATTGTACTTTTCCCGTGTGTGTGTGTGTGTGTGTGTGTGTGTGTGTCGCGCGTTATTTTATACGTGGACGTCTCTGTAGACTTTTAGGGGAAGTTCTCGGTCAAGCCTCGTCATTTTTCACGGAAGCGAGCTTTTTTGTGTGCGCGGGACGATACAGCTGCGCGCGAGGATGGGTCGTGACCGCACTGGAGACGATCGCGCGTATATAATACGTGTCGCTTTTTTATACGAACATACACACGCACACACGAGGCATCGCAGGATTGATGATCGGCCAGGGCGAAACAAGGCCGGCTGTTGGTTTTTCCCGACGAGCAAATTTTCCGGAATCGTACTATTTCACCGCGGGTGATCCGTCTCCCTTCGGTATAATAACGCGCGGCGGGAAATTCACGGAATAATCTGCGTGTGCCAGGGTAGTTAAAGGACGCTCGAATTAAAAGTAAAACTCGCATTTGGCGGCTGCAAGCTGCTGGAAGCGCTGAATTATGGAATATCCCGAGGAGGTGGCACAGTCGGTCCTCCTTTTTTGCAGCCGCAGCCGTCTCCCTGCACGCCGTCGCTCTCGCTTTTCTCGCTTTTCCTGGCGGCGGGGCTTACTTTCGGAATTTTGTAATGAATCGAATTCGAAGTGGCGTATTCCGCTCACGCGCTGAGTTATGCGTTTTCCACGAGGAAATTTACGAGCGCGTCGTTATGAGCCGAGAAGGTGCGGATGGACGTGCGAAGGAGGGCGAATTGCTCTCTTACTCCATAGCGATTGCTTGGGAAAAATATATAACTCGCCGTTTCGAATCGCATCCTCAGTGTGTTTTCCGCGCCTGGTATTTTGCGATTTCGGGACAAATTGACAATTTGCGGGCGATTAACAATTCGCTCGCGCCGCCTGATCCGCAAAGTCACGCGTGCGTTTTCCCTCCCAAGATGCGCCAACACAGTGGGCTGCAATTTAGCGGGCGAGCGGCGTCAATCGCGGCTCGTTAAAAATACGTCGGTGGCGGCGAGCGATCGGCTTCTTTGATCTAGCTCAAAGGTGCGCGCCGGCCACTTAGAGCTTCTCGCGCTAATAGACGCGCGAAAATCAAAATGGCGTTAGGGGCGCGCGCGTAAAATGGTACGTCGGCATCGGCGGGAAAATCGAGTGCCTCGCGTCGAGCGGCTTTGAGCAACTTCGGAAAGCGAGAGCGGTAGAGAGCGGTAGAGAGAGAGAGAGAGAGAGACAAGCGAAGGGCGCCGCGGGACATCAAGAGGTGGAAGTCGCGCGCAAGGGACAAAGACTGTGAGTACGCGTTGGGCGGCGGCGGCGACGCTGGGGGTGGAGAAGGGTATATAAGTTTGATGCAAAGGGAGAGGAAAACGTGATCGGCGTACGACTCGCATAGGCTTGTGTATAGAGAGTCGAGGGTCCGCCGCCGATCGGCGAAAGCAAGACGGAAAGTCCGCTTTCATTCCGCTGAGCTACTATCTGATCAGAGAGGCCTCTCACGAATCGAGTGATTTATTCCTGCTCATTCCTCGGGATTATTATACACATATAGCCGGTTGCTTCCCGACGCTCGACTCTCCGAGTGCCAAGGAAAGCATGCGCGTACGTACGTCAATGAGTCATAAAAGCGGGATCTTTTGCTCCTCCGTATATGGCCTGGACTCCCACTCTTTCTCTCTCTCTCTCTCTCTCTCTCTCTCTCTCTCTCTGCTCGACATATCCTCCGCCGACTGCCCGCACGACGATGTTATACGAAGCTCTTGGACTACAGGAGCACTGCTCCGATGCCACTGATACCCGACCGTACAAGCCCGTCAATGGCTTCATAAACACGTTCGAGCTCCTCCTCGTTTGCCCAGAATGTAGCGGAGAACGGACGACCCACCCCCGCGGGTTATTGTTACTTCACTGTGTGCTTGACATCTTATTTCGACCTCGTAAATGCGTTAATTTTTTCGTTGCCACTGATGCCGCCACCCGTTGAGAGTATTGAAACTTTATTTACAGCAGGACAGCACACGTGTGCATCTTTCGAAGTGTATTGGGACATTTTCCTCAATCCGTCGATTTTCGAGCTCAGCAGATGACGAATTTTTGATTTTTCCTTCTTGGACAACTTTTAGACAACAGCATTATGTTATTATTAATGGTAGAAATGCTGAAATATAATAGTGTAAAACGTTTTAACTTCAGCACCTATAGCTGCAAAATTATATAGATAAGTAAGTGTTTCTAGATAAAAAGATTTTCAGCATTATTTTTGCTTATTCTTAATCCGTGAACAGTAAAATTGGAGGATTATTGACTTCAGACTTTTTATTAAAAATAAGTCATCCCTCAAAATTACAAGATCATAATGTATATATACATCCTCATGATTAGACATTTTTAACTATAAAGAACATACGACCGCTTACTCTTTCAGTCCATATACAACGCGGGATTGAAAAATATTAATTATATCTCAGCCTATTTACTTCGCCGAGGGGCTACAAAAGAGAGTATAGACTCGCATTCGCGCCTGCATCGTGAAAAAAGCTTCGATAAAAACGAGTAATGACCCCGTCGTTTGGTCAAAGATATAAAACAGCAAAGGCAAAGAAAAGGCGAGGGAGATCGCATAAAATTTTGACGCTGCTGTAATTCGTGGAGAGCCCCCTTTTTTTCATCGTACGAGACACCCGCGAACGCCTGAAAATTTCAAGGTCACGCCTCGAAGTTCCATCCCCCTCGTCTTGTCGCCTTATGTGTATCCCGAGCCCCATCAGTGACATTTTGCTTTTCCCGGTGCGTGTCCGTATGAAGATAGAATCGAGGGAGTAGGGGTGACCTTATGGTCGCATTGCTCGTTCGATTTTGCGCGCCCAGACATTTTTCGCCGAAATCGTCATAAAAAGGTGGATTTTACTTTTCGCCGTATCGAGCGCCACAGAAAAAAGCGGGAAAGCCGAGAGGGTCCGTGCGATACGCTGGGAGGGGAAAGTTAACTTTGCTATGAGGCGTTGTAATACTGCGTATATTAGACTACTGCTCATTTCGAGGGAATATGGAACTGGTTGCCCATCATAAGGGGAGTACGCAGCAGTGAAATTTTTACCGAATCGAGTGCCCGATGCAAGATAAAATTTCTCCTGGCGACCCTCATTATTCAGTGTCGATTGTTCCGATAACTTTTTATGTGGGATCACGAGTTCGAATGAAATTTAATTCGAAGCCAAAGTTAAACGAGAAACGTTCCTGAACCTTCAATATAAAATCAGTCATGATTAACTGCTTTTATTTGAAGGGGTAATATCAGACAATAGTATTTTCTAAAACTAATGATCAGCATACTAATAATTAGCATTAAGCTACTCTAATCAGCACATCGTAGACGAAAAAAAGTAAAATGAAAACGACTGCAGCAGCCGCAGAGAAGAACTTGTCGATGGCGTAAAAAGAGGTCGCTCGGCGCTCCGGTTTCGCGAAAGGGGAGATAAAAAACAGGTGAAAAGCTGAAAAATGGGTCAGCCCTTGCGCGGTACAAGCTCTGCCCGCCGCACAGAGTAACGGGTGAATGAGAGCACGGAGCGAGCGAAGAGCAGACGATGAAAAAAAGGGAGAACGAGAGACACCGAGTTCCCCAATTGCAAACTGTACGGCGACTCTGGCCGTGCTCGGTGCTCCGAGGGGGGCAAGGGAGAGAGAGAGTCGGCGTGTCGTGGACGCAGGAGAAAGAAGGAGAGCGCCCGTGATGGGGCGAGAAGAGGGGGCTGCGCAAAAGGCGAGGGGATGAGAGCGAGAGAGGCGAGTAGGTTGGCGGTAGAGGGTGAGGCCAGACGGAGGCTATTGATCCGGCAGGATTCACCTCCAACGAGAGCGCTAGTGGGATAGGCTCGGTCTCCAATTTCGCCGGTTTCAATCTCACGCTACTCGCGACGACGCCGACGTTGACGACGACGCTGCCACCGACGCTACTCGTACACACGTATATAATATATACGTATCTCCACAATCGAGAGAGAGAGAGAGAGAGAGAGCACCCGCACCTATATTCATCGACCGGCGCACGGCTTCTTCGGCATTTTTAATTAATTCGCGCGGGCACCATCCCACAACCGTCGCCACTGCCGCCTCTTCGGGAAATTGAATATCGCAACGCCCCCCTCCGCCCTCCCCTGTCGCTTTCTCTCTCTCTCACTGCCTCTGTCATCGAAACGTCATCCGCGGAGAGGGAGAGAGAACGCTTTTTTGCACTTTAGTTTTAGCGCCTGGTATAGTGTACGCGTATATATATATATAGTACAGCGTCTGTTCCGTCAGAGTTCGATTTAATGTTTTGTGTATACAGCCGGCTCGGGGAGCAAGTTACATTGAGCTTTTCTAGGGGACGTTGAACCGTCGCGCCGCCGTGCGATTTTCGACGGGGGAGTCTGTCTTTATTGTAATGCTTTCAAAGCAATTATTTCGACGCGTTGTTCTGCTTTTAATTAACTTATTTAATATTTTACGTCAATTTACGATTTAATTTTTCATTTTTTCATCAGTTTTTTTCTGACATCTGTTGAAATTTGTTTACCTTTGAAATTAATTTCACGCTTAATTTAAGCTTGCAGTGGTTTGCAACAATTTTTACGCTTGCAGGGTAATGCTGCGAATTTTTTGCAATATTCTTTGGTGCAAAAAAATTTTTAAATTATGTTAAATCCACAAGATCAGATTATTCAGTTAATCATCGATTATGACAATGACTGAACAAAGAATTTGCGATAGTGTGCATACTAATTCAGCTGATGGACAAATAGAACTAGTCTTGAGGGATCAGCATTTTTTATAAAAAATTATATAGTTATCCACCATTTAGTCTGTGTAATTTTGTAAACCCAATGAAACCTATAGAATTTCTGTAACTATCGACACTATGTAATAATTGAGCAAAAAATAAAAAAAATTTCATTTCCCGCCAAAAAAACTAGTGTTATCTGCTTGCTATATGTGTTATCAACCAAATTTTCCTTCTGAATCCAATTCCGAAGATTCCGGAGAAGTAATGCAATAAATCAATCAAGCCGAAGTAGCCTTCCTCATAATACACTGCAGTGCACATCGTTTCGTTATCTACTTCTCTTATTCTGTTCATTATTTGGAGATACGTCATCACGGCAGCTCTTCCCGTCCTCATTTTCTCAAGATTTATCGACGGCATCCCGATCAACGGGAAGCTCGCGATTCCATTATCATCTACTCCGCAGCCAGCGCGGCTATTTTCCAGATCTCACTGCAAAGACTCGACCGTATATTTCAGCAATGCCGCTCGCGTTATTAAATAAAAAGGCGGTAAACAGCGCGCGGTAAGCGAAGCAACGAGCAAAGTAGAAAAGAGCTGCAGGAGCAGTGGCGGAAAGGCCGGGACAGGTTTATAACTGGCTGAAAAGCTCGGACCTTCATTTCCTGCAGCGGTTCCGGAATCCTCGGCGAGTAACCTGCGAGCGCGCTGCAAGAGAGCCGGAGAGAGAGAGAGAGAGAGAGAGAGAGAGACGCAGCACGAAAGAAAAGGATGAACCAACGGAGAGCCGCTCTGTATTGAGGTTTAAGAGACATAATAAGGTAGAAAGAGGGAGAGCGAGTAAAGCTTCGGGCAGAGCTCAACGGACGACGTAATCCAAGCGCGGCTCTCCGAGACGTAATATACTGGAAGTTGCGCCGAGAGTTTGAGCCTTAAAGTTTAAGGGCTCGGCGAACGCATGAACTCTTGGGTCCGGCCCTGCCTCCGCCGCCGCGTAATGTTACGAAATGAGCCGGTTTTACAGGCAGTAAAATGTTGATTGGAATCCCTGCGATGGGTTCATGCGATGCGTGCGCCTGCCGCCGTGTATACGCAGCACTGCTGCTGTATACGTATGCCTATATAGCTGCACGCGGCCCTTTGGAATTCGCGCGCGGGAACAGGTTCGGAGTTTCGCGAGAAGGGGCAGAATTGAGAAGGCGACGGAGAGTATCTTTAAATTGTGCCGGATTGTTTGAATAAAAAACATTTGATTGACCGGTGCGTGAAAAATAGTGTTTCAATTAATTTTGCAAGCGCGAATCGTATTTCGAAATTAGATCGAAATTAGAAAAGCTTCCCGGATTCTTATTCTGGATAATCCGAATTCCAGTAAATTGGCGGCACCCAGTTGCCCAACTCCGCGCCAGTGGTATTATTACGAAAGCATCATCGACTTTCCATTTCCAGTCGATCGCGAAAAACCGAAAGGACGAGAAAAATGAGAGTATGAATAATAGCGCGTGTTAGCCGAGAAAATGAGAAAAGGAGATAAATGAGGGTAGAAAGAAGATCGGGAGAGGTCGAAAGCGAATAAAGCATCGGATGGATGAGCGGAATCCAGTCCCGCGTCTCCCTCGGCTACGAACGCAACTACATACGCATGCACGCGCAGGGCTCGCTTTTTCGCGATGCATTCCCGACGTGAGAGAGAGAGAGAGAGAGAGAGAGAGAGAGAGAGGCTCCAAGGGACGCGCGCGTATGCCCGGGAGTACACACGTGCGCAATGTGCGCTCGCTCGATCCTGACCTAGCCCAACCCTCGGCGTATAGTGCGCGTAAATATAACCCACCATTGCCCCCCTCCGTGCTCCGCCGTCTCTTTCTCTCTCCCCGCGTGTAATATGGCTGCGCCGCGTCCTTTGCTTATTATCCGGCTTCCTTTTTGCTGCCGCTGCTCGTGTTCGCTTCGGACGTATCACGCCTTTTGATACACAGATGTACCACAGGAGATGAGGGACAATTCTATTCAATCAGAGGACTACCATCGGATTCTCATTGCGTAGCTCCAGAAAAACTCGCAGATAAACGAGGAGCGAGAGAGGACTTTGCTTCGAGCGTAAAAATACACCACATTATCTAAATTTCTCTCTTCTGGGAGAGCATCGATTTATTTCCTATTTCCGTCGCTCTTCGCTCTTAACTTTTACGCCTCCCGCTCGTTTTTCTCTACTTTGTATTCCATCTTCGATTCGGCGATATAAACAGCAGCTCGTATACAGCCTACTTCTGCACTCTCCGACTCCCGCCCCTCGTTGATCTTTCTTCTTCCGAACGCCGCTGCCACCCGAGAGGGCCCGGCCAGCCCTGCAACTATTCGCGAAATGCGGAGCGCAGGACACGCGCGTACGGTGCGCCGCGCCCCGATATTCCGTTATTAGTTATGGCTGGAGAACGAAAGCTTTATCGAGTGGCTCGTAAAATTTGCACGCCCCCGCGAATTCCTAATTGGGCCGCGGAAAAATACGGAGAAAGTACGGTGCCCCAGCGGGGGAAAAGTAGCAACAGACGCAGTGGAAATGGAAAGGAGAAGAGGAGGCGGACGCACGGACATGTTTGCGAGTGCTCCGGGCTACTCTTACCAGAGCTTTCTCTTGCTGCGGCTTCTCCATGCATGCTTTTTACCGAGGAAACGTCTGGCGACTCGCCGAACGAATGCTCGCGGCCGCGCGCGACGCAAGCCCCCCCCCCCCCCCGCATGAAGTACGACTTTAATCCACTAACGCCCGGCAATTGCATTAGAAGGACGCCGCTCCGTGCGCTCGCGTAACTTCAAAATCAAAGTTCCCGCGCGCGATGTGAAAGCTCCGCTGCAAAAACTCGCCGCTGGCGCGAGAGTATCCTTGGAAGGATCCGAGCGGGACGGGCGATGGGAGGGGGATAATTTTCTCGATTAGATGCGATCCGAGTTACGAGATAGGACACGATCCTTTGTACAGAGCTTTCGGGAGCTTCCCCCGCAGCTCGGCTGCGGATTCCTGATGTACCTTTTTATCTGGCTTTGCGCTTGCTTTTCCGAGTCTAATTTCTTGTGTTCTGGACGAATGGTTCCCCAATTTCTGTATAGTTCTGATTGTAGCTAATGACGTGAATTGTATTAACACGTGACAATTTGTCTTCAGACAGGAATTCATAATTTTAACATTGTCGAATTTAAGCAATTAGAAAGTTTATACATCTCTGGTATGTTGACCTATAATTACGAAAAGTGGCGAGACCACTCTTTAAATGACGAATAGCACCAGAGCAGAATGATAGAGCCTATATATACATATATATATATATATATATATATATATATATATATATATATATATAT
>QLSS01000146.1:29531-59275 GCA_024372645.1 Trichomalopsis sarcophagae | reverse complement strand
TATATATATATATATATATATATATATATATATATATATATATATATCGGAAGCGGCATTAATTATGGAGAAAATGATACTTGTAAGATAATCCAACGATAATGTAAACAAAGAATCGATCATCATTGCACTAGTACAATATTTCATTTGGCGCACGACAAAACTGATATGTGGACTCAAATTGATGATTCACATTTGAGCGGGCAACTAATGACGTATCCATTGAACAATCTTCTGTTAGCATCATATTGTATAGGTGATATTCGACAGTGAATAGAATCACAAGTCATTAGCGCAAACATTACCGGAACTCTGTCAGCACACGAGCATTGATAGCTTACGTAGTCCGGGCGCTGCGGGTGTGCCTTTCCATTTGAAACAAAATAATTTACTGGTAAAAAAAGATTCTTCTTGTATATTCGGACCCGCAGGATTCGAATCCGAAGGACTTTTTTCGTTAAATGGATGGAAGATTGCTTAAATCGCGATTGTTTCAAAAATAATACATATTTTCTCGTATGATGCACTGTTTATCGTTAAAAAACGTTAAACTTCCATGATTTTTTAGAACACAAGTGAATGAAACAATGTTCGATCCTATAATTAACAAATAAGACCACCTTTGTTCGGAGCTTTTTGGAATCAAGCCGCACAGGATGTGCACGTGCGTTCGAAAAATTTCCATCTTCAACAATTATTTACACACGCGAGTAATATCCCTTCAAGGTGAAAAATGTATTTACCTTCGGCGATAAAACCGTAATTTACGAAGCACAGCACTGCAGTCGATCAGCTCGCATTGAGCGCGCAAGTTACAAATAAACAGCGCGGGCCGAGTTATTTCAATTTTATTATTCTTCAAGTGGTCCCCCGACCCCTCGGCGAGATGAACTCGAGCGTGTCTTTGGCCATCGACAAACAAACTTTCGGAACATACGCGCTTCAAATAGCTCTTTCTCCATTAAAGCCCAAACTTCGGGCAGAAAGGCGGCCGTGCACGTGTCGTGCGGTCTCACAGAGTTGGGAGGAAAAAATCGAGTATAAACAACGCGATAAATTAGCCCGAGCTTTCATACACGAAACGGAAGAAGGAACAGTCGCAACGATGACGACGCTTGAGGCGCGGAAAAAGAAAACGCCATAAATTCATCCGGTCGGCCCGCGCGCGCGAGGGGGCTTCTTTTTCCTCTCTTTCTCTCCTCTCTTTATCCCCGCGCGATGCAGCTCTCGTTTCGAAGAGAAAAGCGGGGGCTTGCTCGATGAAGTCGGTGTGTGAGCCGTAGTACCCGAGAGAAGAGAGTGGAAAATGTAGTCAGGTTCGCTTGACTGACCCATTCGTCTCGGGCTTATTTCGTCTCTGATGGCTTCGATCTGCTCCTGAAATTTATCCGCGATCGAATCGCCATCGAAATCGAAATTTCTCACTCTTGCTTTCTACCTTGCGCGCCTGTACCATGTATTATGCAGAATCGTTTTTCCGATCGCTTTTTCACGTTGACAGGCAGACGTGAGTGGATTTTCCGTAAATCCCCGGCTTAAGTTCGCAACTTTAGGGTAAGCTGATGGCCGAGCGCGCTATACCTACTGCTGTGTACCGTGTGCGCGCGTGTATTTGTTGATAGAGGCAGCCCAACAAAATTTAAAGCGATAAGCCTGAGGGGCAGTATATGTGGAAGGGCCATCGATTTCGGACTTGAAAGGCTGAAAATCTGCTTGTGGAGATTTGGCTGAGCCCTTTTTTATTATACGGTGAAGCTAAGACTCGCACGATGAACGGCAGTCAAACGTTTGATTTCCGCATAGTTTTTGCCTGATTTAGCGAAGGCCTTAACTGGCGATTTGCTTGAGATACAGGGGTAAAACCCATGCTCGAATTCATAATTTTTTTTTCACGCTACATTTACGTCTTGTTGAGAAAATTTATAGCACACCAACATCCATTATTAAGCAGTAAAAATGTAAACAGTGTCACGGACGAGCACCAGGCTCTCCGTCGGCACATCCGGTGGTACCATCGACGATCCATTATCGACGTGTGCATCTCCACCCGAACGAGTCGCGTCCAGCAAACTGAACGGAGCTCCCATTTTGGGACTAATACACGAGCTTGTTCTCCAGCTCTGCCTTCTTCTCTCTGGGAGCACCCACAGGTTAAATCTTATGGGCGAAAAATAGTTGGAGCGGCCGCCATGGGCGCGATTGGTTTCTCTCTCCATAAGATCGCGTGTAAAATTGACATTAGTGCCAGTCCTCCCCTCCAACGAGACGCACACAGCGAATACCATCCCAGTAATTGTAAGTGTCGTACGGCGCTTGAATAACGTTTTCGAAAATGCTCGATGGCTTCTGAATAATTGAACGAATGCAAGTTTAAAAATTTTCGACAATTATAGTTCCTGCCAAATTCAGGCCGGAAACTTTTGAAAATTTCAAAGGAGAAAAATTAAAGCTCGTTTTCCGCGTGACGGGCTGAAATCGCAGAGACATACCCGCTGGAATATAGAATAGACGAAGCTGCATTCGAGGCCGGAGGTAATACGCTTCGCCGAGATCAATTAGAGAAAAAGAGAAGAAACGCAAAACGGCGCGTAAGGTCGATAAATCAGCTCGAGTCTACAATGGGGAAAGTCCCGTGAAAAATCGTTGAAACCGGCGAAAGACGGAGGGGGACGTGCGCTCGACTGAGCTATATGCAGTAAGAATTTTTTATGAAAACGTCCCGACGACGCGCGAATGAATCTCCGGAACGTTAGCACCTGCAGTCGAACGTCGATCTTCCCTCCATTCTTCCTCCTCCCTCTCTCCGTCGTCTATACATGTAGAGGATCTTCCCTCTCTCGCTTCCATCCCATCCATTCCACGGCTCGGCCCGATTGACGGAAACCTGAAAAGCTGCGGGCTCGCGTACTCGGTATCGATTGGCCGCTGACCCGAATACACGGGGATACACGGAGAGAGAGAGAGAGAGAGAGAGAGAGAGAGAGAGGCCGAGGTGAAAAATTGGGTAACCCCAATCTCCGATCGAGCGGACGCCCTCTTCACCTTTCGCGCAGACCACGTCCTCCCTCTCGTATTGTGCGCTCGGGCTTGACCCTGTATACGGTATTTTTCCTCGCGTCCCTCGTCCATTCTTACGCGCTCTCGGACACGTATAGAAACTCGCTTCGGTGTGCGAGTTGTCTGAAGAAGGAACGACTTACGCGGCGACTCTATTCATTTCGGGATTCGGAGCTGTTCCCGCGCGCGGAAATCGCCGATGCCGCTTTTCTTCCGGATAGATTGGGAGGATGATCGCGCTTAACGCACGCGCCGGCCGGCCGGGACTCGAACAATGCGAAATGCTCGCTCGAGCTTGACGCGGGGATATCGGTGAGGAACGACGTGGGTCGGGTATAATACGGTATACGTACGGTTGAGAAATAGCTTTTTCGGATTCGAGCCGAGTCTCGGCTATAATGCAATCTTTTCCTCTAATCGACGGATACGCATCTTCGGGAGCTTGTTGTTAATGGATGCGCTTACGGCTGATGGATGAACTCGAGTGCGTGAAGTGTGCGCGCATCAGCACTCGAGATTGTGGACGGAAAAGTCAGCTAATAAAATATCCGAATTGCCGCTTTCCTCGCTTGCAATCAATTGCAGGAGTCGTGCGGTATTTGCCAGTGAAAAATGATCTTCAGTACGTAAGCAGTAGTTTCCAGCGCCTCATTCAAGCTAATCATTTTGAATGCGGTGAATTCATGTGCCGATGTATTCGAATGTAGCACATATCTGTAAATATAGACTAAGCTCTAATCACTGAATGGGTACAAATTTGATGAGAGAAAGAAGACAATGACGAGTATTCAAATATTTCACATTACGTTCATCTGTTAATTATTCTTGTAAATCGAGAGGTGGGGCTGTCGTGTCCCCTTAACCTAATTAGAGTTTAGAGATCGTTTTCTATCTTTGAAATAATCAGGAAAGCTTATTGATTTATGCGATCTGATGTAATAATAACATGCCTCGCTGCATATTACAGCCACGTAATGACGAAGAAGCTATATTAGAACTAAATGAGTTGAAGCTAAGTCGAACGAAGCACGTTACTTTTTGAGAGAATGTAATAATCTTGAGTAGTTTAAGACGATAAAAGTTTTTCACTTAAAAATTGTAAATGAAAAGAGTAATTTTAAATATAGCAATCAAACTTAATTGAAAACGAAGCATAAAAAGCCAATTCATGAATAACTTCAACTTTTCATTCAACTCAAACTCTAGAGCCACATTTTAAAAACAAATGCTCGTACATACACAATATCAATCTTCTAGCATCGTAACAATGAATTCATCTCCCTAGATAAACGTTTGCTAATAATAATGCGAATACGCACAGCCGCTCGTCCATGCATCATTTTTATATACCCACTCGGCGATACAGTCTGCAGTAATCGTCGCAGGCTATGAGGCCGAAAAAAATTATTACGAGCGCGATAAACGAGGATAAAGTGAAAGACGAAAGACCGTGAAAGAGATGGGGCCGATACGCCGCCTACGCGTTTGTCAAACGAACGCAGATATAAGGCTCCGGAATTGCCCTCTCTCGCGTCCTAAAAGTTCGATGACGACGAGCTTTATTGCCGCTCGCAGAACAGATTTTAGGTTCAATTACCGACTGTTTAGTAACCGCATAAAACTCGGTTTATACATTTTTTCGTCGCGTCGCCCCGAGACACCGGACCCTCCGCATCCTCCATCCGGATCAAAGACACTATCTTTCCTTATTCGAATCGCGATCGGATTATTTCACACACCTTATCGTGCATTCGTGTATTTGCCGAGGGGCTCTTTCGGGATTATCGGGAGTCGTCTTCAATAGGCGACGTAATTGAGGTTGGGTAAATATAGGCTTGTGAGCCGTTTAATGATGTCAACCGACGCTCGAAATTCGTCAATGGAGTATACGCGTATACGTGTGTGGGCCTATCCTTTTTCTCTCCGTGATCTCTTGGACAAACGGCATAAATACTGTTTTTAGCAGAAGCCAAACCGTGCGTGATCAGCTTGTTATGTAACGTAGGCAAAGAAGGGAGCGGCCGAGAGGTGCAGACAGTATTAGAGAAGCGTTACTATAATTCAAGGGAGATTTCAGAGGATCTCACGTTCAGCCCTGCGCATAAATCACGATTTCCAGCCGTGTGTGTGCTTTGCGATTTTTTAAATCCTAATTACCTAAATCTTCCACAGACTTCTTTATGTGCGTGACGAAATTCTTATTCATTGATCCTCTGATCGTATGCTATAATCTTCTACAACAGTATTTCTAAATAAAAATACGCTGTGCAGTTGAAAAAAAAAGCCGTCTCCTGAACTTTGTCGGCGACAGAAAGCGGAGACACCCCTTATTTCAACTTCGCTCTGCAGCCGAGCATAACCTAGACGCACAAGGAGCCGAGGGTCACGAAAAGAAGGTTGGGGTCGAAGAAAGTTAGGGTCAAGGGTTCGATCCTCAGCACTTTTTTTCTCGTAAAAGGGGAGGAAAGTGTATAACGCGTGTACGTACACGCAACGAGCAGTTTCTCCGTTTCGCGCACGCCTATACACTCCTCTGCATGTTTGCTAATTGTCCTAAGCAAACGTCATTTGAATACACCGGCCGAATAAATCTCCATCGAGCGCAGAGCCAGAGAGAGAGAGAGAGAGAGAGAGAGAGATACGTATCCCTTGTTCTCATTAGCATAAACACGGGGATATAAGTGTTATTACGCAGGGAAATCAGGCCGCGCGCGATAAGATCCGCCGGAGAGAAGCGGAACAAACGACTCTCCGGCGGGAATTCCCCGGCGAGTGAAAAAGGGCGGGAAAATATACATCGGTCGGGCTAATCGCGTCGCCGCATCGCGTGATACGTACAGCCTCGTGGAAAAATTTACCAACACGAGTTTTCAGCGATCGCTCTCCACTCGCACGCGCCGTCGCGCGAGTCGAAATCGCGAGCTGTACTTCGCCGTGAAAAAATGGCGGGAAAAATCAAGATAAATCGATGTGGATGGGGGGCGGAAATCCGCGAGAAATAATAGCTGAGAGAGCGCCACCGACGACCGCGCGCGGCCGCGAGTAACGGAAGGGTGCACTTACTACGGCATAGTATCTCGCGTGCGCGCGCGGGGAGTTTATCGACCAGTGACGTCAGCCACCCCCTCCCCACCGCGGGGACTACGTCACGTTACGCGCGCCAGCCAGGGCCGTAGCCGCGAGGAGAGTGCGCCAGCGTTGTACCCTTCCCGGAATCGTAATTCCTGCAGCATTGCTCGCGGCGATTGTGCGTGTCAATATTTTGTCAATCACCGCGGCGAAGATTGCCGTGCCAGCGAACGGGCTTATACTGCACGTCGCTGCTTCGGGGAAGCCGCATGCGGCTTTTTACCGGCTTTCCGGGAAGGGAGTGATTGCGCGTCGCTTATTTAGAGGGAGTTTTCGCTCGCGTTTTTTTTCCGCGAGACATCTGCGCGCGCGATTCTTCAGATCGAAGTATCGACAGGAAATTGCGCGGTGAAATAAAGTTGGAAAAAATTATCCAAGTCGCGCGCACGTGTACGTGCACTTTCTCATGAATATTTCGAACTAATGATTTCTGTGAATAAATGACAGGCGTACGTCGAGTCGCATCGAAGAAGACGTGTAACGAGGGCTGCTCGCGGAGTTTTCAGTAATTATCGTATGAACTTTGCCTGTGCCTGCCAGCGAAAGGCTTGTAAAGGAGTGGAAATCATGAGAAATAGATGTTTCCGGCGCGTGGGCGGCCACGTGCTTGATCCGCCAAGTCCAATTTCGGTTTGCGAAGGAAAACGCAATCCTGATGCAGGACTCCACTGTTTAAAAAATTCTACAAGGCATCAGCAGAAGAGAAAACTGCGCAGAAAATGGCGGGAAAATCCGCGCGCGAAAATTCGAAAAAGCGGACCTTTGAAAATACGAGTCGGCCGGCGACTGCTTTTTTTTGTTTCTGCGCGGCGCATCGAGAAATGCCGCGCGACGAAATCGAGGCTATGCCTCGGGGCGGCCGCATAGCCCAGTTACACAGTCCTGCGCCGGCCTCGTGAGCCCGTGAAAGTTGGAGTATTGATCCTCTCAACGAGAGTGCCTACTGCTACTACTCTACCACTCCTACTACGCTTGGAGCCTCCCACCAGCGGACCGCGTTACATCCCTTCCGGCGGGGAGTTACAGCCCCTCCGCTCTCGACCTCGATTTTCCAGTCCTCTGCGGCCACGGCCCTTTCCTCCCCTGCGCTTCTTTCTCCCAGCCCTCGGCGGCTTCTCTCGTCCCTTCTTTGCTGCCTTTGCCCACTTGGCAGAAATCGCATAATCCTCGCATCTTTGATTACAATTATATTATATGCGCGAGTGTAGATGTACCCTCCTTTCGAGCGGCATCGATGCATTCATGCCCGTGTGTATCCGATGCGTCCATCGGGAGTCGTTATTCTCATCTCATGACGCGTTATACGAGCCGACATGTCCATTCTCGGTTCCGCTATGCGCGCTGGCTTATTTATCGAGCGATCGATATGCGACGGTTTAAAAATTCAACGCCATTTAGGGGCTCGCTTTAATGTCGTTATTGCTCTCGCTCACGGAATGTGGGTTAGGTTATATATATATATATATATATATATATATATATATATATATATATCCGCGCCCGGATCTTTCTCGCTCTTTCTGCGCGCGTGTGGATGGCGAAGATGGTGTGCCGCGATTTTTGCGTGTGAGTGAAATTTCGAGAAGCCTCGAACTGGGACGGTACATCGATAAACGCCCCTCGAACGTTTGCTATCAAGGTAGCCGCTTTTTAACCGACTCCAAGTACTCGGAACGTATATTGTGTTATATATGGCCACAGAACAACGCAACGTTTCACGCTCTATCGAAATCGTTTGTTTATCTAGAAATCATCGCGTTATAAATGTTTGCATAATTTTATCGACAGCAACTATAAATTAATATTGTTATTATTATAAAAAAGACAATCGTAATAGGTCTACTGTCGTTGCGAAGAAAAATGAGGACAGAAGTATTGCGTCGGATGACGAAGCCGCCATCCACGATGGCTTTGGGAGCTCGTCGACTATTTATTCAGGGGAAAGACTTCTTAGGCGCCGTTTTTATTCTAAGGCGACACGTGGAATGTGGGACAGAACGCGCGCGACAGCTCTAGAGACGGGAAAACACACGTAGTCGGCTATTTTCGTGCCAGACAGCCGCGCCGCGTGATCAAGACGACTAGAGAGGAAGCGAGGGAGCGAGACGGGGAGAATTAAGGAAAAAGGTATCGAGAAAGATTGAGAGAATGAGAGTCCGGTGAAGAGTTTGCACGAGGTTTACGAGCACGCTGTGCTTTCAAGCAGGATGAGAAATAAGTAATAAAACGTGTGCTAATTTTTAATACCAGAATTGATCAAATACTCGCTATTGCTACATAGGATTCATCTAATCAATTCTAGCCAAGCGTATTTTTAGACAAATATTGATTCTCCAAGTGACGAAATATTACTGAATTGGTCAAATTTTAAATATAGTACATTTCTATCCGCCCTATAACTCGCACTCTTCGCTCAATGAAAAACGAGAAGAAAGGGGGGAGCCAACAAGCCGACAAGAGAGATACAGAGACGGACAGCCAGACGAGTGCATCCTCGAGTACCAAAATTAGAGTGCCAAAAAAAAAGTGTAATTCTAGTAATTCGACGCGACGCGCCGCGCTATATACTGGCGCTAACGCCGCGCGTGTCTGCATAACGATATACGCCGAAGACGTATCGCGACAGACCGCCAAGCGACGGAGATCGAGGCTTTGAGTTACAAACTGCTTAGCTCTTCATTTTTAGATCGCATTTTAGACGGCCTGACAGTTTGAGCCGCCGGCGAGGATTACTTTTAAATGGGGCGATTTTTCAATCCCCTTTGCCGACTAATGTGTTCGAATTTTCCTCCTTCTGGCAGCGATGACTTATCTGTTTTAAAAATCGGCGCTGATTTTAACATATGCCTTCCTCTCCCGTACGACTACGCAACGCTTGTTAAGAGTTACGTATTGAAAGTCTGAAAAATGACAGTATGCAGTATTAGATATTGTGGAATGCTTGCAGTCTTATTTTGCCAAATCACTATATTGATCTCGTGATTCCTGTTAGATTTGATCCCATAATTGATTCGATTAAAGCTTACTCGGTCAGACTACTTTTCGTACATAACTGAAAGTATAACGTTTCGTTTAAATGTTTTAATAATTTTATATGTGATGGCCCATGCACCAGAGGATGAGCGGCGTGCTTACCGTTAAGGTGAATTTGTGATTTATTCAACTTCCGAAATTCGCGACCTGAAAATGGTGACAAAAACGTGCCGTCTCGCATTCCTTTATATTTATACACGCTTCGCACATCATTTAACTTGTAGTTTTATTTATATAAGCTGAGTAAATTGCAGCTTACCTGTTGTGTAACGATAATATATAGTGAAACTCGAATAAGAAAAAAGTCGCGAATATAAAATTATCGTGCGACACATGTTTAGTGCACAGCTCAATCATCACGTACAGAGCCGACCTCTCCGACTTTACACGGTGTAATAACGACTCTTATCGACTAAAAAAATCTGTACAAGTACCCGCGACCGCTCGGATACCGTGTAACCTCTTTCGACTGAATTTCCCCAGCGAGCAAAAAAGTATACAGCCTCGCATCAGAAAAGAAGGAAAAGTCTCCGGTTCGTTCGACGAGCGGCGGAAGTCGCGGGCTGCACCGATTGACCCAGTGAAAAAGCGGAGCTCGGCCACATACTCACACACACACACACACACACGAGACTAGATGTAGGTAGCGGACCGTGGCCCCGGCCATATATGTGTACAGTAGCACGCGACGTCGCGTGTCCACACCTGCGCCCCCTCCTCATCCCCCGACTCGACCTGTGGGCTATAGTCCGCAACGTCGGTCAGCTCTCGAGCGGCCTCATGTCTCTGCACCGACCCTCTGCTCCACTCGCCCTCTTTCCACTTTCGCTCGTCCAGCTCATACGCGATCGCTGCTGGCTTAATGTTTTTTGCGATCTGCACGCCATTCATATTTTTCTCACCACTTTGGCCTACATATGCCTCGAAATAGCTGTTGAAGCTGCGTCGTGTTGAAATATTTACCGTCAAAACTTAACCTATCGCGTACGAAAATGTCGGTGTTGATTTTTTACTCGATTTTTTATCTGATACTTTTGTTTACTGGAGTTTCCATCTTATCACATCTAACCATCAAGTTTGGCCTGGAAACTTTCCTTTATAAAATGTATAATTCGTCTAGTAAACTCGGCACCTGCATAAATACACTCTAAACTTGAAATAATGATGTTTCACAACGACAGTGTAGATAGGCCGTTCTTCTGCGGTGGTAGGTATGCAAATTTTTCAAACCGTTGCATACTTATCACTAAATAAAGAGCCCATAATTCGAGCCGCGGAGTCCGCATTAGCTCAGAAAGCGCGGGCTCCTCTCTCGGCTTTGCCACCTTACACCTGCGCCCAGCGGCCCTGTAGCGGCGGCACGTGTGCGTGAGCTCGTCCAGCTGCAGATCCGATCTCTTCTCTTCACAATACCTCGAATCCCAGACAATTTCCCGAACAAAAGATCGCATCTCTGCGTGTAGCCGCGGCTCGCGTGCAGCCGGCACTGGCACAGCAGCATGCTTTTATTATTTTTCAGCAATTAGCGCGACACTGCAGTTTCTCCGCGCTGCAGTTGATGCCGAGGTTGATGCGCAGGCTCGCGCACCTTCATTTCCCGTGCGTGCGACAATGAACGTCGGGCTCAGCTCGCGTGTGGCGCAGGATGTACGGGACAGATATGAAAAAGCACACTGGAATATATATATATATATATATATATATATAAGGTGCCGAATAATGGATGCGGCGCAGGGCCGCATGATGGGCGCGGGCAGAGATGCAGCTGCATCTTTGCGCCGACCGAGCCGACGCCGCTGCAACTTGTGCCAGATGCTCAATTGAAAAAGTGAAAACGCCAATTCATTTTTCAAAGGTAAAAAATATCGTTCTACGCCAACTGTATGTCTGAGCGCAAGATCTCGCAGTTCGATACAACTTTATTGGTTTTAAAAAGATTCAACAAGTCGAATAATCACTCGCGCGCGCATTCGAAAAACGCGAGAGAAGAGAGAAAAGCGCACGCAACACGCTCCTGAACAAGTTTATCGGGAATCAGCGAGAGGAGGCGCGTATAAAGCGAGCATCGTCGCCTAGTTTCCCGGCAGATTAGCAGAAAGTTTCGCGCGCGGGCGACTATGCTCGGAAACAGTGCAATCTGCGCTCTGGCGGCCCTCGCTGCCTCGATGTCTTTCGGGATCGGCGGTGTGCTATCCTTGTTCCTCGAGGGCTCATTGAAACTCGCGGGCGTCACCAAGTAGGTATAATAAGAAGAAACGCTCGTGTCTATTCTAACTGTACGCTCTTTCAGTAGAGAGAGAGAGAGAGAGAGAGAGAGAGAGAGAGAGAGAGAGAGAGACGACGACGACGACGACGAGTGAGCGAGTTAACTATCGCGAGGCTGTAAAATTAATGAAATTTCAGTGTAAAAACAATGCAGCTGCTGAACCAACTGTGCAACGAGTCGCAAGACAATAAGGCGATGAATCGCGATGCGTGCTACGGCTGCTTCTTCCGAGCGGCCAGTCATCAGTCCGGATATCCGCTCTTGCTCTCGATGGCCAATTGCGCCAATAACTACTTGAACAACACAAACTACGGGCACTGTGCGCAGTATCTCAGCGTAAGTTTATCTTTCCTTGCATGTTTGCATCTGTGCTTATCTAATATTCAGATTACATTTGAATTCGCTTTCAGAATGCTACGACGGCTATCAGCAGCAGCGTGAATCCAACTTTGGTGTACTGTTCGTTTCTCGAGTGCGTCAGGCAAGTCAATAAAGACAATCTGGTCAGTATTGTTCATCTTTGAAGGAAAATAACACAATATTATATGTAGCATACAATTTTATTCTATTAAATGTGCACATTCGATTTGCAAACAACATTTTTTTTTTTTTTTTTTTTAATAACGCACAGAGTACACCTGCGGAAATTCAACCACGAATGTTAGCTTTAAGAAGTGCAGCTCCACTTTCACGTATCTGGGCCGTCTCTCACAAAAGCAAAGCTGTGTGTATTATTAAAGAAATAAGTATTGAATCTAATACCGTCAGACCTGGAGCCGAACCTATAAATCCAAGAAGTGGTGATGCATAGAATAGAAATGTGCTGGGAACATTTGATGTACATACTTTATTGTTAGTGTAAATAATAGTTGTAAGTACGGTTTGTAGAAATCAACGTCTTTTTTTTTTCTGTTTTGACTGTGTTCCATAAGTAGACTAACAATTTAGAATTCCAAGCTTTAGTCCATATTAAAATGATCAACTTAATTAAAGTCCAATATTTTCTTTAATTTTTAATTTCTTCCATAACTTATCTTTTATAATGAAGTATTTTTTATAAAATATTTTAATAACAATAAAAATCTTGCACAAAAACACCATAAATTGTTGGAAGTTTTTCAAGATTATTGTACTCTCCAGATACGCGAGTGCGTTCTAGAAGCCGCTCGCCTGATGCCCGGCTTTAGCGGCACGAGTGTGCACCTGGCCCAACTTTTCGTCAACACGACTGCGTGCGTCCTGGCAAAAATCCGATGTTCAGAGCCCAATCCTATAACCGGCGCGTCTCGCGACGACTCATGGAAGGACGGCGCCTCCTTCAACACGCTCCTCGTCAATTCTGACTACGACATCAACATTGTACGATTGCCTTACGGCACACTAACCCCCGACGAATGCCACAAGTACAGAAATGTCGAAGTTGCCAGTTGGCCCACTGTAGAGTGTTAATTATCGTGATATTCAATGCGCGAGGCAAACTTCTTCTTGAATTTGGCAAGAACAAGATCGGTATTGCAAAAGTATGATCAATTCAATTTTTAATATGTATAATGAATATAAGATTTAACTATGGAGAAATTTTCTTATTTGGCATAAGATTAATTTTCCTACCTGAATTTAATTTTCGATAATTCAAAAGTGATTTCGAATGCAAAGGTTACACTACTTCGATACTTTTATATGCGAAGTAAACTATAAATCTGTGAAAATAACTATTAGAAAATTTCACGCGTTATTAGTAAGTTTATCGAAATCTAGAACAGGTTTAAACTACACTGAAAATCTGAAATTAAGTAACATCAAAACTAAAAATAATGACATGGTCAAGGCTATTATTTATAAGAGAGAATTGCCTACGAATTAACATACCGTGTCGGTGTATCACATGACACGGTTGACACAATTGACACAGTGCAAGTATACCTGAAAAGGTCACAGAGCACGCGACGGAGTAGTTCAACGTCGACAGCTCTACGCGGCAATCTAAACTTGCCGCAAGTGCACAGGCAAGTCCTCGAGAATACATGCACTTTAAAAGACAAATGAAAATCGAATCGGGGACACTACGCGAGCATCCGTCGAGTCGTAAAAAAGCGTTCACGTGGACGCGCGTGGCTCGCGCATCAGCTCCCGGTGTCGCATGTGCAAGCACTGCAAGCGCGTATATCTATGCGCGCACATATTGCAGCATGTGTCGTCTCCTGCGCAGCAGGACGACACGAGCAAAGCTCCCGGTTCGCCGGGTGGTGGTGGCTTTATTTGCGGATTTTCAACCTACGTCTGCTGCAAATGACGCAATGACTGACGCAGCGTTGGAGCGCGTAGGCATGTGACGCCGCGGCGCAGGTGACGCGCTGGCTACGTCGTTATAGGTATAGAGGGACGATCGAGCTCTCCTTCGACGCCGGAGAGCAGCGCGAGCTTTAATTCGCGACCGATAGCTATGCCTGACGTCATCGGCCGCCTGACGTCACAGTCTGCAGCGGCGGCGGAGGCGACGCAACGGCCAACGAACTATGCTCTCGCGCTCACCTTGTCTATAGGTGCACGCCGCCGCAGCGAGTCTGCGCATTATGCAACCGAGCCAGTCCGCTGTATTTTTGCACTTTCCGTTTTTAGATATATGCTTGCCTTTGCGTTATGACGAGCCGCTGACACCGCGAGGAGCGAGGATCGGCGTCCAGGGATGCCCGAACGGCTGCTGCCCTAGCCCCGCATCTCTGCTGCAGTGTTCGTTGAGGTTAGGGCGCATACCCAAGCAACGCTCATCTCGAGTCTCGGGCAATACTTATATGAATAAGAACGTGGGAGGAGGGCTCGGGCTCGGGCTCGGGTCGATTGGCCGGGGATGAGGAATTGAAAATGATAGCACTTGGCAAGCTTCGAAAAAAGAGGCATCGGCACAAGCGGACTGCTGCAGGCTGCAGAATATGAAATTGGCGCAAGGTGTCATGTTTTTTTGCTTACCGGCACGCTGGGTAAGCTCGTCATGCCTCACGACGACGGACAGAGTCCTCGTGGAGCGGCGGCCCCGGATTATCCGTCGGAGAGACAAGTCGCGTCGCGCTCGTGCACAACACGACGACTAGATACTCCCGGCCGACGCAACAAGACACGTACGGGCAGTTCTCGTATAATATGCACGCGCTGCCGAGGAGCTTTAATTCGATGGCTAACTGCACGGCGAACCGTCGGGACGAAATTTTATTCTGTTCTATATAACGCGACGGTGCAGGTGCGCGCGTTAGACTTTTGGACGAAATTTCGTAGAGCAGTCGATGCGACGAGCCCTCGTATAGCGCAGCCTGGCGACATCTTTCGGCGGACTGACGAAACCCCTCTTGAAACTGTAATACCAGTATAGTATAAGTATTAAGTATAGTATTAGTGTGTACATCCCTACGTGTGACGATGTGATGTGACATCTGACATGTCATACCGGCAACCGCTAGGTGCTACCTTGCTAAAAATAATCATAAGAAGTCGATAGAAAAAAATTTCTATTGATTTTGTGGCTAAAGTTGTGGAAGTAGTAATAGAAAAAATTGAAATTATGTTTACGGAAATCGATATTAGCTTATTTAAAAAAATTAGCTTATTTGATTGTATTATGTATCATGTATTATAGTATTACTGACATTTTAATCGATTTTAATATGCAGAGATCTGTGCAGGAATGCACAGAGAGAATGTAAGAAGGCAAAAACCATTTAACTATTTGTGAAAAATCTAGCTCGTGTGTCGTGGGGTTCCGACAAACTTGCTAATAGATTCCTCAAAGAGACCGACAACATCAAGCAGCTTAGTATCCATCAAGCTTCCACTCGAAACATTATTATTACTCCTGAAAAAGTGTCGTTATCAGCGGGTATGCAGATATCACCATTTTATGGGATTATATGATATCATTAATTATAATGTAACAATTATGCTGTAGAATGTCTACGATTCTTCTTAATCAAAATCAAACCATCTCTTAAAAACCGATATTGAGACAGAGTTGAGCAATCTCAGAAGTTACTTATCAATTGCGCCAGCAGAGAGCGAATTTACAGAACCAGGTGCGTTTGAATTTATATAATAATTAAAAATGTGGGATTTGAGGTGTAGGCATATATGGTTTAGTGATGGAGATATTGGTTTAACTGATAACAATAGTTTATTAACTACAAGATACTATAACAATGACGCTCTCTCTCGAGTCTCGGTCGACCGTCAGGCCGACCGACAGCACAACTCTCCCTGGGCCCGCTGGCCCAACTCGGAACTGCCCTTTCGATCTCTCTCTCTCTCTCTCTCTCTCTCTCACGCACCCCTCTGGCGTACACTACTCTAACATTCCCACAAAAATATTAATATAAATGTTAATAGTTTCTAATGTTAATCTTTTCTAGGCGTAGCCTTAAGTTCCTCAACGGACATTCAATTTCATCGTCATTGAACAAGTCAAAGAACTCAATCAAAGTACGGATTGCTTTTTAGATAAAGTTTATTTGATTCATGTCACCGTATTTAGAATTTACGAAGATTAATCTAAGAAATTCCGTTTGAATTGAAAATGGAAAAAATTTCGTTGACGAATAATAAGTCATTAGTTATTATTCTAAATATTATATTTGAAGTGGCTAAACAAACATTGTATCAGGTCAATGGAAAACTAATCATTTATTTTTCACTTGGGTGTAAACACTATATATTGAAAAAATATGTATGTGATTCTAATAGGTTTATGATGTTGATAACTACAGCAAAATCTTACGAAATCTTTTATTTTTTCTCTCATTATTTGATCCCACGTGTGATTTTGCAAAAGGTTATAAGCAATGTTGATGGCTGTTTCATTGTACTTTGTTTTTATGACGTTCTAATACATGAAAAGAAAATTTTAGTTGTTCACCAATAAATCGTGCGCACGTAGGTCATCCCGCACTCGGTTCGTGCGGGAACGACCTACTTTGCTCACTCGTATCGTAATGGGGCATGAAGCTTCCTTTAATCTTTTTTTTTACTATTTTATACGGTTAAACCCAAGGTCCTTGTTCGACCTCGTCCTGTCATTCCCAAAGGCATCGTCGCTTGTTTTCGACTTCAAAAGTAAAATTTGACCTGCTCAATTAAAAAATTCGCATGAGCCTGGATGTGAAAATATGAACGAAAACAGTTAAATCGTAATCATGTACGTTACATGTTTTCTAGGTAGCATAGTAAGTATCTGTGTAAAATTTCAGTTGTGTAGCTTTTTTATAATGCAAATAAAAGGCATTGTAATGATAGACGAACCCACTGACTCTTATACTAAACTTTTCTTCAAATTCACTATTCAAACCAATGATGTCGACATTGAGCATTATTAATATATTTATTAAAAAATAGTTTTGAGGGATTTACTAACATGTTACATGTTTATAAAATATTAGCAGACGTTAGTGCGCCGCACAACACTTATAATAGATTTTCTACCAGTGTTATTAGACAGAGAGAATCAAGAACGCGCGAAGCGCGCCTTCATTCCTAGTATTTTAAATTATGTATCATAAACCGCCTCATGCATTAGCAGGCAGATATACTGTATATTAAAAGAATATTTTATTTATTGGACCTATAAATTTATTTGGAGGAAGCTACGTGCCAATGAATTGGCAGCAGTTTTTACTATTCTTAGACATAATTACCTTTATTTTAATGGTTTTAGACCTTCTATATACCTCTATAATACCTACGTATAGTGTAGGGAGTCCATAATTCACTGACTGTAAGATTCCAAAGGAACGAATGGCCCGAATGAGCTCAAACTCCAGGATATTGTTTAAAAGTACATCAGATATGGTATGAATGAGGAGATTTAGTTTAAATTTTGCATTTTTATCAAATGATGGCACATGTCTTTATGTAAAATATGATGAACGATAATTAGTATAGTATAGCGATCAATCAAATCGTTCTGGTGTTTGTTCCACAAAAACATAATATGATTACAACTAGAATTTATACAAGATTATATTTTCGAGCATTTATGTTTTTCGTAATGTCTTGGCTGGAATGTATTAAGGAAAAATTGTCATCTTTAAGTAAATTAAATAATTTTGCATATTATATAAGAAAACATGAAGTGATACTAATAAAGAGAATGAAGATTCAAAAAATCTTGATGAACTATTCGAAAATATAAATCAGTTGTATTCGAAGAAGAACAATTTTCTACTTATATATTTAATAAAAATGTGAAAAATGTTGTTTAAACTTTGATAATTTTTATAAGAATAAAGGTTTTAGTACAATTCTAACATTTACATCAGATATAGTTCAAAGAAATTTAAATATTTATTCGATTAACAGATTGCTCATGCGATTTGAGTACGCTTGTATAAGATTATAAGGAGGATTATAAGTCGCGTGCGTCATTTTTTTAAAGAGAGGTATCTTTAAAATATAATAATATACGCAGAATGAAAAATCATGCTTGCATTATCAGCTTATCAGATGAGGAAACATAAACTAGTTACGTTAGAAAAATAATGATTTAAAACATCTGTGTAAGATATGCGTATATCTATAAGAAAAGCTACAATTGGTCTATCAATCTCCCTTTAATAAGATAAGTTCAATATATAATTAATTTAACATTGGTTAGTGTGATTTATATTAAAAATTATTACTGCAAAATGGAGCATAATTATTTTTTATAAAGCATTTCATGCACTCTGTGTAGTACAGGATTTAAATAAAAAGCAAGAATGTGAACATGAAAGATACCATTTATTTATCATTTTTGATGGGGCAAACAAGTTTTACATAGAAAGGACACTTTGAATAAAACGCAACTGCCAACCATCAACGCAGCAGGTGTACATAAAACGGATTGTTACTCGCTGGTTATTTTTTTTTTTTTTTTTTTTTTTTTCATCTAAACGGCATTACATTACGTCTATATAGCGTCATTAAAAACGATCATAAATAGGAATAGGAGTAGGAAAGGAAAGATCTCTCGAGTTTTTAATGTTACACGTATTAATAATTTTTTTTTCTAGCTTCTTTTCATTTTTAAAGGCGACACGCGATTCTTCTACCCGCTGTCGCAGTTTACAACATCTACATCGTCAGCTACCACATACTGTTTTTAGTTTTCTTTAAAACGTATAAGTTAAGTGTCTCACACAAAACTGTGTAGATTCAGGATTTCTCTTTATTTAACTTTTGAAAAATGCCAAAACAAATCCCCGGCAAAAGTTCATTTTCTTCGTTCGCTAGCAGCAAGCATAGTTACGGAGCTGCTATGTAAGTGAACAATGTTCGGCGCTTTTGTTTCCCTCTTGGCTCGAAATCGAGCGTATCGCTTTAAATTCTTATTTAAATGAACTGTCCATTAAAATGTATTCAAAACTCGTGGATTTGGAAGTAAAGAAAAATTTTGACGATGTAACGATTATTGATTGCGACGCGCGTCTGCTTTGATTAATTTTGCTGCGAAGTACTTCGCCTATACGTGTAACTATAAAACAACGAAGAAATTTGAACTTCGGCGCAGGCGACTTGGTTTTGCGTCGTTAAAAAAACGATACAAAAGCGTACAAACGAGTTTTCTTTTTGTCGGATACGGTACTCGAAATTTTTCTTCGGTAGATTCGCACGTTTTCTCTTTTACACGCACGCCTCATAATTTCTTCAACACAGGCACTCGTACGTTCACTCCTCTACAATCGATGTAGCGATCGCGTAATAAACTAGTAAGGTACAAACAGGAGTTTTACAGGCAGATATATTTAAGCTCACGTCTCACAATGTACTCAACTAATACTCCTCTGTTGATTTTTTCATCTTCATTTTCGCTTGCGTTCGTCCGCTGAAATATTGTTTACCTTATCGCCGTCTTGCCACGATATAATTATAAGCGCCACCTGCCTTTTATCATCTCTCTCACTCTTATCTCTAATTTTTGCTCTCGTTCTGTCTCCCGACAATACTTACACGCAGTTCTCTTTGTAGAATTTTTCTATCACATTAAACACGATTTTTTACTTTTGTCCAGTAACGCTGTATTACGATTATAGCGCAAGCGCGCGTCTCAAATGTTTTTTATTTATTCATCGCTATATTTCGCACATGACTCAATACACCGTTGGCGAAGTGACGGCGCAAAAACGAAGAATATCGAGATGCGAACGTTTAACGTGTAGGCAGGATTTTTTCGATTGTGTTCTCGTATTTTTTCGTTTGATTTTACACTTCTTTTTTAATTTCTTTTTTTGTTATTTTTATTCTTATCGAGCGAGGAAGAGTCTTTTTGGGTAACGCCACCGACGTGCTTTTGACATTATGCGAAGCTTTACATTTATCTGATCACTTAGGACATTTTAGTGCGTTTTATAACGTCGTTGTCGTCGTCGCTTCGTTATAATAGTTTCAAACAATCGGTACTTAAAATCCTACGCTTTTTCGAGAGGCGTATACGTTCAGCTACATATACATGTCTTCGTAGTATTAAAAAACTTGAGATTCTTAAAAAAGTCAAGTATTAAGCATTTCTCTTGGGTAATTTCGTAAAAAGTGCTGAAAATGTAGAAACATTTCGTATAAATGAAATTTCGTACACGCGCGGTGAAAAAAATTGTTCCATGCTTTAGCAATAAAAAAAGTTTATTCATTTACCCTTTTCTTTTTAGAGTGTTGATAATATTCTTATGTAGTTATGTTTCGTTACATTAAAGACTGCAGCTTAGGTAATTTGTATTTGTTATAGTATAGTTTAGAATACTTTAGTGGCGACTTTCTAGTGTTCAGTGCCTACTGATGGATCTAAAAGACAATACAATAACGATTTTCGATGCGACGGTCTAACAGACTTACATGTTTTCATCGTAAAAAAATTGATTTGATAAGAGGTAAAAAATTGACCTTGTGTAATTCTACTCAATCATCAGCGAGTAAAAATTAAAGTTCAGTGGCGTGCATTCTAGTCCTAAGTCACTTCTATACAAGTATTCGTATATAGTAGGTACAAATGAGACATTAGAAAATATTGAAAAGTCCAGTCAAATGTTAAGACTCAAACGTTGAAAAATGGATAAGACATTGCCGTTGCTTTCGGAGATACGTTTTGTCTGCATTATGCACACTATAATTGTTTGACAATTGCAAGATTATCAGAAACAAGTATAAACTCACCCAATATACATAACTGAATCGTGAAAAATATAAAAATATGCACAAAGAAAAGATATCTCCGAAGCGAGCAGCCATGGTCTGGCGGTGGGAAAGCACTTTCGGAGTATCAAATCCAATCGCGTTTGTTTACGTACACGGCAATGCAAGCGGCTCTGTGTTTTACTAATTTTGCTCGAAGCTTCGTAAATTCGATTGTCCACTCGTACATCGTGAAGATCAAAGTAGCCGGGCTTTCTTATCCCGTTTGAACGCGCGAAATAAGTTTCGGCCTCGAAAATCTCAAATAGTTGTCGTCGGCTGCAAGCGGCATCAAATTTTTACATCAATCGTTTTTCTTTGTCGTTCTCTTTTTTTACTCATTATAATTCCTATAGTCACACTCACAGTCACGTACACACGGATTTTTGCTTCTTCCCTAATTGAAAGTCAAAGCGGGTGGTTTCATGTTAACAATTTGTCTGTCCGTTTTGTTTATTACAGTATATTTCTTAATATTCCCACTTATTTGAGCAAGTTTAATTTTTCTAAAAACGCGTATCTCTGTTCATCTCACCTAACTAGCGAGCTAAGAGTTAAGTCTAAGCGATATCTTTGATCGTCGACGGTTTTCTTTTACTTCGAACGCGACAAGACCATCTCCTTCGTTGAAGGAACATCTATATGCTTCGATACCTATTTATATTTAAGTAGTTTTAATCGACGTTCATATACATGCATATACATATCTGCATCGATTATTTAACTAGACTAACTTTCGTCCCCTCTACTGATAAATCTGCTGTTTTTAAACGAAAAAGTTCTCGACTTTGTTCGAAAAATCAAGATATCAAACTATAATAAACGATATCACTCGTAGTTTTACGACGAACTAAACGAATAAACGATCAGTGGTTTTTAAAGTAACATGTTCTTAATTATATTGCGAAGTTACTCGGCGTATTTTTTGTTCACGATGAAACGCGTTGGTCCTGTCACTATATTTTTCGTGTTTAGTCTCAATTTACGAACTACGCAAAAGAAAATCCTGTGATTCCGCACTAACACTGAATTGGTATTGATGGTATTATATACTTATATCACATTCAGAGAACATAGGTCAATACTGGCCCGATTTTATGTAAATTCTTATAATTAACGCATGTATTGCACAACATGTTCTTAAAGCATATTACATTAGATAAATTTTCCTTGACACGCGAGAAATTTAAGTCTTTCAGTAGATCGAGTTAGCTAATTTCAATTTGACCATAAACTCTTTTCAAATTTCGGCAAGCCTTGCTAGAGTAACAATAGAATTTATAGATAATTTTTTCAGAACTTAATTTAAAATATCCTACGCAATGTACTGCAACAAATTTTATCACATTTAATCGCATTCTTCACCAGAACCAATACAGTATTATATTCGGATAAACAGTGAAAACTACGATGTATTCTACATCAACTAATTAATTAAACGCTAATTCTAAACGTAATTATAAATCCTCAAACGAAAAATCTCCATTCGCTAGTATTGTATGAGAACAAGAAACATCATTAAGTTTAGTAGACTGACGTTTACTTGAGACAAAATAGCACACAATTATTACACGTGTAAAAGCACGCAATGCGATAAATACAAATACGCTTAAAGAAAATCACGGTTTTCGATTCGCAATATATCTGCGCTACGTATGTACCTGCACTTTTCACTCTAAATTCTTCATCAAACTACGAAATACAAACGTTACAATTTTTTTTTCCAGAGGAACTGAAAAATTACTAAATTCGCATAGCTACGTGTCGACAAAGGATAGTACGTAAGATTATGTACGACAGTTGCACATTATAGAAAGTCGTCGTGGCCCTTAACACTCGCACGTTTATAAGTATAGAAGCGAAAAAGTTCGAAACTAATATAAAAAGGCCTTGACTGGATTTTTTTTTTATTGTATTCGTTGCATCGTATTTGTTCCTCGACGTTTTCCCATATCTCTTTCCCTCTCGCTCCTTGTCGTATCTGTTTCTCATTAAATTAAATCGCCTGTATTCGAATCGTCGTTAGTAATACACTGAGCGGCATATTCTGAGAATATTCTCTTCGCTTGCTTCGAATGAACGTTAAATCATAGATGATGAACACTCGATCTTGTCGAAAGACTCACAATAAATCGGACATTGTTCTTTCTGTGGGCTCGATGTGTTTGTGTATAGGTGAATGTACGTGTGGTTCTTATTATAGAAACATTGACACGACAGCGTGCGTCCCTAATCGACGCGTTCAAACTTTTTTACTAGCCAGTCGCACAAATCACGCGAATTACAGTTAGTCATGAAGACGGAAAAACATTGTTTAGCCTACGTTTACAATACACCGCTTGATTCTGTTTACCTTCCCGCACAGCTAAAGATTCCCTATATTTTAATTCTACTATATAACCTCATACGTATGAAGCCTTAATATACATATAACCCAATCCGCCTTCTCTCCACAGAGTTTGGCGGTATAATATGCGCTTGCAGTCCTTACTCTGATAAGACTTTTGTGTTTCATCATAGTAACTATAATATTATGTTTTTAAACATTCCGATTCGACGAGAATGACTTCTTCGCAAATTTAGTAATAAAAAGTCAAACTCTCAGGCGATAAAAACTAGTTATACAAGAGCAGTTGAAAAAGGTGTGCACGCGCATAAAAGTGTTACCATAGCGTGGACCATTAAACACCCGGTTACAGCCTTTTGATAAACGCATTATTTTTACAAGCCTAAAAACGGTGTATCATCATTTAACTTTATACTTTAGGTATAGGTACAGCGTTATTGACAATTATGACGGACTTCGCTACAATTAATTTTATTAGTTTATTATTAATTATTAGGTACAACATGTGCATAATGGTCGTGGTGTATGTGTGTATGTATTTAATGTCAATGCAACATGTTTTGTGGGGTGTGACGATTTTTGCGGAGACAATATCATCTTGCACTCCGTAGATATGCGCCATCCATTTTGTTTGTTAATTTTTCGCTTTTTTTTGTTTTGTTTAACGTACTTTCCTCTCTTTCCTTACTTTCATTCTTTGTTCTTTATCTAACTCTTTTTTAGTATTCTTTTATTTTTAATCGCACAAAAAGTCAGTTAATTTGCATTCTCATTGATTATTATTATTACTATTATTTATATTTTAAGTTACACCCCTTATTTTTCCGTTTGTTTATCGCGTTTGCAAAAACCGAGGCCAATTTCGAACGGCAGCGGCGTCGGCGTCTTCGAGACTTATCCGGCACGGGCACAGAGTATACAAGGGTTTGTTTTATTTTTTTTCTCTACCACAGCCCATTTAATGATATAATCATTCATATATACAATATATTAATATTATTTCGTTATTTATATATATATATATATATATATATATATATAATTAGTATAGATGTACGAACTACAATAGCTGAGGTGATATATAATGTGAAAAAAAAGTACCACCGATTGTCCTCGTAGTCTATTTTAAATCGTTATTTTCTATCAACTATATCAATACGGCGATTATTCATTTATTACTTTTCCTTTTCTAGTTCACTTGACTTAGCTAAAACGTTATATGAAAATCTTGCGATACACAGGAACTATTCATTCTCGCCACGATCGATTTTCCAATGACGTAACATCAAGGAGCATATTACTAATTTAATTTGATGATATTGGGGTTGAGCCTTTGAACCACACTTTTTCAGAATATTATTATTACATAAACTCTTTTATGCTTTTATTTATGACCTTTATTTATGACCTTTGATTTATTAGAAAAAAATATCTTATAAATGCCTTTCAATATTGTGCATTAAAAAATCATAATCGTGGCGACAATGCAACATCCTCGTCGTGAATTACTAGGGACTGTCGAGAAGTCTATCCTTAACCAAAAATCACAATTAACAGTCAACTTTCTATAATTTTCGCTTAGACTGCAATTCTCTTTCAATTCTTGCGTGGTGGAACCTCATCACCAAGAGAGCTTTTTCACGATAAACATTATCTCTTATTACATGAATGGCGAAAAAAGGATCTAGCCGATTTCTACGAACGATTGTCGCTATAAAATACCTTACAATTCTTGTGTTCAGTGGGTAAATTTTATAGTTAACTCCTTTTATTTAAGTTTCAAAAACTAAATATTTGATTGCACGAATTAAATTACATCACCGCATCATCGCTCGAACATGCAGTCATTTTGTGTTCAATTTTAAGTCTTTTTTGACTTGGGTACCAGTCATAAGCAACATATTGACGTGTTTTTCATAGTCTGTATTTATTAATCTACTGTTCGAAGTCTAGCGTTTCT
Source organism: Trichomalopsis sarcophagae (assembly GCA_024372645.1). Lineage (NCBI taxonomy): Eukaryota > Metazoa > Arthropoda > Insecta > Hymenoptera > Pteromalidae > Trichomalopsis > Trichomalopsis sarcophagae. The sequence goes on along the minus strand of QLSS01000146.1, from coordinate 34,303 downwards.
CAGAGGAGAACGTTTTTTAGCGTACTAAGTATGCCTATGCTACAAAATATATGGTTTTCAGGCGTAAACAAGTCTTGTTGAATCTTTTCTTTCAAACTTTCATCATCTTCTAAAACTGAAAATAAGTTTCCTCAAAATATTTTCAGTTGATATAATTAAAGTTATTGAATATTTTGCAAAAAGGTTTTTTAATAACTCGACATTGGTTAAGTTAATTAATCTAATCAAACGAATTTGAAAATATGTATCACTGTTACGAAATTTTTAGTGGAAATATTTTTAAAAATGTATGTCTTTTTAAAATGCAAGTTAGAAAAGCACAGCACATAATACATCTCAACCTCTAATATCTAAAATCGAAAAAAGAAACGACTATAAATACAAGCACCTTTTTAAATAATTAAAGAAAGATCATCAAACGATCATAGATTCCAACTTTTTTAGTTATTAACATTTTTCGATATCTAAAGCATTTTTGTACATATAAAATAGTATGGCTTATTTCCTACTGTAGAGTATAAAGCACAAAAGAGAAAAAGAAAATCTGTATTCTTTTTTTTCGCAGTAAATCCATATATATTGTTTTGGAGAAAGTAGAATCTTGATAACTTGTGGACAACCAAATTGTGGAATTGAAGATAATTTTATAAGTTAATTCAAATATCTGATTATAGTTTAATAGCCTTATAATAATGATTCATTTTTGAATTTATCATTATTTGGAATAAATTATTAACAAAAAAATAAACAAAAATTTATTCAAATATTTATTATGTCTCAGTACCATGAAAACAACATGCTTTTATCATTCTTATTCATTATCAAATTATCGATTCATATTATGTATTATAAATTTGCAGTATGATCAACATTTTTTTCAAATAACTTATTAGCAATAATTATTAATATATATAGAAAGCATTTCTTCAAAATCAAAACTATGCAATTTCTAATCGCTTTTTGATCGGTTCCTAAAATTATTAACCTGTGAATCGGTATAATCTATATAATCAGACTTGTCGCATTGCCTACATACGTATAACTGCTTTCCAAAAAAATAATTATAAACACAAGCAAAAAAATAAATAAATAAACGAATAATGCTCAGAGTCGTTCAGTACTAAGAACGATTACAATTTTTCAATCGCAATTACAAAAACGGTTAAACTATATTAGCCACTATATATATATTTTCTTTTTATAAACAATTAACACATTTTAACTCAAAATATGATCATTTCTATAATGCACAGCATTGTCAAAATAAAAACTTAAAAAGCCTTTAAGTACATCTTCATTTTTTGCATTTTTTCAATCTTTTAATGTAATATTATACATATATATATATCCTTTTATCAAAGATACAAAATGTATTTTCTAAACATTTGTACTCGAACACCAAGACAAATCAAAAATCATAATTATCCACACCTTAACCATTTGCCTTGATTTATCTTAAACTCTAATAATTTTAAAATAATTTAATCATTAAGTCACTAATTTGCGTGCTTCGCAAAAAACAAGCAATTTAAAGTTAGCTCTCCATATTCAAGATATAATTATACAGGTATTTGAAAACAAAGCCACTGAGAAAGCTCAAGAAATCACAAGTATAGAAATTTGATTATCACCAATGCTTTGGACATACTCCAATAAAATATCATTATAAGAATAATTAAAAGTTACTTAAATCACGAGGTATAAATTCATCCACCCGACAAAAAAGAATTAATTGTTGAGAATCACGTCAAGGATTATTTACAATAATAATCAGATTTACTGCTTCAACAAATAAAATTAATATAGTCAACTGAAACCAAGAGAAAATCTTCACAATTAAGATGTTGCCTTTTCTCTTTTATGCAATGTACAATTTGTATAGAAAAAGCACTTAAAACTTTGCTACTATTCATCATGAACCAATCAAAAATTGTTATTATCTAAAAAATCATGACGTTAGCGCTACAATAGATTGGAAGAAAATCTCTGAGAATCGAACTAACGTGTAGTGTAAGTGCGCAATTTACGTGCGCTTGCACATAAACAAAAGTCTATCAATATACATATACATTATGTGAACGTTAGATTTGTTCGATTTAGCCATTATCCGCGTAATCCAACTTTATGCATTTATATTTCGATACTCTACAATACTTTTAAACGATCAGATCCAACTCTGGATAAGGTCAGAAGTTAATCAATAAGATATACAATTTTCTCCTTTTTCTTTCCACATCAATCGATCATTTAATTGATTATTGCTTGAGTTTAGTTTATCATTTCTCCATTTTTTTTTCATTTTTCATAAACACAATAATAAATGTTACGCGCTAGTTATAGATTATTAATCTATCATCACACTCCAACTTGACCACTGATCATTTAATATAAAAGTGGGTTACGCGGATGGAAGCTCGAATTTTAAATAAAGCTATTATTACAGTACAGTGGACAGCATTATTTTTTCATCATTAAGATTGCTTCCCAACATCAACATCAAATAACACACCTATGCCCGTCAAAAATTTTTTCTCGGCTATTAAATGTAATAATCTTTGCATCGCACATATGAGGTGTGTCGTCAGGGCTTTCCCATTTGCAGATTCGATGGGTTACCGACACACACGCACGCATTATACGGGTCACACACTTAAGGAAGGCCACATTGAACTATTCTATGAAATTGTATCTAGCGTTTGAACTAACACACTCGGTAAAACTCGGTGGTCCAGGCCTCAGAGATCGGCCCGAAACTTTCATCTAATTGTAAGCAAATAGTGGTCGGAGATTCGACTCGAGAATAGCTTGCGCAGCGGCGAGAAATGATAGAGATGTACCAAATATTTTGTTGCATGTTAACCTCGTAGAAATGCGTCTAAAGTCTACATACTCATATTCTATAAATTTGTTTAAATATTGGTTTCAAAAATAAAAAAAATCAAATTTTATTAATAAAACGATTGTTAACAATGATGTTTACTTTGTGCAAGCATTATCAAGCCTAATATTAAATAATGCTGACAGTTATCATGATACACATTCGACAACGGAAACAGATCAAAATTGAAATTCATCGATTTAATTTAAATTCTGAGATAGTATAAAATTAAAAAATCAATTTTTTTTATACAACAAAAATTACTTTTATTGGGTTTTATTAAAATATAAATTAAATCAATCGAATTAAAATTTCAAGCCTGTAAAATATCATGCATACAAAAATATTAGGATTACGAATCATTTTTTCGCCAATTATCCAAGTACAAATTTTCAACAGATAAAATAGCTTTAACGTAGAATAAACATGCAAATTGAAAAATAAAGCCTCAATACGTAATTAAAGAAGATAAACGAACGACGAGAAAATACTTATAATATTAGGCAATAGACTCGAACATTTCTCGCCGCACCGTTCCTCGAGTTGAATGTTTTTATTTTTCTAGTTGGACTGGAAGTCTCGTGCGTTAAAATACCCCTGGGCCATCGAGACGACGCCAAATCCCAGACTCATCAAGACATTTCTTGAAGTGTCTAGAACTGCTCGATTACATGGCTCTTAGGCATTTATATTTAAAGCGCATTTTTGTTTTGTTTAAAAAACTACGGAATCACGAGTAACAAATATAAAAGTTAACCGGTGCAGTAAGATGCGCCGCTGCAAACCTCCAGGGCAATTATAATACGCGACCTTTGTCATATCTTTTTTGTCTCGTTTTCTTGTTCTTTCACGCACGCTTAAATATTCGAAAAATGGCGAAGCAATGCACTTTTGTACGCACGGCTGCACGATTAATGCAACGCGAACAAATTAATTGTGCGCTTCCCTATATAAGTATGTCTCACGAGACAAAATGACGTTATATGCAACAAAAGCTCTCAAGGTCCTGCACTTTTAAGCAATTGGTTAACTTGGTTAGCACCAAGAAAATCTGAGTACGACGGTATTATTTTTTTCATTATTACACTGTACTTTTCTATAATGATTAACCATACCTTTTTTTCTCGACTCATATGTTAATAATCCCTTAGAAAAGCTTGATAAAGATTAGGCGCCATGAATCTTGAAAAAGAGCGACTCACAGTGAACTTGAATGACGAAGAAAGACATTTTCTGCAGAACTTCTTCCTTTGCTTTGCTTGAGTTGTTACATCTTCACTTTCTCTTGATATATTTAAGTACGATTAGCAACAGAGGCGGTGATTACAGACTCCTCGCTGGAAGTTAGGTGCGCTGTTGAAACTGAAGTTGGAGCCACTACTGGTGTTGATGTAACTGGCGATTCTTCAGCAACAATTTCCTTGGGTTGAAGCTCAGCTACAACATCTTGGTTGGTTTCCATGATCTTCGTCTCGATCTCGCCGTTGTAAAGGAGGGTTGACTGCATGGCGTTGTACATGGCTGTTCTCGCATAACGCGAGGCTTTAGTAAGTTTATAAATACTATCAGCCAGAGCCAAAATATCTGAAAGATTTTAAGATTTATTGTAATTAGATCTTGATAATGTCTCTTGTGGCACGCAATTTTTTTGAAGGACTTTATTATAGTTTTTTGAAAGACATTTTAACTATAGTTTATGATAAATTTATGATTTAGGTAAAATAAAAAGTATTTATTAACTGTAAAAAAAATATATTGATAGATAATTTTTTATACTGTTTGTTTTTCAAAGTATCATGAAAAATAAAAAAGCATAAAGAACCGATTTGCTTTCGCATTTTTCATTTTATATATATATATATATATATATATATATATATATATATATATATAT
>QLSS01000146.1:387-23920 GCA_024372645.1 Trichomalopsis sarcophagae | reverse complement strand
TATATATATATATATATATATATATATATATATATATATATATATACACACACTTTCATTGTGGACTTGACCGCGAGTACCTATATTTGTTTATTCCCGCGTATGCATGCTGACTTTTACTATATCGTCGCGTTATTTCAATGCACATGCAGCGTAGAAAAACTTTGTCAAATGAGTGTTATTAGCGACACAGCTGATGCCGGCTAGTAGAGGAGAATAAAAAAATTAATTGCAGCGAAGTTTTTGAAAAGCGAACGCGCTCGATACTTATGGAAAGCCGTTGCTCGTCGCGTTGGCTATCTCGTCTTTTTATTCACGTTACCAGTAAAAAGGATCGGAACTCGGCTTCGCCTCTTTTCGAGGGCTTTTCGACCGAGAGCTTTTTGTCGCTTTATGCGAGAGTACACCCACGAATAAAGGAGTAAAAAGGGTCGGCTGCCGAACGACAGCAGAAGACCTGATGCACTTTCGCGTGCGAATTGCTCGGCAAACCCGCATTCGAACGCCCGATAGAGGCGAATGCGATGATTTGAGGAATGTTTTACGTTTACACCTTGCATAGACTAACTCTATTTTATGTTTATATAAAAGTTCTAAGTTAAATATGACGGAGATCAGTTTAAACATAAAAAATGAAGACATTTTTCGAGCTTTCATAATTTACAAATGACAGCGGCAAATATCGAAGAGAAGAATATGACTTTAATAATGTTAAAAATTAAAAAAAGTCTGACGCAATCGGATTTTTGAAGCAATATTGTCTATCCCGAAAGTTCTTGCGAGAATTCATTTGAGACTGGAAAAGAAGTTTGAAAAGAACTGTGCGAGAGTAAACGACGTAGAGCAGTCGACTTTGCAAATACGGGAGACAAACAGAATTTGCTACTTTTGTTGATTCATTTTCCAACAAATACTTCGTAATTGATTGAAATAAACGCATAGAGTTATCTACATAATTTTTGTGCAAGAGACAGAAAATTAATCGCATAATAAAATAAACATCAAAAGTATCGCTCAAACTTCTTCGAAACACTCACGGTACAATACCACGATTTTCCACGATACGAGCAACAAATACAAATATCTGAACCCAGTGGCTCATCCGGTAAAATATCATACACATTTATCATACAAGCAAAACATGCAAGTACCACGAGAAAGTGTCAACGGTTCGAAAATTCGTCAAAGTGTCGTTGGGGCGATGAGAAGAGCCTATGCAGGCAGAAAAAATCGTGCGAGTCGGTTCTCAGAAGATTTCCGGAGCAGCTGCCTCACGGAACTGGAGTAGCGCGCTGCACCCCTGCATACCTACATCGCGGCCGATTCCGCGAAGCTAACGTCGGCCAACGAACTTTTTGGAAACTGGACCGAGGGGGAACGATTTTTCTTGTTTTCGCTCGTTTGGGAACATGCGATTGATTTGCTGACGTTAACTTTTATTATTGTTTAGACAGTTGCGCAATGAATATAGACATACTTTAAAGATTTCGTTTCAACACGGCACTAGTATACATTAATGACAATTTTGGTCGAAATAAACGAAATCGTGAACGACCGAAAGCTTATCACGTCAAATACATCGAATAACAAAAAACAAGATCACTATCGTCGAACAAAACCGCGAGCATGTGAAACGGCTAAAAGAGAATTTCTGTCAAGCGAGAAATTTTTCCGTGGGTACGTATAAATGAAGAAAAAAAAAATCCATAAGTATATAAGTATATATAAGTACGCGGGCGCTCGACGCTCAGTTTTCATCAACAAGGCCGCGCGCAAAAAAACAAGACGACTGATGAAATTCGGGCAAACAAATGACGCGTCGCGGGGGCAAAGGACAATCAGATGCGGACTTACTTCGATTCTTTGTTGGAGCTTTTGAAGGCTCGGCTCGAACGGTACCTGGAGGACAACCATTCGTGCGCGGACGTTCCCGGTGAGCCACCAGGAACAGAAGACCAGAGACAGAAATTGCAGTACTACAAGTCCCCCTGCTGATGCTGCAGTCCTCGTCTTCTTTACACGGCACGACAGCTTCCTCTTTCTCGTTCGCACCGAATTTGACACCTCGCACTTATCAGCCTGTGTGCATTCCTCCGGGCTGCGGAGAAACGAGTGAGTCAGTGAGCCGATGTCTGCCGAATGCCGATCATCCCGCCGCGCCGCCACCGCCGCGAGCAAACTGCCGCTCCCGCCCCACCGCAGCGCCGCACTCGCGATGAACTCCCATTGGCCCAGACTGCGTGGCGCTGGATTGTCGTCATTTCAAAGCATCGCTCGGTTTCTCGAGTTTGGAGACTAAAAATCACTTGAATCGCTAGATCGAAGACATTTGTTTCAATGCTGGATTTGCTGTTAATTGAAAGAAAAAATCATTACTAAAGTTAACGGCATTCGGGGTCGTCGAAAATATCGTCCGCTGTGTAATCTACGCGCAGAAGCTTCGGCCAATGAGCGACGAGAGCCCTACTGCGGCGGCTCGGCGCACTATACACTTAGCCGGCAGCCGCAGCGAAATTTCAAGTCGAGACGCGAATCGGCGAATTCAGTCGTGCAGCTCAGCTCAGATTCAATTGTTATAGAGTACATGGCTTTGAGCCGATAACTCTTTAAGGAAGAAAAAAAAAAAAAAGATTCAATTGTGGATAAGTGAAGAAAACACGTGCCACATGCAAAGGATCACTGTATAGTTGCATTTTGATTTTTTGAGGCTCACGCGCAGTATACTACGTGCATATAAGTATGTACATGGGTAGTTTTTCGAAAATTATTTACCTTGGGTATAGTTATTTTCCTAAGCGTTATTCAATTGTTTTGTCTATGTAAAAGTTTCGTACAGACATTTTTATATGCACGACAGGCTCAATGTGACCTCTTTCACGAAGCTGTAAAAGTATATGTTTACGTCGGAGAGAGTTTTTAGAGTTGACATTGTATGTTTGTAAGAGAGCTGCGAAAGATCTTAGTTATTTGCATTGTTCGGAACGGGCTGGGCTAGTGTATTTATAAGTATATAGATATACGCCCCCCTACCTATATAGAGGCCTTCTTTGTGCTGAGCTTGTGTATATAGACAAAAAGCTATTGCTGCTGTATTTAAACGGTGATTTTTAACGTCGCAAGGTAATATACTATTTATCTTATTTATTGGTATAACTATTTTATATTTGTGATTATGCAACAATACATTTTGGTTAATTTATAAGTTAAGATAAACGATTGTTTACAATGGCGCCGAGTTTGGCAACACTAGATGGTATAAAGAGTGATATAAGATGTTTGTTAATCTCGAGAAACAGTAAAAATATAACACTGGAAAAATTGAATAAAATGTATAAAGATGTCGTTGATGAAGACATTCCTTACAAAGATTTTTACTTTACAAGCTTGGAAAAATTCTTGAGAAGCATGCCGGATGTGCTGAGTCTCAGGTTAAATCAAGCAAATGAACTCTGTGCTTATCACATTGATACTGAAAAGTCACAGCATATCAGTTCTTTGGTAGCCAGAGAAAAGCCAGAAGCAGATTCAAGTTTAAGGTCAAAGTTTAAAGTGTACCATGCTAATCCTATTGATCCTCGTATATTAAGTGAAGTTTTGCAAGAACTGAAAAATTCTCCATTGCATGAGAAAAAAAAAAATTGTATACTTAAGACTGATGTTTTATCTGCGGTTGTGAAGCACGTAGGCAGATATGCATTTTATACAATCAAAGATTTAAATAGTCAGTTAAATGAATGTACCCATCTATTGACTCATGACGATAATTACATTCATTTTAAAGATAACACCCCAGCAAGCAATAATGTCATTAGTTTGAAAAATATGCAAACTAAAAATGCTGGTTCAAAATTAAAAGACATTAGTAATCAAATGACAAAAATAGTGGACTTGAGTTCAGTAGGTAACTTAATCAAAGAAAGTACCAAGATTCGATTAAGAAAATTAATTGAAAAACATGTGGAAGGTATTTGGTGCTCAGAATTGCCACAAATTTATCAACGAGAATATGGCATATCACTGGAATACAGTGATTTAGGCTTTAATAGTATTGTAGACTTTGCAAGTGCATTGCCAGATATTTTTCAAATAGTAAAGCCATTAAATAGTAAAAGGCTTATGCTTTTGAATTCAAAAATATGCAAAGGTATTTCTGAAAATCATAATGCTTCAACTTCGACCTTTAACAAATGTATTGAAGAGACACCATATGAATCTGGGATCATTTCTACTCCAATGGTACTTTTAAACTTAATTTTATCTTACAAAATTCTTAAAACAGAATTTATATTTTTGTTATCTTTGTTTAGTTGGATAAATATTATAAAGCGCTGATTCCGGATGATGTGATGGCATTCAATGATTCAGTGGATCAGATAAGAGTCAATGAATTATTAATAAATCCAATAGAAAATAGTTATCATGTGCTTGTTTCGGAAGTCCATAATCCATCTTTCTTCTGGGTGACGCTATGTCAAAATAAGAAAAAGATTTCTTGTCTAATAAATAAATTGCAGTAAGTAATATATCTTGATGAATAAAATATTTGTGCATTTTATTATTTTTTTTTAATATTTTAACATTTTCTATTTCATGCTTTTATAGAAATTTTTATGCACGAGAAAATCATAATTATAAAATACCACATGAAATATTAAAACCCGGATTGAATGTAACCTGTATTTTTGCCGAAGCATGGCATAGAGGAATAATCAAAAAGTTCAAATCTGATGGATTAGTAGTTGTAAATAAAATTTTCTTCATAATTTCATTATATGAAGTGTTGAATAGTCAATTTTTAAATATTACTTTTAACTTATAGGTACATTTTTATGACTATGGAACAAGCAGTTCTTTTGACCCAGATCAGTTATATTTTTTAAATAAACAGTTTTCTACTCTACCTGCACAAGCTATACCTTGCTGTCTAAACAATGTGAAACCTCTGGGGACAGTGATGTGGTCTAAGAAAATCAATAAAATATTTACAGAAAAAGTATTTGATAAATCTTTTTCTGCTCATATCATACATACTGATGACAAGGTATTATTTAAATTTCTTCGATCATTGCAGTAATTCTAATAAAAATCTATTATATATCATTATATTCTACTATTTCAGAATAATTCTTTGGTGGTAGATTTAGTAGATAAAAACAATGACATCAATGAAAGGTACATGAGTCTTTGGATGATCGCAAATAAACTAGCAGAGCATGGCAAATTTATTTGCCAAATAAAAAATACAAGTTTTACACATTATAAAGAATGTTGGAATCAAAATCCTAACGAGAAGTTAAATGTCACATGAACAGACAAAATAATACCAAATATATTGTAAAGGATCTAAACTGGAAATTGTTTAAGAACAGTAAAATTAAAATAATAATAAGCACCTAGTTAAGCTGATGTGTAAGTAGAATACTGCAGTTTTCACAGATGTGTTGGCATTTTATTAGAGTCAATACTGTGTTACTTATTAATCGTTGAAGGCAGTTAATCTGAAAGATAATTTTTTGTTATTGAAACTGTTAGCTATTATTAAGTTATATTGGTTCAAACTATGTTTATATCATTTTGCAATTTAATTTTAATTTTATATCAAAGAATAATCGAAGTGTAATTTGTATACTTTAATTTTCTTGTATTTTAGAACTAAGATTCTTCTTGGATAAATTAAAGTATAAGAACATTTTTTAAATAATTTCCAAGAAATAAATTCAAGTATATAGTTTTTAAGGATGTTCTACTGGTACTGCACTAGTCCAAACATGTGCCCTTTTGATTCATAGTGAGACTTTGCTGAAAATGCTATACAGATAAATGTATGCAATATAATGATTATAAAAATGCTGTGATTGACAATTATTCATAAAAAGCTTCATAGCGATGCTGAATAACAATTATTATTTGAGCTTAAATGTATGATTTTTGTATTCAATGAATTTTTATTATACGCAAGAGTCAATGAAACTTTATATTTGTTATGCATTAATGTAAATCTTCAATATGTTTGAAGTAAATCGAAGTGCAGTGAAACTTGTGTTGTAACAAATTAGTAAAATTTCTATATGTATTAAATTAAACAAAAATGTTGATATCTTCACTACTATCTTACGTAGCCTTCTGAAAGTTTATATTTGTTAGGTGCAGCTAGAGAGAGGGGATTGCTATAACGACATAAGCGCGGTGTCGTTTTAACAAATGTTTTTATGGAAGTTGGCAGAAATACGCCTGTGGCGGTCGCTCGTAACATTTTTTCCCCGTAAGATTTAACATGGGTTTTGACAGATTTTGGGGTCGCTCTCGTATATGTGCACCTAACCAATAGCTGTTTCTGATATACATATACCAACCTTTATAACAAATTTTTATCAAATCTTAATTTCAATTCTGTTATCAGAAGAATATGCTTGAATTCTTGATATAGAGTGCACTTATTGATTGAGAAGTTAAGAAAAAGGTACATATTGTATTATTTCGTCTAAATGCTCTAAATTGAAGACGAATATCTTAAAAATATTTTTACGTTTAAGGAGATGTGGAAGCCAAATCTGCCACTAAGTATCTCATATTTTAAATGCCAATAAACAACAAAGGTTTGATTAACTTTTTCTTTTGGTATACAATGATTCATTAAACTTAATAGGTTGGCGCTACACTGTTTCTATATAAATGAAAATTCAAATAATAAAAAGTTTGCTGGTAAAATTAAGGTATTACTTAGTCTTAAGATTAGCGCTGAGTCCACTGGTTGCGCAAACACCCATTCGTCATTAAAAACTTGTTAAGAAACTAAGAGTGCAATTGATCATTTCTTTCAGTAGAATGATTCTTTGAATTTAGCACAATTGCGCTGTGGTGTTGGTTTCTTATTATACATTTTATTTAAAAAGTTTTATGGATTGCAAAAACATTGTTTTTAGCCCCCACATTCCCTTAATTTGTATTTAACCAAAAATTATTGTTTTGCACAAAAGAAAATAAAAAAAGTGAATTCTAAGATTTTCAGTAAATGTCCATGAGTAATAACGATTTTACATAAGTCTACAATATTTAATTAGACGCAAACATTAAGTTTCACACTAAATTATTTGGCGATATCTTATTATTTCCAAAAAACACAAGATAAATCTTTCTCATCATCTTTTCCATAATTTATTCAGTTGTTCAAGTTTCTAGAATTTCTATAATCCTATTTCATACAAAATCTAAAGAATAAAAAAATAAATAAATCTAATCTATATTACTGATTTCACAGAAACTTTAATTTGATGCTTGATAACCATTTTTGAATCAAAATGAAATTTATGGTATGTTTATGAGTTGCTTGTATTATTTATAATTAAGTTTATGATTGGAAATCTAAAGTTCGATTTTAACTCTTCTCATTCACGGATATATTTTATAGGTCCGCGTGTATCAATTAAACTATAGCGCGCCACACGGCAATTGCATCGCGAAGCGATGCAACGCGCGCAAAATAGGCCAGTCAATAGAGATTTATTTTTGACAAAAATACGTACAGCAATCTGACTGTGCGATCATGTAAAGTACAGTCCCTAGATATTAACTGTTGTGTTTCCAACTCGCAACTTGCATTCTTAGGTTTGTTATTAACAAATTAGTGCAAAAAAAACTTTTTTTTTAGTTTTTTGCTTATATAATGAAAATTACTCGATCAATATGAATTGTGTGAATGGAAAAGTTATAAAGTATTAAATTACGAAGAGAATAAGATGTCGAACAACCCGATCGGTTGATTAGAACCGGAAAAATTCCGGAAAAAACGGAAATTTTTTCAATTTTTTCGAAAATTCATAACTTTTTTATTTATGAAGATTAAGAGCTGAAATTTCTTCGCATTCTTCGCGCGTAAGGTACGACCGCTGCCGCTCGCAAGCGTCAGGCAATCAATTAAAGCTTTTTATGTAAAATATATAGCCTCAAATTTTTATGATAAATACTGGTTTATTGCTATAAAAAAATCGATTTTGCCCTGTTAACTCGAATTAAAAGCATTTTCATGCTTAAGTGTTAATAGGAAAATTTGTATTTCTTTGAGATCTACAACTTTTCTCTTTAACTTTTTTTGTAGAATGCATAGAATTCGAGTTAGAGCCAAAAACCCGTTTTTAGCGATTTTTGGATGTGACCGCATATTGCGTATACATGCAGGATCAAGCCCAAAATAAATTTGGCACCTTACTATTACGAAGTGAGTTCGCACACAAATTTTTAGCGCGATTGATAAAAGTCTCAGAGATAATCGTGTAACACCAACATTTTTATTCAAAAAAACACGCAAAAATTAAACAAATTGTGCCCGCATTAAAAAAAAAAAAAAACGTAAACGATCAGGATAAAAAAAATTAGTTTTTAGGTTTGTGCAAGAGGAGACTTCTTCCAAAATTTCAACCTGATCGGTCGAAAATTATGTGAGATATCGCATCTCACACATTTTTCGATGACAAAACTATAAGGCACTTCCGTGTCACGGTCCCTATGGTTCTTAAGATATCAAGGTTTTTTAAAATTTTTCAATTTCTTTTATCTCTAAAACAATGTAGTCAAATGCTTTAAAATTTTTTATCTGGTGATTCACTGTAAAAAAAGCTATCTGCTGCTAAAAAATTTTAAACGATTTCGTCGAACGGTTTTCAAATAAAGATCTAAAAAGTAGAAGCCGATTTTTCTCAAAACTTTTGCTTCCTCTAAATAATATTTTATTGATTGGATCTATAAATTTAGTTGGAGGAAGCTACGTGCCAATGAATTGGCAGCGGTTTTTAATTCAGATTATTTAGTGCGATATAAATACTAATATCTCAAATGCACTCTATACAAAAAGTCATTCGCGGCGTATCATATAGCCCAACTCATCCAAACATCCTGTCACCACATACTAAACGTTGATAAATTATGAAAGGTCAACGCCATATTCTCAATTCATATTAGAGCTGGTTAATCATACGTCAGAATACTTGGGTATCTCGTCGAAGTAACATCGTGCTCTAAGGAGTGTATTCCAGAGTATCTTTTAACTAAAAATCTATTAGAAATAACAAAATTATTGCTTTGTGAGTGTGTGCTTTAGCAATTATTTTAATTTGTGACACAAGCTTATTTATTGGTTCCCGAATTCTAGAAGAATACTTTATTATTCATTGAATGGTAAAAATATAGCATTTTATTATTTATACGTTTTTCTGAACCAAAAAATGGATCCAGAAAATCATTGAATATTGGTGTAGCTCTATACTGAGATACTGAGCCCTCAGAGTACAATCTTATCTGAGAGCCGTAGACCTGCGTTGCCCTTAAAATCCGTTGTTACCGTAGGCTCGTCAGAGTTAAGCAAATCTTGTGCTTTGGGATCATGAAAATTTACAAATCCGATAAACTATACTCTGAGGACTTGTAAACCAATTTTCATGCCAAAACAATTAATCACTTGTAAATATTCAAGTTTTATACTTATGCTTACTGCTAGGTAAAAACAGCGGTAGTGCTAAGGCAGATACAACCTTAAACCATTTGCTTGAGCGCTCCTATAAAAACTGCGGAGTTTCCGGTTATCCAACTCTACATTTCTCTCAGTGTACATAAAATTCCGAAAGATCCTGATATTAGAAAACAATGGGTCTAGAGCTGTAACCTAACCAAAACAGTTGAGGAGCAAAACATTTATCTTCAGCTGTAATCGCTTCAATAAATTGATTATTTTCCAAGTAAGCATTATTATTGTATAATTTATAATATATACAATAATAATGCTGCGTGAGAGAGAAATAGTGATAGAACAAGCATAAGTGAATTGTGTAGTAAAGATGTTACAAAAAAAAAATAGTCATCTTTAATGAGAAGTGATTATGACCTAATTGCATATATAGGAATTTGTTTTTTAATTGATGCACAGTTTAATGAAAAGAATTTCAATTTGTGAAGAGCGACTATCAAAAAAGTTCTCTAATATATTACAGGAAAGAATTGTTCTGTGCTTCTGCAAACTACGTTTAAATTTGTCATTTAGATTTTTGGCCATTTTTTTGGATTAACACGGAAAAGTTGTTCTAATAATTTTTTTTATAAAAATTTTATAAACATGTCACTAAAAATAAATTGTACATGATAATAAACAAATAACTACACATACATATTTTATTTCTGATATAATATAACTTTATTAATATCACTGTAAAATATGAAATTATATATATATATTTTTAAGAATAAGTAATACTCTTAAATCTTTACTCAACATATTGCGCACTTATAGTAAGTACGTAATATCATTAACAGTCTATAGTTATTTATTACCTATGTTTTTGAGAGAAAAAAGCGTTTTCTTTCGACATTGTTTCGATATTGTTTAAGGTCACACATTTTACTCTGAGCATTTCAAAATTTCAAACAGGTGTTCGGGGGATCATGGAAGCTTCACCTGCAAATTCAGTAGATGGCGTCGCTCTCGCTTAATTTGACGAATTCAGAATTACATTACGGTATGTAAAAATATTGTATTTATTATTATAAATGCTAGAAATTTAGTTTGAAATTTGAATACAATTGATATTTAAAAACTTTATAGCGAAGAAAACAATTCGATATTTGTTGAAAAATCATGCTAGGTTTGCGATACAATAAAATATTGTCCGCACTACATAATTACATTATTTAAATAATGCACTACAGTAGATTTATATCAAATACTTCTTTTTTTTTAAATAATACAATTAAAAATGTTGAGTTAGTGTATATGTGCTATCAAACATACCGTCGCTCCTAAGGAAGACATTTGCATTTCTTGCAACGAAGACTGGTACATTTGTATGTCTCGCATCAAAGATTAGTAGTGGAGATATGCCCAGTACGGATACCCTTATTTATTTTGGGCATAACTTTTAAACGACGCGATTAATATTCAAATTCGAAATTTCTACATGTTTTCTGGTCAATTTTCTATAGACAAAGTTGCTACTAAAAAAAGTTATCCGTGTTAACGCAAAGAATGCAATTTACGAGATCTTGAAAATATGCGCCCAGTATGGATAATTTTAACTATTTCGGCTGTAACTATTTTCCCTCTAACAAAAATAAAAAATATTTAAGCGCATTTGTTCCTAAAATAGCCCTCTATGATTAGCAATGGTCCCGATTCAATGTTCCGTGCAATAGTTTATTTGCGACATCAATATAAAAAGTGCAATTTTCAATCCTCGTAAAATAACTTTTTACACTTTTGAAATCCACATTTTCTTATTTTCCTTATAATTTTTGCAGTAATTATTTTAAAGTAACGGTACCAAAGTATGTTTATCAGACCACAAATATGTACGAAAAACTGAGCTAAAGTAGCTCTATCTGTGGTGGTTAAAATAAAAAGAAAAAAGGGGGTTCTTTATTGGCTTTGAACGTGTCACTTTTGCCCTATATTCTTTACATATTTTTATTACATTTTGTAGCCTCAGGCTCATTCATCTGTCAAAATCCAGCTCTTGCACTCTACTGTAACGGCATTCGCCCAGACACTCTTATGTCTGTGTGTTACGCCCGATACAGAGAGTACAGGTTCGGGGTTCGGGTTGACAAATCTGGCAAGAAATTACCTAAATGTAGAAGGAGGAGGAGGCGCGACGCGTACAAGCCTTGTACCAGACGCGCAGACGACATGTGCGTTTCGCGCCTTTCCCTCCTTCGACATTTAGGTAATTTCTTTTTATTTATTATCTCGGAACTTTGCACTCATCGAAATCAAATAAAAAATCAATTCCGATGCAAAATTGAACGCTCTTTCGACTGGTGCAGGTCATTTTACTGTACGTTAAGCTGTTTTCGAGATATAAGCAAAATTAATTTTTGCACACTGTTTTCGCATAGAACCCGTTGACCTAGGAAGCTGCAAATTTCAGAATCGTCTTTTTCGACCTCGATTTACCTAATAACCAAAATGCAGCCATTCCTATCGCATTTCGATTTCAAAGCTAATTTTACTGGACTACTAACCAACTGAGCCACGACGGACCGCTTATTTGTGGTGGTTGCTCCATCCCAATAGTTGGCGCCACCTCACGGTCGCCGCAAACAAACCCTCGTCCCACGGAAGATCTTCTAGAGGGCGCTGCCAAGTGCCATCCCTGTCAGCGCCTCGCGTCTGAGTTAAGGTTAACTACCTCCCCCACCCCAGCCTGTAAAATTACATATATCGGTATAATAAAAATACCAGGCGATGTATTTTGAATAGTACATTGCCAATATACTCATAATTGTAATTGCACACCCCCCAATTGTTTGTAAAAAATCAAAACGTAAAGTACGATTATTTGAAATACTGAAATATCGATATTTCAGTAAATAGAGCTTCTTAAGAATTGCACAGGGCGTCAATAAATTGCACATGCCTTGATTCTAACTGCACAACAATTTATTTTAATTGCACGTACTGATTTTGTTGTAAAATAAACAATGTAGTATGTTGATGCGGTTACCGCCAATACGCGCGAAAGGCGCACATCCCTCGTCCGCAGGACAACACGGCGCGAAAATTCAAACGCGTTCAAAGAATTTTTCGTATTTCTGTCGAAATGATTCTCGCGTTTTCGAATTTGTTAATAAAAAAAATACCAATCGATGTATTTTTATTAGCACATTACGCTGGTACTATTAGTTGTAATTGCACACTTCTCAATTTTTAATAAAAAATCAAAAACAAATAGGTATATTGTTCACATACTGGGATTTCGATATCTCCATAAATACTGCGTTTTCGGAACTGCACCAAATGCCAATAAAATGCACAAAGGTCAATTGTAACTGCACTACAGCTTATTTTAACGGCACACGTTTATTTATTTAAATAATAAATAAAATATTGCTTGAGTTTCATCGACCAGAAAATATTGAATACGCGTGACATGTGCGGTAGTGACGCGCATGGGCGCGAAGTTTAAAAACTTGTTCTACAATTTTATACCCTTAAATGCATATTTTTGATAATCACTTATTACTTATTATACTAATAAAATAAATTATTGTGTAATGATATTGTTTTACAGATTTGCATAAAGCCTTTGATTTTATGAAAGAAGTGTACAAATTATTTAAATTTTGCCTGTGCTCATTAAATAACATTCAGGATTAGTGACTAACAGTTTATGAAGCAATCTACAAAGATGAGAGAGCCTCGTGACTCGTCGCAGCACAGTTGTTACACATTTAATCATTAGTAGTATTACAAAAAAACAATAATCCATCGGTGTTAGCCATAAATAGCATATAAAATATACCTGTTTTTTGACACTAATCTATTTATACATACTATTATGTAAATATTCAATAAAAATAAAAAAATATCAAAACAAATGGACAATCCTCACATTTGATTGTAGTAAATATTTCATAGATTTAGTACTTGACAGGCAATAATATTGCTGTACATATGTAAAGACCGTACTTTATGTAAGGACGGGCTGCGTCCTTTATGTAAGGAGTTCTACAAACAATTAATTATATTTATAAAGGAACTAGCATAAGCTCGAGAGCTTTATTGTTACTAGCAGTACTCTAATATATTGGACAATCTAAATATCTGAATAAGCAAGGTGGACGCGTAACTGTCGCAGCGGTGGGACCTGCGCGGACACTCGGCGGTGCGTGCGTGCGGACTCTCGGATCCGGGGACAATGTTGAGTCTTAAGAGTGCTCCACACTTATTCCGGAAGTATGAATTGATAGTAGCGCCAAACGTCTTGCGGACTAAAAGCGTACTACGGTAAATGCAACGCCGCCCTGTTTTATCGATATGTCAGGGCTGTAGTAAGTTAGGCACGTTGATGGGGGGCCTTGGGTTTAGAGTTCGGTAAGTCGAGCGAAGCAGCCGATTACTTGTATTATGGAAACAAGCTCGCTATAGACTGTATATTTCGCGCTACCGTGTGTGTTAGAGCACATATTGCAAGGAAGTGTATAAAAATGTGCATTTTAGAAGTGCATTGCAAAGAGACAATGAATAATAAATTAACAACTTGGTAAAATTTGAAGGAAATGAATCCAATTCTGCTACTCGGGGGTTTTTGGGGCCGCTGAACACGAATATTGCAACGGCAACGGTCTCCGAGGTACGTGGTATCCAGGGTGGACAGTATCAACGTCGTCTCCTAGAGTTTTACGGAAATTATTCATATAATTAGTCAAAACTCGTTACTCGGGGGTTTTCAAGGTCGCTGAACACGAATATAGCGACGGAAAGGGCCTCCCAGACACCTGGTGCCAAGGGTCGGCCGAATTAACGTCGTCTCCTAGAGTTTCGCGGGAAATTAATAACATAATTTGCCGAAACTCGTTACTCGGCGGTTTTCAAGGTCGCTGAACACGAATATAGCAATGGAAAGGGCCTCCCAGGTACCTGGTACCCAGGGTCGGCAGTATTAACGTAGTCTTTTGGAATTATCTGAAGTATTACATAATTGTTATCTAAATTGAAATATATTATTCTTAATTATTTATTTGAGTATAAGAAAGGTGTAGATTCAAAGAATGTTATGAAAAATAATTTCTGAGAAATCTAAAAATATCCAAATTCTTAAAATCTTAAAATTATTGAAATCTAAATTTTTAAAACTAAATTTTTAAAACTTCATTGTAATTATTTAAAAATAAATTTTCAAAACTAAACTTTATCACGCCACAAATTATCATGTATTTTAATTTTTGAGGTTAGAGAATATTATTTATTACCATAGAAGAGAGAATATTAGAAGAGAATATTATTTATTATACAAAAGTTTGTATAATTCTAATAAATAATTATAGCTATTAGTATTCTCTAACCTCAAAAATTGAAATACATGATAATTTGTGATGTGATAAAGTTTAGTTTTGAACATTTCGTTTTGAATAATTACAATAAATAGGAAAAATTATTATTATTCAATATTTTTTATCATCATAAAGAAAAATGGGGTTCGAAATTTTAGTTTCGCTATCTGGGAAAAAAGTGGAAGAGCAGCGCCACCAACCTAGTGTCTAGCGATACGTCCGGTACACGGGTGATACGATGAGCGCCTATTTTGGGCGAGTCACGCGCCCAAACAGAGAGGACTGTTCAACCATAACACTGCTTCACCCTTAGAGCATATACTACATGGAGGAAGCACTGCGTGTTAAAAAGTGTAGACGCTGTAGAGTGAGAGGGCGATACTTTGATACTCTCTCTCTCTCTCTGGAATTGCGTTAGCCAATCACGTGCCGGTGCGAGAGAGAAAGATCGTACCCAAACTATCTCTTTCTCTCTCTGTGACTCGACTACACTGTAGCCGTAAGCGTGCTTCCTCCATGTAGTATATGCTCTAAGGGTGAAGCAGAGTACGGAAGCCGGGTGACGACATCGGCTCACACACACTGTGTGCGCGTGCATCGATGCTCCGAAAAGGAAAAAAAAGGCTTAAACTCATGTAACGGCCGACGTGCTAGTGCGACTGTGAACTGTGATGTGCGAAGAATAATTTTGGAAAGGATTAACAAAGATATACAATAATTATTTATAATTAATAAAATAATTATTTCATTTGTTGTATATTTAAATGAACGATTGAGAGTTCGAAATTTTTAATTGCTGTTTGTGTACTGTGTGTCATTTTCTAACTTCAATTCGTGATTTCTATAAATGATCCTGCAACTTAATTTTATCATTAAGGTATCATTTTTAATATAGTTGAATTTCGTTTTTTATCTAAATTAAATTTTTTATTATATTTTTTTCAGCTTATTTTTTTCACACGTATACAAAAGGATTGAACATTTAAAATCTTTAAATTAGCTCTATGGAATCCAGAGAAGAATGTATTAACTATTATTTTCAAAGAGGATATACAGGCACATACAGTGCAGTGTCCGACAGATGTCCGTACTGCATACTTTGGTATATATATGCACGCGCACACAGTGTGTGTTCGCCGATGTCGTCACCCGGCTTCCGTAGCAGATCGCTCGCGTACTGCATGGCATAGCCAGCATATTCAGAGAGGCGGCGCGCTGCGCGACACGTTTTAGGACGACAGCACCACTAATTTTCTCCCAGTGTATGTACGACCCTGCTTTCCGTGTCAAGCGCCATCCATCGAAAACCAGGAAAACTAATTCTCCGCTGTTTTACCGATAATTACAGCATGTATATTTGAGTAGACATTCGAGTTTTCCCGACGAAATACGCGCTTTATACGGCAGCTACAAATCAGAAAAGCATATTCATGTATTCTTTGTATATCACTACACGTGCTGAAACTTTGTTTTACTGAATAATTTGTGCTTATTGCTCAGGAAAAGACATTTTTGTGATGTGTGCCTGAATGCAGTCAAATAGCGTGCAGCAGACGACATTTTAGAGAAATTTTCTTTCTTTATTTTAGTAGCCTCACAAAATCATTCATGTCAATATGAAAGTTTCAGCACGTGCAATATTATTCAAACTTTCATTTGAAAAAGTTTTCAGCTTTCTACATTATTTTAGAACTGCATATTTCGTCGGATAAAATCAACCGACTTCACTTCCGGTCTGGTAGTTCGGATTGGCGCTTCGATCGAGGTGTGGAGCACTCTTAATTACGCGCAGACGCTAGTCTAACCTCTGTATTATTTTAAAATATAAAGATGAAATCTTATTCTTAACATATTTTTAGCTTCTCAATAGATTACTGTTGGGATCAGGTTGGGTGAGACTATAAATAATCGACACTAAAACGATTTCTAGAAAAAAAAGGCTTTATTAGAACGATCGAAAATGAACCACTGCGGGTAATCACGTGCGCTCTCTTGGAGTGCCGGCGACGAACTTGCGCGGCGAGCCGAGCAACGCATCTCGACGAGCTCGCGCATGCGCAGGAGAGGAGAGAGTCCCAAGTGGACCTATCTCAACACTCCCTCTCACTTGAGGAACACTCCCTCTCAATCCCAGGATACTTCCTGTATGGATGGCTCAGGCTGCTCATCCTGGTCCTCGAACTCCGCGGGAAACTCTAAAAATTGACACACAAATTGATTAGTTACATGTTAAATATAAGTTTCAATAGGTCGTTATGTAATTGTTTAGGCAAAGCCTTTGTAAAAATGTCGGCTAACTGACTCTTGGAGTTGACCCATTCTATTTTAATATAGTTCTTATTAACACATTCTTTTACATAATGTTCCCTTCTTTCGACCATGTGTCTCAATCGATTACCTCCATTTACTTTCGCACAAGAAATGGCAGCCATATTATCGCAGTACAGTGTCATTGGATATAAATTATGCTCTAGCATAATCGCCACTGAGTTATGTAAGGACATACTTTCCTGACAAGTTTCGCTCATGGCTACATACTCCGATTGACAAGTGGACAGAGCAACGCTCTGCTGCTTGTGCGTTCTCCACGCCACTGTGTTACCGAACAGTCGGATGACGTAGCCACACGTAGTCAGAGAATTTTTGCAGTCAGCTAAACTGGCATCAGAATAGGCTATCAACCCCTCATCTGCTCGATTGAAAATCAACTCATAGTTTCGTGTTCCTGACAAATATTGAAATACTCTCTTAACCATATTCCATTCCTGAATTGTGGGGTTTACTTGATGCCTGCTAAGTACATTGACCGTATACGAAATGTCTGGCCTTGTAGCGTTCGCTAAATAGAGTAGAGACCCGACAGCCTCTCTGTACAGTCTATTTGGGATTTGTCCTTTGCCGGATTCTGCCAAAATGTACTCATTTTCCTCCCTCTCTTTTCTACCGCAGCTAGTAACGTCTAGTTGCCTCATTGGTGTACTAACTGGTCTGCAGTTTTCAAAGCCAAATCTAATCAACATCTTTTCTATGAATTTAGTTTGACTCATTTTGATAACACGCTCAGATTGATCTCTGTCTATCTTTATCCCTAAGAATTCTTTGGGGGTACCAAGATCTTTGATTTTAAATTCAGCACTCAGATCTTTGCTCAACTTGTTCAAAATTTCGTTGTTTGAACTGGCTAACAGTATGTCGTCAACATACAGTACAACAAGGATTGTATCTACACCTGAGTGTTTGATGTATAAGCACGGATCTATTTCGTTTAATTTGAAGTCTAGCTTAGTCATAACGCTTGAAAATTTATCATTCCACTTCTTGGGACTTATCTTTAATCCATAAAGTGACTTATTTAATTTCCACAAAAATCTTTTTCTGGTATCGCTAGTAATCTGAACTCCCTCTGGAATTTCCATATAAATGTCCTCAGACAAGTCACCGTACAAGAATGCAGTTTCAACATCGAGTTGTCTAAGCGAGTAATTTAATTTATTCGCAATCGAAAAGAAGGCTCTTATCAGTGACATCCTAGATACGGGGGCGTAAGTTTCACGTAAGTCATACACATTCTTGTCTTTAAATCCACGAATAACTAATCGACCTTTGAATTTAGCTTCACCCTGTTCATTTACTTTTCGCTTAAAGACCCATCTGGAGTCGATTATATTTGGTTTGAAGTTACTCATTAACACATTTGATCTTTCTACCACAGTGTACACTTGTTTTTCTTTAATAGAATCTAGTTCTGATTGGATTGCTCTCAACCAGTGTTCTCTGTACTGTGTCAACTCTTGTACAGTCTCGGATTCTGAATCCTTTTCTGAGTTTAACTCTGATTGATCGTTTTCTATGTTTTTACATTGAAGATTTATATGTTAAATTTTCCACGAATCTCACATGTTTACAGTCATATAATTTATGGTCGCTTGGTACAAGAATCGTGTATCCAGTACTTAGATATCCAACTAAGAAACCTAGCTTTGCTTGGGGCAAAAACTTGGTATCTGTACCGCGAGCTATCTTAATATACGCTGTGCATCCAAAACGCTTGACCTGGCTCACACATTCAGCCTGATTAGATACAATTTTACTTAAAGGTGCCACCATGTCCACCGACTTGTGAGGTGTCCTATTGTAAATATAAACAGCTGCTTTTACAGCAAGATCCCAATGTGAAAGCGGTAAGCCAGAGTCCAGCATCATGGCTCTTACTTTATTTTCTAACGTACGATTAAACCGTTCGGCAACACCGTTGTGTTGAGGTGTATCGGGACAAGCTAGTTGTAGTTCCGCACCGTATTTGTCTAGAACCTCTCTAGTAGCCTGACAAACGAACTCTGTTCCCCTGTCGCATCTCAGATAACAGAACTTTTGATCAGCACCCACCACATTACGAAGACTTTTTACAAATGACTCTATGTGCTCTGGCACTTCAGTTTTACTCTGCATTGGATAAGTTAGAGCAGCTCTAGTAGCATCATCGATTAAAACAAGAACAAATTTATATTTTCCTGGATGTGATTCCGGGCTGATGGGACCCATAGTATCTCCATGAACTATTTGTAATGGTTTTGTTGCCCTATCTCTAATCTTGTTAAACGGAAGTTTGACACTGTTCGCTTGCATGCAGATTCGACAGTCTTGTATGGTTTTATCTTTGTCTATATTCTCGAAGTTTATTAACTTATTATTTTGCTTAGCTAACACTAGTAAATATTTCTTGGATACATGTCCAAGTCTGATATGCCACAGCATGGCTTCTGAAAGTTCCTCTCTAGGCTTTTTGTGATTTTTGAACTCATCTATTTTATCGACCTGATTGATCTCTATTTTGTGTTTTTTCCTGTTGCTTGACGTTTGTAAAAAGTCTGTTTCTACATCGTTGATTTCCCTAGTCTTGTCTACACTAGACTTGCTTGTCACTGATTTATTTGTCTTAGTTTCGTTTATTTCTGTAGAGTTCTTTTTACTTCTAGTGTTATACATGATTTTCGGATTAGATTTGGTTACATTATCTTTACTCAACACTAGTTTAATAGTCCAGAATGGTTTCTTGTATTCTCCTGTCAAAATGCTTTTATCGAGTTCTGGATTATAAATATCAATGATTTTATTATTTAAATAAATCTCAAGTCCCTGATCTACGAAACGTCTCAATGATAACAAATTGTATGACAGATCTTTCGAATACAGAATATTGTTTAAGATAAATGTATCATTATCCTCTGTAACTACTTCAGTAGACCCACTACCGTCAGTCCTAAATGTGCTATCTTTGTTTGCGCAATCTACCTTTGTAATCGCTCGAGAGTAAAATTTGTCAAAATACAATTTAGATCTGCTCAGGTGCTCGGTTGCACCTGAGTCCGCTATGAATTCTAACAATTCTTTGTTACAGCTGTTGACTTTGTTACCTTGGTATTCCTCGGCAATGGCTTGGAGCGATGTCCCTTGCTGAGGCCTAGGATGGCCTGCACCCCTCTGTGGTCCGCCTCGTCCACAGCCTCTGCCTCGTGTCGAAGCTCCCCTGTTGCCTCTCGTTCCACGGTTGGCAGGAGCAGCAGAATGGTGTGTCCGGCCTCTGGTCGCAGTAGACCGGCTCCCTCTGCTTGTCCACCTCCCTCTCTTTGAGGGTGGGCCGTAGCTGGTTGCAGTTGCCATCCCCTTCTCCAGGTCTGCCTTTCTTTTGTTGCACTCATGTGCGAGGTGAGAGCCGAGTTTGAGGCAGTAATAACACTGCCTCAATCCTTCATTGGGACAATTGGCCTTCGTGTGCCCCTCCATTCCGCAACCTCTGCAGATCAGCCGACCAGTACCCTGACTCGTATGCAGAAAGGCTCGTGCTGACTGTTGCGAAGGCATCTTCCGGCTCTTGGTAGATTCAACCTGTAACAGATAGTTTTTTAATTTCTCGCATGTCATTTCCGTAGACGTAGTTTCTTTAAACAGTTGGTCTGCAGTGGTAATTTCTGGGACTGCCTCAGCAACTGCTTGAAGAAAATAATCTCTTAACTCTTTTTCTGGAAGTTTTCCCGCGTCTGGGGTATTTTCAAATATTCTGACTTTCTCTTGGAACCTATCGTAGAAATCAGATGCAGTTTCCTTTGAGGGTAAATATTTAATAGTCAGCAGATCTTTTCTGGCTGTGATTCTAGTTGTTCCAGTTTCGTATCTTTTTACATTTTTTAATTTCTCAATAATTAGTTTCGGATCAGTCAAATTGACAATCTTGTTGTAATAGATCGCGTCTATTCTATTGATTATAATTTCTCTAACTTTGAACTCATCATCCGATCTTTTCGACTCATTTACCGTAGAGTTCATGCTTACACTTTCATCGAGGACATAGTGTAATTTCTTGCTTCTTAGTTCAGACTTCAAGTAATCTTCGAACATTTCAAAATTAGTTTTTAGCGTGAGTTTATAATTTCTAAAGCCTAAACTTTCTCTGCCTACAAGGTTTTTCAATTGTTCTGACAAGTTTAAGCTTCAATCAATCAGTGATCTCTCAGTCTCTTTATCTCTTTCAAGAAGTAAGACCTTTATCTTGTTTTCTACTAGTTCATTAACAATATTTAAAGGAATGTGATTTGATTGTTCTACAAACTGAAAGTGATCATTTTGTCTTACCGATTCACGGAGAAAATTTGACCTGTGTTCTCGATCAGGTGATGGCTGCCTCAGCTGTGACCTGGGCTTACTGTATGGGTTGAATAAGGGGATATTCACCGGTGTGTCCCCCGGTTCCCCAGACTCCTGAGCCTCGTCCTCCGAGTTGCAGGAGAGTTCTCCCGCTTCTGAGGGCTGCCTCCTACCTTCTGCCGACCTCTTCCGAGGCTCGCTCATGTCGATGTTCATATCTATCAACTCCTCGCCCCGCAACGTCTGTGACTTGCAGTACGGAGTAGATGACACCTTTTCGACCCGTATAACTCGGGGCTTTTCCTTGAGAACAGGGTCCATCTTTCTAGGCTCCACGGGTTCGGTGTCTACACCCTGAGCTGTAGACCTCCCTGCCTCGGCAGTCTCCACTATATTTGACTGCTGCTGACTCGGTTTCACTGCCAGTTGTTTCCCAGGCGAGCCCAGGAGGAAGGGCTGCTGCTGTCCAACACCTGGCATTGTAAGGCCCTTCACCAGCATCTCAATTCCAGTGAGAAACATTTTATTTTGCTCCTGCATCATTAGCATGACCTCGCTTCTGGTGATAGAATCAGCTGAATATCTTAACTGGAAGATATGTTGCTTCTCAGTGACAGGCCAGACATGGTCAATGACCGCTCTCTCGATTTCCGACAGGGTATCGTCGAACCTGCGCAGCTGGAGTTCACTTCTTTTAAAATACAGTGAGCCGTCGCTCCTCCTCAACAGAGTGATGGTGTCACGGTGATAACCTTCACCGGGCGCCTCGTTGGCTTCCGACCTCTCCCATTCTCTGAGGATGATGCGACGGAACTCCTCTCGATCAGCACCTGTTGAGTTAATTAGCATGTAAGTGTTTTGATTATGTTAATATGCAGAATATTAATCCAAATATCCAAGTAAAAGATTGTTGAGACAGTAACAATAATTATTCGATTGTAACTTTGACTCGGAGTCACTGTTATCAAATATCTCTTGTCTTTCCTCTCTTGAGGAGCAACTCTTGTCGCTTGCTCTTGCTCTCCCAATCAAGTGGGGCGATTCTAATCGCGCGGTCTTGGCATATTGTAAGATTAACCTGTTTCTATGGTCGATGTACGGGACAAGACTACATCAAGGTTCAAAAATAAACTGTGAAAACATTGTTGATCAGATATTATAACTTTATTGAAATCTCCTAACGATCGGTCCTGGTGTGACCTTCTCTCACAAGTTGTCGCCGAGAACTGACGCTCTACTCATTAAACGCCGCCGAAAACTCGGGCCCGCTAAAACAAAGATTCTTTCCCGAGGACTACCGAAGGGACTCGAAGCAGTGCGCGCGCTCCTCTATATCTATAGCTATACACACGCAGTCATGTGCCCGCGCGAACGCCTCCCGCCAATCGACTCTCTGGCCTGGCAGTCACAGATCGGCCCTTTAGCCTCTCTGCACTGAAAGTGACCCTCAAAATCCGCGGAGTAAAACTCCTAGAGGGGGTCGTGGCAGTCTAGGAATGATTATAAAATCACTCCTAACCGTATTGGCCTGAAGCCACGTATCGCCTTGTCGATTCGCGCATATGAGAGCCAAATGACGGAGAAACGTTCGCTAAATTTACTAATAGGTAAAATACATTATTAATAAAGAATAAATACGCTGCACTTGCTCTTATCCCTAGTAGCCCTCGGTTACGTCCGGAACAGTCGATGTTCTATTCTGAATCTTACTGTCATGTGACTCTTGTCTATCTTTCTAGTTCTATCTACTGTGTTGACTTTTAGAATTGATTGGTTACGGCTTGCTTGAATTTTAAGCGAAAGCCGGTTACGCATAATGTGGGGCCCTCACAAAATGCGATTTTTAATGAACTGCAGTCCGTATTTATTTTGCAACACAGGATTTTTAAAGAAAAACACTATTAAACATGCTACTCAACGGTTACTGATTCTAAGAATTTTTAAGAGAAATATCTTTATTTGAAGTATTTTCTATTTCGGAAAATCATTGTAAAAAGGTATAGACAGCGCACCGCTCAGGCTGTGCGCGTGAGAGAGAGAGAGAGAGAGAGAGAGAGAGAGAGAGAGAGAGAGAGAG
>QLSS01000145.1:246614-300008 GCA_024372645.1 Trichomalopsis sarcophagae | reverse complement strand
ATACATATATATATAATTATGTAACCTAGACTATTACATTACATATTAACGCTGTAGTATTTGCACGTTATATAGTATCAATTAGCAACGAAATAATAACTCTGTGATATAAGTACTCCATTTTTCAATTTATATGATAACCTTCTATTATTTCATAATAATTACATTATAGATTCTTTATTAGAATTATCATAAGTCATAATACTTTCATCATCACTTGTGTTCTGGATTTCATTTTCCTACTCTTCTTCGTTCATAATATGCCTATAAAATAGATTGAGGATATGATAATTCTGAGCTCATGACAAAATTAAATTTGTAAATAAACTTACGTTTCTATTACATAGTTCAATGCCTGTGCATTTTTGTCATTTTGAAAGAATATGTGCTTTTTAGCTAATTATTTGATTGCCTATGAACATCAAAGATAGTTTTGGATCACTCATATGCACTGCTCTGTTAAATACATCCGTAATTCGTGCTAATATACTTGTCTGTCGGAAGTGTTATGTCATATTTCTGCGATAAAACTTATGCCAAGACTCATTAGCATCTTCGGCATAGTATGCTAAAGGCATAGAAAATTGCCTGGCAATTTGACACCCATGCATTAAAATTTTATGAAGCGTTGGATTCATTCAACACCATGGATACGTATTGTAGTACAGTTGATATGTATTTATACAAAACCTTTCTAACTCATCTAATTTAAGCTCCTTTTTGCATTTAAATAAAGTTACAATATTTTGAACCTAATCTTCATTAATTTCCAATGACCTTGCAAATTTTTTTTGGATCTTCAAAACATCTGCGAGCTTTATTTCCAGTATTGGTTGTTCTATGACCTTGTAATACTTGGTATACTCTAACTCCGAAATGAATGAAAATTTTATTCCGCACATCCCTTTTTTGAATTTGATGTCGCTCTGAAAATCGTAGAATGTATAAATTAATAAAAAACATTAATAGCATTTATGGATTAATGAGGTAATTGGTTAAGGCTCTAAATAGAACATCATACACATAATTATTATAGACGCACCTTTTATCGGTTCGCGAATATCCCACGTTTTGAATGGCATTCTATACAAAATATTTAGGAGATGCTCAAATGTATTATTTCCGCGTGCAATAATCCCAAACCATACTTCAGTGATTCAGCAACAGGACTGAATTTTCCCACTATTACATTTAAACATTTGCCATCAAAAAAAGTTTGTGTAACTTCATAAGAAACGCAAATGTTTTTTCCAATGGACAGACTAAATTTATATGAACTGAGATTCTTTATTTCATTTTCTAATCGTTTGTATTCATGTAAGGTCGAGTCATCTGCTTTTTTTCGAATGCAATCCTTAATGGTCGACAAAGCTTTACACTTTGAGGAATTTGATTGATCCATTCGTAACGTATAAATACTATAGCGTTAACATGTAATGTAATAATCGAGGTTACATAATTATATGTACGTTCTATGAGGCGATAATGATAATATTTTATTTTATCAACCATTTTATGTGCGTTAACTTAAATATTTCATTCTTTAAAATAACATGTTTTCTTATTTATATAGTGCCGTATTATTAGAATATAATATTCGAAGCTAATTAAATTAGAGGTCCGTGATTTATGATAATTTTAAGTCCCAGATTCACGTTACTAGAAGGTATTTAGTACATTATTAATCTCGGTAAGCGTAGGGTAGTTGGGTTTATGGATTTTGGTTTTAGATTCATTCCTCGATTTGCTCGATTTCCTTCGATGTGCCGAGATTTTCTTTGAATAAATTAATAATTTGGACAGCATAAAGTTAATGGGTTAATTATTCTTGCTTTGCTAGCCTTCCTTTAATGTGCCACGTATTTTATTATCGAACTCGCTGCGCGTTTGGTATGTGGATTTAGAAGCTTTGGTTTTAGATTTTCATCACGATCTTGTTCGCCTACATTCGATGTGTCGAGGTGTAGTTTAAATAAATTAATAATCTGGATAGCGTAGGGTAAATGGGTTAACGCATATTGGTTTCAGTGTTATTCTCGCTTTGCTTCCCTTCCTTCGATGTGCCCCGTATTTTATTATTGAACTCGCTGCGCGTATGGTAGGTGGGTATCAAGCTTTATTTTTAGATTTACAGCTTATCGATGTTCGCCTTCCTCCGATATGCCCCGTATTTTATTATCGAACTCGCTGCACTTGTGATAGGTCGGTTATGGTTGCTTTGGGTTTTAATTTTGTTTCTTGTTTTCGCTCGCTCTTCTCTGATTTTCCCCGTATTTTATTATATAACTTGCTGCGCGTGGGGTAAGTGGTTTTGGAAGCTTTGGTTATAGATTTTTTTCTCGTCCTTACTCGCCTTCCTCCAATGTGCCCCGTATTTTATTATCAAACTCGCTGCGCGTGTGGTACGTTGGTTATGGTCGCTTTTTGTTTTTATTTTTGCTTTCGCTCGCTTTCCTCTGATGTGCCCCATATTTTACATACAAAAATAGCAGTCTGTACTTTGACAAAGTTTAAATTCAATAATTTGATCTATTGAAAACTACAAAACCTCTCTTTTAGGAATTTTACGATACAACATTTACAATCTCAATTTTTTTTAAGTATAAATTGCGATATTTGGAATTTTTTACGTCGATTTTTGTACTTTAGGATTTAGCGTGTAGTTCTTCTTGGCGGCTGTGCAAACACGGCTAACATAGACAGATTGATGTTCACCGTCGTCGAACTCTTGAGTCAACACGGCTCCTATTACGTTATTGCTGGCGTCACATAGAATACAGAACGGCTTGTTAAAATCCGGTCTGGCAAGTACTGGCGCTACTGTTAAGGCTTTCTTGAGTTTCTCAAACGCGTCCTGCTGTTCGTCTCCCCAAGTCCATTGTTGGTCTTTACGTAGGAGTTTAACCAGTAGGATTTCAATCTCTGAACTGTTTTCGATGAACCTGGCGTACTACACGATCATTCCCAATATTCTCCTTAATTTATTGATATTACGTGGTGCTGAGCAATTCAATACCGGCGCTACTTTGTCTGGATCAGTCCGTCTCTATACAAGATGAAACCTAAATACTTAGCCAAAGATTCGTGGGGTGTCTTCAGGGCCGAGTATCCACCAACATTGTAGAATCATGGGAGCGTTGATAAGGCCGAACAGCATTCTGGTGAATTGCCACATCCTATATCCTGGCAGCTCAAAGGCGGTATATTTATTACTACTTTCCTCCATTTTTATATCCTACTATTTTTATATCCTACTATAATATTTTACTCAGATATCTGGCGTATCTTAGTCTGTCAAAAATTGCGTCCATTTGAGGTAATTGGTACCCGTCTTTCTTAGTAAATTTGTTTATAAAGTCCACACACAATCTCTCTTCATCCGTGTCTTGCTTCGGCACCATCATTACTTGGCTGACTAAATCACTGGCCGATCTCTCAATAATACCTACTTTTTCTAGTTAGACCGATGTGGTGCTCGGTGAGATCTGTAAAACCTAATGCGTCCAGCGAGTATTCAGGCAAGGTTCTGTCGACTATCTCTTTTATCTGTCTTCTCTCATCTTCATCCAGCTCTGTTGTTCTGGCACATCTGTAATCGGCTTTCAATCTGCCTTCGAACTTCTCGGCTACTCTTGGACCTACTAAGGTAATCATGGTGCCAGGATCGAAAAGTGCACGATAGGTTGTTCCGCTCAAGACTACATGCATGTAGTTCCGATTATCAGCTATCACGGCAGCCGTAAGTGCTTAATGCTCTACTCCGTCCATGATTTGGGCTGGTGGGCTTAAGTAGTCTGAGTCAGGATCTGGCAGTATCTGCTTTTTCTTTTCAACAACTTCTTTAGTTTCTGGCAGGAAATGGTCTTCGGCTGCTAAACAAATTTCCAAAATCTTCTTCTTTTATCAACTCAACAATCTTCTTTCTCTTGGCTTAGATTGGCGTATCTTTGCAGATTCCTGAGACCTCCACAAGGTCCAAGTCGTCTGATAGATCTGATTGCTCCGATTTCAACTCGAAAGAAACTCTGCGACGTGCAGCCCGTTTGGCTGCACGCATACACGAATGCACTCACTAGAAACACCGAAATTACCCTGCTGCAAATCGTGAGCAGCAGGAAGACACACGCGAACAGTTGTTGTTGTTTCGTTGAGGTGTATAATCTCACCTGCTAACCAGGTGGAGCAGCGGTGGCTCCCCTGCGGTTTGGCAGGAGACTACGCGGGTAATGTAGTGCTACGTTGTTGTTGCCAGGTGTAGTGGGCTACTGTACCGATACAGCGGCCACACGCCTAATCCTGCGGGCACCAGGAGTTGCGACGTATTAATAATGAAACACATTCGAGAAGAGCACCGCGCGCGATAGGATTCGTACTGACGAGTACGCATCGCCGCCGAGCATCAACGTACATTCCGCTATAGCGCGACGGACGTCCGCGAGAGAGACTTGCGCGCAAATATACGTACAGCCGCGAGACCTATGCGAATAGTAAGAGAGCGTATGTACACCACTAGCGCTTACCAATAACCGAGCCATGTCGCCGCGCTGGTGCGACCTAGTGCACAGATGATAGTCCAGTGCACCGCGCTTGCCTGGTGACTGGCTCATGACTTTATAGCGACATGACGACCATACGGTGTAGTACAGGATTATATTGTATCCCTCTGACGCTCATTGGACGCGAAAGGAAGAGAGCGTCCGCGTAGTTGACGCCGCTGATTTCGCGCCACTATTAATTAATATAGAGGGCGCGGATTAGGGTTTTTCCGGAGACGCGCAGGATAGTGAAAAGAAGGAGACTTCCTTCTTCATCAGAATCGTCTCAACCTTTACCGGAGCAGGACGCTTTCGAGGAAGAGTACCAGTACCCGAGTAAAATAGGAGGAAGATAGTTCGTAGAGCAGTTTTAGTGGAGAAGTCGAATTGATAGATCAAAGGACGAGTAAGTTGTTATTGATCTAATATTGGATTTTACTTTAATGTTCGGTGAGTGTTGGCTCAGTAGTGTCCACCAGAATTATTATCGCGTATCGTGCGGTAGTAGATATTCGCTCGCGTAGGGGTAGGTTGAGACGCGGTCGATCAAACTGATCCCGCCATATTGAATAAATATTGATACACTGTCGATTGCTGTGCAATCCAGTGAAAGACCGTAATAATTCTAGCCGTCTGTTGATCGAAAATCGATCCAGATACCGCGCAACAACAATAAAGTAGCGACTCTGTCGATCATCAAGAGATCCAGCATTATTAAAGTGAATTTAAAGCCGCTGAGAATCTTATGATCCAGCAACGGTTGGAGAATAATGCGTAGCGCCGCTGTTGATTGCTAAGCGATCCAGCTCTAATAACGATAACGCCTCTAGTCACTGTAGATCTGAAGATCCAGGATTGAAAGTGCGTTAGTCTGATACGTATCAACGACAAACAATTCCATAAGACAATTTCACAAATAAAGTGTTCTAGTGACGTCGTCGCGAAGCGAGTAGTCGTGGTCGTTACCCAGCTTATAGCATTTGCGTCCGTGAAATATAAGTATGCATGCTTATAGCACGCTAGTAGTACCGTTGATTCCGTGTTTATCGATACGTTCTGTCGGTTTTCGCGTTTTTCAGCACAACTACTAGGGTGACTGGACGAGTGCAACGCTACCTCAAGAGAATAACGGTTTTACGCCATTTTGAGGGACGTCGCGTCTGTTGAAGCAACGCTGATGCCATTTTGGACGATTCGCGTACGAATGATAGGCTCGACTACATTTTTGTTGTTACAATAATTAGTACTAAAAGTTCATTGTTATCAGAGTAAAGTCATTGCCTCTATTGTGAGGATTATTAATAATCAGCGTTGTTTAATCAAGAATAAAAGCACGCGTAAATTCTAGTATCGGTATCACTAACTAATCTGTATACGGACTAGTCCTGTTCCGTAATGGGGGTTTGAAGAATATATGAATGTTTGTTATTAACATAAACAGTGTGAATTAAACTTTATTTTAGACCTTCGCCACGCCAGGCATACCTGCTCCTAAAACCTACGATTTGTCCCCCTCTGAAGATCTAAGAGTCCGCGGTACGAATTTAGAGCCAAAACAACAGTGTATATGATTGTTAGCGTCACCAATTTTGGTTATAAAACGCGCAACATCACAACTCTCTTCTCCGACTTCTCTAGCGGTTCAACTTCACATTTCTCTTCAACTGCTGGCTTTGTGTTATCTACCCTGCTGACAACTCTCTGCTTGACTTTATCGATGCATTCTCGAGAATAAAGTCTGTTCTAGAGTCGGGACTCTAATCTTCGGTGCGTTCTTGTCTACAGAGGATTGCCTCCTGTTATACCACACTCTCTCATTCAACAACGACTCTTCTGATTCGCTACTTAAGTCCAGTGTTAGCAGAGTAGATTTGTTCCACTTATATTGATTTTTGAAATGGCTGCAATGTGCATTGTTTTTGAGTTTAATTCTCCACGGGCAAGATACGCTGTCCTCTTCACTTCTCAATGATTTTTAAACTGTTTCACTGACTGCTACTTTCTTCGCCTCCACTACTCCATCTTGGTTATTTGGCTAACGAGTTACGTCAGCGTCTGGCAACAACTTCTCGTTCTACTCTCTCACTACTATTACACTGTTATTTGGCTAACGGGTTACGTTAGCGTTCGGAAGCGACTTCTTTTTCCCTTCTTGAGTCTCTGGTTTTAGTGGTCCTCAACCATTACCTCCCCCTCCCTAAACTTCAATTACCTCTGATAACAGAGTTACAGGCTAGAAGTTTTCACGACACCGTCTGAGGCCGTTAATGCGTTGTTGCGGGTGGCATCGGCCCCAGAGATTCCCCCGCGTTGCCATGTCCTCACATGGTTCAGATTGGGGCACAGTTTCCATAGTTCTGGAAAATTGCGCCGAATTGGCCACAGACTTAACACTGGACTTGGCTTTGGCTGCGGTTTGGGCAAACTGGTGATCTATGGTCTTTTTGGCGGCATGTATAACACTCCACAGTCGGACAGACTGATGCTCTATGGCCAACCTGCTGACAGTAATAGCACGCTCCTACGAATTGTCGAGAACCTCTGTTCTTATACTGGTTTGGTGGTTGACTCTGGGCAGCATCAGTGGTGTCAGTATTGTTTGCAGTTGTTGGACCTGTATTTGCGGTTGCATATTACCTGGTTTCCTTGTGGGCCAATTTTAGTTTGCTTCTAGTCGAGTTGTTGTTCACTGGTTGATCTGTGATCGTGGCTGGGTTACTGTTGGTCAATTCTGCTGTTCTGCCGTAAATTTAGCTGTTCTTTCAATCTCATTGGTCTCCTTAGGTAAGCTGCAATGTACTTAAAATTCATAATGTATGTGGATATCTTCTTCCCTTTTCCTTGTGTTTGTCTACGTAGTTCTTCCATCACGTCCTCGTGGTTCATTTGATTGATAAACTGCTGTTCGAATGCCTTCTTAAAAGCCTTCCAGTTTTTAAATTCCTTTTTCTTTGTTCTAAACCACGTGCTGGCTGTTGGATTGAGAGCGTCCATTTTCAATGAAAAATTCCCGAAGTATGCATACCTGCTTTAATCTCATTGCTAGGCGTGCTAGCACGTATTATACGAAGAAGCGCGTACCTTTTTTCCATCTTTTATGATAGGAACAAGATGCCGGTAAAGAGGATGCGGATCCCTTGTATAAGCGACTCTGTGTGCGGGAAATTCCCGTCCGAAGTCTGAGCTTTATTGCGAGACCACTCGGGGCCTAGCTGGGGAAAACCCAGGTTGTGGCTTAAGTCTTTATAACCTAACGTACATCAGGCCTTAGGTCAGCAAACCGAGCTTTCTTGTAAGCCAGAGTGCGAGAGCTCTGGCAGTCTCAGCATCGTCTCGATCTAGTGAACATCGAGGGACAGCAACAGTGTAATTTTCTAAACTCTTATTTTTTCAAATATAACTTTACATATTTTAGAACTACTTTTAGTGTTCGATTTTTTCTATGTTCAAACCTCGTCCCTTCTGAACAAAACAATAGGCGACCGTGACAGGACGTGGTTTGATTTTAAAGTGATTTTTAGTAGTTTGTGTTGTATTTTATAACATGGATAGAGCAAAGAAGAGAAGGGCGGTTGAGCGCGCACATGGTTCATGAAGGTGCTCAACTCGTTCAATGAGAATCACGCATCTCTCGGAGTAAGTGACACAGCCACCATCGTCGCATTTAAGGTGCTAGAAGAAAGGAAGGAAATTCTGACTAAGTGCTTGGACGCAGTTATATTGTTCTAAGAACTCTCCAGCTTTGAATTATGTAAATAATACATTTTTGTGATTTCGTATTATGTCCAACGACATTGTGCGAAATGTATTGTACAAAAAACGTTTAAAAAATTTGAAAACCTGTGTATTAGCACGTTAGAGTCGAGAAAAAGCACAAGGGTGAACCATGATATTAGTTTTTAGAACCCCAGTTTTAACGACTCGCGCGGCTAACTCCACGTGGTCAGCTATTTTCGACAAGTACTCGAGTTTTAACTTTTCTCGGCACTAGAACACATGTTTACGCGGCACTAATTTATTAATAATTCACTCTGAAATTTTTATTTACCGCTTGGGTGGGCTAAGCACAAGGCACAACGCTAAAATTTTATTTGCACATCGTCGACGCCGAGTATTCAAGATGGCTGCTAAGCGTTTATCTGAAAAAAAATAATTTGACCTTGAAATGACCTTGTAGGACTGGATCAAATTCGAGGTCACAATTCTCCCCCCCCCCTCCCTATACAACAACTATGGTCTCTACCAATTTTTTTTTAATTTGGCGTTGCTAGAGGAATTACGTAAGCGGGGTTTCATTCTGGCTGCAGGACATTGAGATGACCTTCAGTGCCGCAACCGAACATACCGTTCTGAACGTAAAATTTACCGCTCTTTCTATTCCCGCAATAAAAGAATGGGGTTCCTATTTAAAAATCCAAAGTTGACCTTCAAATGACCTTGAAAAACGCGTTCAAGGTCAAATCCAAGGTCACCATCGGGTTGTCCCTTCGATATTCTACAACTTTGGTCTCCACCATTTTTTCGATTGTGGCTGTCCCTGACGAGTTATGAGCGGTGCCCGTTTAAATTGGGTCACCCTGTATATATATATTGTTATGACCGAGCCTGAACGTTGCGCGATTTGAATGCCGAGAATCGCGCATAGTGACCTTAGCAACGAGATCACGGATGTTGCTGTTTATGTTCAGTTTGGTTCTGTCAGCTGTTGAGAACGTTTTGTGTTTACGTTTTGAATAAAGAGTCTGCTTTTCTACAAACATGTGTCATTATTCTCTTAACCTGTACCTGATCATAACATTTTGGGGGTTCGTCCAGGATACTAGTGTTTTTGAGTGATTATTTTATGCATCTTCGATCTGGAAAAATGCTTCCAAGAACACCACACAAGCTGGACGCATCAGCACAATCCATTGATAATTCACGAGAAGAAGTGGATTTATTGAATCTTGAACAGACGACATATTCACAAATCCCAATCGTCACTACACACACTAATGTTCCAAATCCAACAATGATGGCTGCTATTAAGGAAATAAACAACTTGAAGATACAACTAGAAAACGAACATGCTCAACGAAAAAATTTGGAAGTCCGCTTATCTCAACGTTCTGTGGAAGAAGTAAACCTTCCCAACGAGCTTTGACGACAAGATCAAGATTTTCTGTTCGAGAGACAGCTTCGCGAGAACTATGAGGAGAAAATGAAGCACCTGATTGAAGACAACGAGAGACTGCAACGGTCGATCGAGGCAGAACGGTCAGAGTGGACAAGGAAACAACTGGATTTTGAAGGACGATTAACTGAGCTGAGTCGTTCAAGTATTTCTAACTCGAACATGAACATGAATTCTGCTATAGCGACTGGCACATCTGATAGATTAAGGTCTATAATAATGTACATCCACTGAACACTACACAATCAACACAAAGTATTAATTTAGGTTATAATTTCAAACCGGATACTTATGATAGTACAACACGATGATACAACACCACTGCGTGAGTTTTTGAATCAATTTCAATTAATTGCTAGGGAAAATAGTTGGGATAGTGCAAGAATGATGATTGCTTTAGCTGCTTCTTTCCGGGGAAAAGCTAAATCTGTTCTTGATAGTTATAAAGATACTGATACAATAGATTTTGATAAATTAAAATCAAGTTTAGAATTACGTTTTGGTGATGCATATTTTGTTCCAACGTATTATTTCCAATTTCAGAACAGGCGTCAACAACGGGGTAAAGATTTTCCAACATTAGCTGCTGATCTTATGAGATT
Organism: Trichomalopsis sarcophagae; assembly: GCA_024372645.1. Taxonomy (NCBI): domain Eukaryota; kingdom Metazoa; phylum Arthropoda; class Insecta; order Hymenoptera; family Pteromalidae; genus Trichomalopsis; species Trichomalopsis sarcophagae. Next base: position 289,698 of record QLSS01000145.1, on the reverse strand, counting down.
AGCTGGTTCGATTTATCCTGATTGTCCTTTTAAAACTCAAGATAAAATCGCCTGTGCTCAATTTGTAATTGCTATTTTCGACAATTCGATTCGGAAAATTCTTCAATTAGAAAGAATTGATTCGCTTCAAATTACTCTGGCAAGAGCTATGGAAGTTTAAGTCATCGAAGATCAGGACAAGCGATTTCAACATCTAGCTCAGAGAAATAATTATACCGCTTCATCATTTCCAAAGAGTGTGAGTTCATCATCTCAGCCGTCGGGCAGACAGAATTTTTTAGATTTTGTAAAAGGAATAGAGTGTTGGAATTGTGTTAAAAAAGGACGTTTTAGGTCTAATTGTCCGACTTTGTCAACACATCAGGGAAACTAGGTTATGTTGAACTTTCTGGAGCGAGTTTAACTGAACTTGATAAGACTCCAACAAACACCCACTTTATCGGATTGATTGCCATGTTGAAAGAATTAATAGGAACTCTAATAAATTTTATTTTGATGGTTTAATTAATGACAAAGCTTTTATTTTTAAAGTAGATTCTGGTTCTGATGTGACTATTATAAATCCAAAATTTGTTGAGTCAAAAGATATGAGAATTCCTATTAATTTTACAACACTTAAATATCCAACTGGAGAAAAGGTACCAGTTGAATTTTTGATTTCAGCGTCGTTAAAATTGGGTGATCATGTAGCTAATTTAGATGATTTTGTTGGAAATATTATTGATGATTGTATACTTGGAAGTGATTTTTTTGATGCAACAGGTATTACAGATTTAATTACTACAATTATTTTAAATACTCCAAGTTCAATCATTAATAAACAAATTTCAAGAATAGTCGATTCTAATAAGGTTGTACCAGGCTTATTACAAGAAATTTTTTACAAAAACTCAGAAAACTTGGATCAAGATCAACGTCGAGAATTTGCAGATCTTCTACACGAATTTAAAGAAATTTTTCAAGATGATGACGTTACCGGAAAATATAATTTGATTGAACATAGAATTCAATTGCTCCATAATCAACCAATTAAACAACCTATTCGAAGACCCCTATTCATCAAATTAAGGATTTAGATGAATGTATTGCTGAGATGCATTCTCAAAGAGTCATTGAAGAATCAGATAGTTCGTATTGCTCACCTGTAGTTCCCAAGAGGAAGAAGGATGGAAAAATAGGTTTTTGTATTAACTTCTAAAAAATTAATGCAATTACGATTAAAGATTCGTACCCTTTACCAAGAGTTGATGATACTCTTGATAAACTTGAAGGATATTCGTGGTTTTGTACATTAGACTTGAAGAGTGGATACTGGCAGATCAAGAATCGGGAAGAGGATAGGAAAATCACGGCTTTCTCAATTGGAAAAGGTTTATGGCAATTTAAGGTTATGCCATTCGGATTATGCAATGCATCAGCGACTTTTCAATGTTTGATGGAAAAGTTACTCAGAGATTACCTCTCAAAATATTGTTTAGTTTATTTAGATGATGTCATAGTATTAGGAAAGTCATTTAATGAGATGATATCCAATTTAAAAAAGGTATTTGTTCGTGTTCAAGAAGCAGGTCTACGTCTAAATAAGAAGAAATATGTTTTCTTCATCAGGCAAGTCGAATATTTAGGATACATTGTTTCTGAAAAAGGAAAATCAGCTGATCCAAAGAAAATTCAATCTGTTGTAAATTGGCCAATTCCTCATAATAACGAGGCTGTGTTGAGTTTTGTGAATTTCTGTGGTTATTATAGGCGTCTCATTAAAGGATCTGCTGACATAGCAAAACCATTGTATAAATTAACTGAAAAATCTATTAAACTCATATGGTCAGAAGATTGTCAAAAAATTGTTTTACAAAACCTCCAATTTTGGCATTTCCTTCCCTTTCTTTTGAATTTATTTTAGATGCTGATGCTACTGATCATGGAATTGGGTTGGTTCTTTCTCAGAAGCAAGATGGAATCGAACGTGTCATAGGTTATTATAGTAGAGTCCTTTTTAACCGGAGAGAAATTATTGCGTAACTCGACGTGAACTCCTCGCTATTATAGAATCGTTAAAACATTTTTATCATTACCTTGTCAGTAAGCCTTTCATCATTAGGACTGATCATTCCTTTTTGACTTGGTTATTATCATTTAAAGAACTAGATGGACAATTAGCTCGTTGGTTAGGGAAATTGGATCAATATGACTATAAAATTATCCACAGGAAAGGTAATTTACATGGAAATGCTGATGGACTTCCAAGATGCCCTTTTGAAGATTTTTCATGTAAATATTGTTCCAGAGTAGAAGAAAAATTCAATGGAGAGACTGTTTGCCGTATTATTTTTGAAGAAAATACATCAGAAGATTGGAAGAAGAGTTAAGCAGAAGATGAGGCTATTTCTTTTATTTGACAAACGAAGGAATTACAGAAAAAACCAACATGACAAGAAATGTCTTCGATGGATGAATCCACTAAAATCTATTGTTCACAATGGGATTCGTTAGTGTTGATTAATGGAATTTTGTATAGACAATGGGTTTCAATAAATTTAGATCACAAAATTCGTCAATTGGTTGTTTTTGTAGTTAAAATCAAAGATATTTTAGAGAAAGCACATGATTCACCATCTGGAAAACATTTCGGAGTAAACAAAACTCTAGATAAAATTAGAAAAAGATTTTTTTGGGCTACTTGCAAAAGAGATGTAGAAAATTGGTGTAAATCTTGTGAAGTTTGTATTGCAAAAGAAAGGTCCTCTAGATAAAGCCAATGGTGAGATGAAAATTTACAATTCAGGAGTTCCATTCGAACGACTTTAAGTGGATATTTTAGGTCCGTTTCCACTTTCTTCTTTAGGCAATAAATATCTTTTAGTTGTGACAGACTGTTTCTCGAAATGGGTTAAAGCTTTTCCTCTCTCTAATATGAGAACAAAAACCATTGCTGAGACTTTTGTTGATTAGATTGTCTGTAGGTATGGAGTACCTTTAGACGTAAATACTGATCAAGGGACAATTTTCGATTCAAAATTGATTAATACCTTAACTCTTTAATACCTAAACTACTTTAATACCTAATAACTCAGACAAATTTGTCTGAGTTATTAGGTATTAAAAAGACTAGAACATTACTATTACACCCACAATCAAACGGACAAGTAGAAAGGCAACACCAAACATTACTTCACTATCTCACAAAACACATACAAGACAATCAGAAAGACTGGGATCGCTGGGTTTCACTATTTCTGTTAGCTTACAGATCCACCAAACATGCGACGACCGGGGCGACTCCAGCTGAGATGTACACCGGTTTTGATTTGAGGCTTCCTTTGGACTTGATTCGAGGGTGTCTACCGGAGGAGGTCGAGATTTAAGGAGACGGAGACTACGTACACAGGCTTTGGAGGAAACTCAGCGAGATCCATAAAATGGCACGAGACTGGATTAACTTCAGAAAAGACGAAGTCTTAGTACGACCAACGAGCTCTCAACGTTGAATACTCCCAAGGACAAAAAGTTTGGTTCTTCAACCCTCGAAGAACTAAAGGAAAAGCACCAAAACTACAGTCAAATTGGGAAGGACCTTGGTAGGTTGTGAGGAAAATCAATTACGTCGTCTATTGCATTCTTCGTTCACCAAGACATAAATCCAAGATAGTCAACATCAATCATCTTGGGACTTACACAGAGAGAGATACCCGTTAATGAAGACTGCTCTGCTCATGGTTCTTTTGAGCTGTGGTTTTTCCCGTGGGCGTGAAGGTAAATCCGGAGCAGGGACTTGAGGTGAGGTTCCACGGCAAATCAACTTCCTCCCTCTTGTCTGAAGACCGATTTCGATCGACCCTATGATGAGGAAATAAGAAGGATGATTAAAGTAGATTGTTCAAGAGACGGGTCCGTCTTAGTCCTGTTAAGGGGTCAAACCACTTTTAAATTTCAATAAAATCGTTTTTTTTTATTGCTTATTTTGATAGGAAATGTTCCGTAGAATACGCTCCTGGAACCCGTTTATCAAAAAAAAATTTTCCCGCAAAATTATAAGCAAAATAGTAAAACAAAATTTTTATCGATTTTTCGTAAAATTGCGTATTTTACATTTTTTGTCTAATAAGACTAATAATTTTGATTTTAAATTTTATAAATTCAATATGAATAAAATTTTTATTGTAAATGTTGAAAATACTATTTTTGACTGTAGTATATATGTATATTATGCTCCGCATACACATTTTAGAACATAATTTTGAGCGTATAAATAATACTTTTTGCTTTATTTTCGAAATAAATTTCTAGTTTTGCTTCTTATATAAGGCTCCGATTGAATCGTAGATACATTTATTTGAATTCAAATATCGCGCGCCCGCGCGCCACCTGTGGGCGGGTTAGAATCAGTGTGTCGGAGAAGGACAGAGCCACCGTTATGCTGTTCTGCTAGTAGCAGACAGCAAACATTTCAAAACACAGCTGGTATAATTCTGGCATGTGTTTTACACTGAGTAAACACAGGTAATGTCTTTGCATTGCACAAAAACAGCTGATATTTTTCAAAAGTTTTTTAAAACTAATCTAAGTAGTGTTCGTAGTGCTTTTGAGGTTATAGCTTAAAGCTTGTAACTCCAAAAAGAAAACAAAATGAAGTGTTTAAAAGCAGAGTAGTGTAGTTTTTTTTTAAAGTGTAAAGTTCAGTTATTTTGAAAATATGTGTGATCATCGAGATATCAAGAGCAGGTTTGCGTGTACCCATCAAGACAAGAAGTACTCTGGAGGAAGAGGCCAGGAAAGGCAAAGAAGATTTGTAGGAGTAACGAGTGAGGATAAACCAGTCAATAAGTCAAGACTTCAAGTTCATCAAAGAAGATACAAACTCCTGCAGCAGAAGATACCTCTGAGATCAGGAATAGGTTGATTGATATCAACATTCTATTTCCTGGGCTCGAGAAAATTTTGATTCGCAACCAATGCCATGGCAAAGTTCAACTTGGCGAATACAAAGTTAAGGGATTACGATTGAAGATTGAAGTAATGTGTTTTAAGTGGGTTCAGCTGACAACTTTAAACTCCGGCAAAATAGTTGGCATCAATAATCATGCTTGAATGAACAACAGAAAAGCAGTAGTTACATTTCGTGCTCTTGGAGTTGGACACGCTGGTCATCTATTTTGTGGATTGATCGACTGTTTAATACCCATAGCTCAGTGTGCACATGATGCAATTAACGAACAATTTAGTGAAGTGTCTAAAAATGTTGCCAAGGACTCCATGAAAACTGCAGTGATGTAAGAAAAAGCTGCTACGGAGACTCGAGCACCCGGATCAAACATTTAGAGGTTAGACTGGTAATTTTCTACCAGTTTCAACTTGTAGGTTCAACACAGTAACCAAAAAAAAAGATAAGTATAAAATGTTATGATTATCAAGGATAAAATATCCTTTTTATCAATTTTTTACAAAATTCATGAAATGCCTTTTTTTGTTTGCAGGTAAGAAAAGCCGTATAGAACCAAGAGGTATTAGTGAATATACCTCATAATTGCTGAGAATCAAGGTCTATGTGTGTGGAACATAGAAAACTTGACCCAAAGGATTTGGTAAGCACTAATTTAAGTTACACTTTCAACAATTTTTGTAAACTTTAAACTTGATTTTCTCTAAATGTTGTTTTTACTGATTTCAGCTCACTGTCCGTAAGATTCCAAATGAACGGATGGATCTTTTGGGCTGAAACTCAAGGAGGATACTTTGTGCACCTTTAGTTCTGGTATGAATGCAGGGATTTTGATTTGAATGTTTAGAAATTGTTTTGCACACAAATAGGTGCTAAAATAAGCGAAATAAATAAAAAAAGTCAGTTTTTTCATCGCCAAATCATTTCTAAACATTCAAATCAAAATCCCTGCATTCATACCAAAACTACAAGTGTACAAACTATGCGCCTTGAGTTTCAGCCCAAAAGATCCATCCGTTCACTTGGAATCTTACGGACAGTGAAAAAGTTCACAAATTCTTGCACCGAGTGCCACAATGGGCCAGCAGGAATAATGAAGGTTTCAGCATGATAAAATTGAAGGTATTTAGTGTAAATATAACTTAAAAAAATTATAAATAATATTATTAAAATTTATGAATTTTTCTTTGTGTTCCTTTTTTTCAGGGTTTAAAGGTGGTGTGTCCCCTTAAGTGATGATTGGAATGATGTCTGTAAGCATTGCTCGGTAACTTAATGCCTAGGATGGGTCAAGGTAGATGATGTGGTTTGAAGCCGCTAAGAACCATAGCGTCTTGCCAGCTATACCCATGCCAAGGCCGAACTTTGTGGGTGGCGCGGAGAACTTTTTCTTCCAACGGTTCCCAGATCAGAGCTTCCGGATTTCGCTCTCTCTAGCCTAAACCCGCGAGGGTTTGCAGCCGCGAATGTCTAGAACGTCTCGCCAGCTAGACTAATGCCGTGGCCGAACTGCGTGGGCGGCGCGATGAACTTTTTCTTCCGGCGTCTGCAGCTTTAGAGTTTCCGGATTTGGCTCTCTCTAGCCTAAACCCACGAGGGTTTGCAGCCGTGAATGTCTAGAACGTCTCGCCAGCTAGACTAATGCCGTGGCCGAACTGCGTGGGAGGCGCAGATAACTTTTTCTTCCGGCGGCTGCGTGATCGGAGCTTTTGGATTTCGCTCTCTCTAGCCCAAACCAGCGGGGGTTTGCTACTGCGAATCTTTGGCGCGTCATGCCAGCTGCACTCATGCCGAGGCCGAACTGCGGGGGTGGCGCGAAGAACTTTTCCTTCCTGCGGCTGCGGCTTCAGAGCTTTCGGATTTCACTTTCTCTTGCCTAAACAAGCAAGGTTTTGCTACCCCGAATGTCCAGAGCGTCTCGCCAACTAGACTCATGCCGTGAGCAAACTGCGTGGGTGGTGCGAAGAACTTTTTCTTCATATCGCGCACATCTGCATGTGTAAAGTCGATATTCACGGTATAAATGTTATTTTTTAAAGTTTTCTCTCATTCTCTTTTATAGCGATTGCAATGTTCTTTTTATTTTGATCCACACATATTTTTGATACTGTGTCTATAAGTCACCATGCATAATTTACCATACCATTGTAATTGCTATGAAAAGCAACGAAGATAAAGTTAAAAATTAAATTTTTACTGTAAATATCGACTTTGGACATGCACAAGGACGTCATTTGAGGTTTTTGAACTTCCCATATGACCCAACATTCTACAAAGCGAGAGAACATAGCCTTGGATATCACACGTCATAACACACTTTCACACGCACACTGTATTTACATATATTTACATCTCATGTTCCATATGTCCACCATCATTCTCAATACATTTTTCAATTCTTTCTACAAAAGATCTTCGCACATTAGCCAACATTTCTGGCGTGATTGTAGCAAAAACTCGTCGAACATTTCATCTCGTGTAGCAGGAGCAGCGGCGTAAGCGCGCTCTTTGACATATGGCCAAACAAATGAATCCAGAGGCATCAAATCGGGCGAGCGTGGTGGCCATGGATGCTTGGTTCTAAGGGAGATTAACCGTTGCCTGAATAAACGCCTTAAAATTGCGATGTTAGTTCTGGTCGTGTGCACACGAGCTCCATCTTTCATCATCCATACATTGCGTCGTTGATTTGCAGGCAAAAATTCTCGGAATTCATTTTCCAGGAATTCTCTGTAAACCTCGCCGGTTAAGTTGCCTTCGAAAAAGTGTGGGCCTATGATACGGTCGTTTAAAACTCCTGCCCACACGTTGATCTTGAATCCGCGAGAACCAGATCGAACCAGCTGCTTTTCCAACTGAGACAGATGACATGACACCGTTGAAATTATTGGTATCAATACCACCACCGATCACCCACCCAGCTGGGTCTTTTAAAAGTATAATTCGCTTTTTTTCCTAGACAAGTTAACCTGACCTATGGAGCGCATGGACAACGTTGCTCCGGAACCAATTAAAATGTCGACTTGTCGAGTAAGATGGAATTGAGGGTCGGCTAACCTATTCTTGGGTAGCTTGATCGATTTGCGAGAAAAAGGTTCCTCAGGAGTGACGCTAGTTATGTTGGGAACGGTGAGGAACGTTAGACGCTTGCTATAATTCGAATCGAACTTTATTTTTGCCAAAATATCGAGCATGAGATAGTTTCAAACTATTTTTAGCGTGCCTTGTATGTAGACAATTAACGTAATCCAGTACTGGCGATAAAGGATTGTTTGTAAGTACGTGTTCTTTTAAAATAATCCCACTATGTCGCATTGATATTGTTCTGCTTATTTGGTGCGTTACTCCTTTAGCAGCCTGAACTGCTTTTAAAATTTTTCCATTGCCACTTTCAAAGCAATAACCTGAATGATTCAGTAGTGGTCCCCAGTTAATGACACTTTGTGCCAGATGTAATAGTTGGTGGACATTGTAAGTCATAGCAGATTTTGAATATAATCTTTCTGTTTCGACAACAAATTCAATTAATAATTCGTGCGCACGGTGTATTTATGCCATAGTCAAATTATCTTCCATTAATATATAATAACCGTTAATAAATAATTTCCAGTGTTCAAGATATGGCGAAAAATTGTGAAATATTTTTAATATTGCATTGTTACGTCCTGACTACTCTTAAATAAATAGTCACGGACGTAATGATAAGTGTAGTGGCAAGGCTCTTGTTGTGCTTTAATCAGGTTGATTTATAAATGAAATAATGTTACTGCTTTGCTTTAGATAACGGAAACTGTTTATTTCTTTTATTCTTATAATCGTATTTATACTTGTCGTTATGATTATGTATTAGACTCTTTTAACTTTTAGATTGTACTTGTCACCAATTGTCGGACTGGCGCGCGGTACGGAGCTCTAATTTTGAACTGACTGCTAAAGTGCGCACAAAACCTTTTAAAAGCTTAGTATGGCACAATATGTTTATGGAGATTTATAAACATTATATCTTAAGGGTATCGAAATTGTACACATAAAAAGTGGCGCTCGCTTGTTACGTCACGGAACGCTGAGTGTACATTTTGGCTGTGTCAGCGCTCATTGACACATTTACACGTTTCGACAGCATTTTTGCGAACGTAATAAGAATTTGAATTTTGATTCTTTAAAACAATGAGACATCAATGTGTCCTACTTACAATTGAAAATGAAACATCAAAAGTTACGTTATAGACGTAACAGGATAACTTAAAAATAATATACAATTTTCATACTCCTTTCCCTTATAAAATTTTCTCTCGTTGATAGGCCGAGATAATCTCTGCACTTGATTAGGCAGCTTAATGGTTTCAAGTAAGTATTAATATTTTCAATTCGTTCTTCCTCTAACGAAAAGGGAAAACCTCTTTGGTCAATCTATAGTTTTAAAAAATTTTCTGCAGTTCCTAAATTATTACAATGCAAAATATCGGGACAAAATCCATCAACTATATTAAATTTAGGCAAATCTGCTACAACAGTTAATTTTTTCACGCCTTGAACTGCTTTTGACTGTTCTAAAGCTTCTAGTGCATGTGTAATCATAGTTAACTCTGTTCGTCTAGGTATTGGTTCATCTATATAAACGTATTTAATACTGCGTCCTCTACCATGTGCAACATTTAATCCTGGATGTAAACACCAACTACAGCCGTAATATCCATTGTATTGCTTAATGCCTTGCATTGGTGCTCGTGCTTGAGAATCAACGCAACAACAAACTACATATACTTGAAGGCAACGTTCTTCATCGTTTATTTTACATATGATTCCTTCGGCTGGTGCCTTCATTTTTTCAACAAACGGCTTCAAAAATAAGTATATTCTTATATAAAAATAAATTTCACTACTCTATCAGTTTCATCAAACTTTTTTATATACCTTTGGCAATTCGAACAAACAGCCTGAAACTGTACATTATAGTTGCTATTAAAAAGTTTATTAATACGATATCTACTATGTGGTAGAATGATTGATCCAAAAAAACTATTTATCATTTTGAATAAGTCTTCTATATCAGTCTGAGATGAATTGTGAATTAGAGCATATTCGAATACAGCTAGCATCATTTCTGATTTACTGCTGTTGGCAGCTTTCTGAAGTAGCCAGACATCTATTATTATACTCAAAAATGTGTAAAATCATGCGGAATATTGCTGCCACATCAGATTTAACTAAGCTGGCCTGATTTGCCCACCCGGAGTCGATTCCAGGGCGTAGCAGTGACAAATTTCATTATGGTACTGATGGGGAGCTTAAAAAATCACAAGCTTATCCAAAGCCCAATATCATATCTTCAAGTACACAATGAAACAAACATTCCTGCAAAAATTGGACTCTCTAGCTCAAATATCCATTTTAAATTTGAAAAACCATACAACGAAAGACAATCATGTATGTCAGAAATTAGATTTTGCCATTGATCGATGCCTACAAGAGCTAGAGATCAAATTGTACAGGAAAGTTTATTTGAACGTGTAGTTGAATAAATCACATAGGGCTTTAGACAAGTATGACAATTTTTATGCACCTTATTTATACCTACTTCAGAAAGCTTCCAATAAAAATGTGTAAAATTTGAAGTGTCTAGCTGCCATACAAAGTGCACAACAGCATAAACAAGTATATCAGACTCCGGGTCTGACCAAACCTCACCACACTGACAAAGGTCTTTTAGATTACTCCCAGAGGTCATCCATGGCTATCTGGGAGTAAGAACACAATTATTTTTTATATAAACATTGCACAAATACGCACTACACAGTTATTTTCTACACACACTTCACACACTTTTTATTTGGGCGTATAAAATGAATATAATGCTTTTTGTACTAAAGAAATGTTAAAAACTACTTTAAAAACATAAATTCTTTTTTTCACTCACATGTTGCTCTGGACTATTTAAAACATCTTGAGAATTATCAAATTCTGATGAACGTGCATTTGGTGATAGGATTGAATTTGTGTTGTCCGATATAACATCAGAGTTTCTCGTTGATAGTAAAGATGTATCTAACGGATTCTGAAAAATTATATTTTTACTTTATTATAGAAACAAAAAATCAATTACAAAAATTAGTTATCTGCTTTATTTTAAAGAAAAAAGTAAGGTCAGTAAAATTTATTGACAAATAATTCAGCATTTAATTATAATTGTAATTTTATACTACATTACTTAAAGTGAAAAATTCAGTCTTAATTTTGTAAGTGTACGCAAAGTAGATTTTATTATCTGGAAATTATGTATGTTTGTATGTGTGTATATCAATGTTATTTACTTGTTAATTGTATTTATTGTCACTACAAGAAGCTGTAGTGGGTACCTGGCTCTAGAGCATTTTAGAATACATATTCTTTGCAACATTTATGGACATTCATCGGCGAACTTGATAAAATAAAAATGGTTCAGTGCGGCTACGTTCACGCTGTAGCCATCTTGCCAAACGACAGAATACGCGGGAAGGCGACCGGAGGAATTCTCGTCTACAATCATAGTGTCGTACTGCCCTGCAGAGTGGAAATATTCAGAAGAATCAGTTTCTTTACTTTTAACTGGGGTTGCAAACACGTGTTTTTGCCGGTATCAAAGTTGTATTTATCGAGGTAAATTGTTGCTGAAGGTAAAATGAATGAAATCTCCGATGAAAATTATGATGATGAGAAAAACAATGGAAGGAATGAGAGTAACAGTCAGAATGGCAATATAAACAATCATTATAATAAAAAAATGAAACCACTTGAGGACAATGAGATTGAAAGTGTTCAATTTTTTGTTGCTGTCAAATTTATTGACGACAAGGAGAAACATCATGTTATTGCAACCTCAGATAAAGTACTAAAGTTCGATCCGGTAAAGACAGAACGTAAAAAGTATAAAAATCCATACAAAGTTTTAAAATACGACACTGACAAACAACAAGAATTTGCAGTACCTGCTAATATTTTAGACCATTCAGGTAAGTAGTCATATATGCGTATCCATGTGTATGTATATATATATATGTATAGCTGCATTGCTTATCTTGTATACATATATAAAAATAATACATAATTCATTAATTAATTTCAGATTCGTTAGTGGATCTGAAAAATCCACACAAAAGATACGTTTATCCAAAGTCTAGGTTAAGTGATGCTCCAGAAAAGCTAGCGCAAGAGTCAGAAAGCGAGGATGATGGTTTAGATACCAAAGATCAAATTAAGAAAGATAGAAAAGATAAAGTGTACGATGACCATGAACAAATAATATTTAATACTTTTATACATATACCTGCATATGTATACCTTTAATGCATATTTATTATTTGTATTTCCAGAATGCGACAAAAGAAAAACCAGACTGTGCCTTCTAATGCAAGAAAAAATGTAAATAAATGCGATAACATGCAGATGGTTGTTAAGCAGACGCAGAGAGAATTGATTAAAAGAAAAGCGTAACAATTGCTCAAAGATAATGAAACGGTATCAAGTATGAAGCAAATGAAAATGAATAAAGTTTCAGCAAATTACAAATTAGATTTTTCTAATAATACTCAATGCGATACTGGTCTAGTATCAGAAAATACAGATAATATTGATTCCCAGATAAATACATTAAATAACAAAATAAATGCCTTGGAAAAAGAAATAGATGAGAAGAATAAAGAAATTGATAACTTACAATTATCTCTTGTACTCGCAAACAACAATATTAATCCTTTGCGAAAAGAAGTGGATGAAGTTTACACTCTACTTGAATCATGTACTGAAAAAAATAATGAGTTAAAGAAAAAGTTAGAGGCATTTGAATCAACAAATGTTGATAAATCTAATATGCAAAGCAATGTATTAGAGTTTCCAGTACGTAGTACAGTAGTAAGCATAAAGTCAAAAAAATTATTTGACTCTCCAACAGTGGTCCAAGAAGAAGATTCCATACCATGTACAAGCTCTTTGACTCCTCCGATGAAAGTGAACAATAAACTTGTTCATCGTACACCTCCAACAATGTTCGGAGGAGAAGAAAATGCAATACCATCTGCAAGCTCTTCGACTCCGATGAAAGTGAAAGAAAACAAATCAGCTGTCACCACTACACCTAGCTTAAAAGGTAATTTCTTTTATATTTGATATTTCAGTTTTTACATTTATAAGTAATTAATTTGATTATACAGGTTGCACACAAAAGAATTCAAAGAAAATAAAAAAATAAATGGCTTAAACATTCATTATATGATTATGATTCGGATGACTATGCCAGTGATCTAAAAAAGCTGGAAAAGAAAAAAATCATGAAGATTTTACTGCATTCTAGACAACAAATAATGATGGACATAACCTAAGTTCTTTTAAGATATAGGTGGATTTCAAGATGGTTTGATCTTTGATTTGACAGAGAAAAATCTATATACAAATTAATTTCTTTTTATTCAATAAAATATGTATATCCACAGGAAAAAATGTTTCATCTTTGCTATGGATATTGTATCAAATATGAGGAATGGAAATCAATAAGAAGTCAACCAACTGCATCTCGATTCATTAATAAATTAGCCATTGCTTTGTGGGGAGAGAGAGAGAAATGGTGTTAAGAGCTGTCGATTTACGAAGGGCAGAATCCAGAAGAGATAGAGATACACCTAGAAAAGCAGTAACACCTAAAAAAAGCTGGAATATTAAGAAGTGAGTAAAATCAATAAAATAACATTAATATAATTATGAAATTGTAATTGTAAAATGTCATTGTAAAATATTATAATTTGAAAATTTTGTAGAATGCTATCGACAATATTTACTCTCAAAACACGAAATAAAACAGAAAGATTTGGAAAAATTAAATCAAAATAATTTAAGCAAGAATCACAAAAAACATTTATTGAAAAAATTGGTTGGTTGGATTACACATTTAAGTAATGCCATCAATCAAGTTTACAATTAAGAAAAGGCTAAGGACAAAGGTAAATATTCTTAAATGATAAAATTATTATTGAATATTTTACAATTTTATTTTTCACATTACAGCAACTATTCATTTTTATATTTTACAGACGATGAATCCAGCCCATCCTCTGAAGACGATAAAGGGTCTAATCGCGTAGTCGATTTGGATTCTGATAATTAAATACAAATGACTTATAAAGTTAAAGTATTGGTGAACAAATGTTGAAAAATCTTTAAAATTTTTATTTATACTTTTAAGTATTGTAAGACATAAGTAGAATAATGTCGTTTATACAATATAAAAGAGTAAAAAACGCACCAAAAAATATAACATTTTCTTTACCTATAATTTTGGGTATATTATATAGCTATAATATGTAAGTAAAAAAAACTTATTTATTTTCAAGAGGGCGCGGCATGCACAGTGAGCGCGCGCACGCAACAACCAACAGGCGAGTCCGCACGAAGCGATGTGTACGCGCGCGCGCAACGTTTGTAAGGCGGGTTCGTACGAGCACGGGGCAACGGCAATTAGCGAACGACTCGGCGGTGACACGCCAGGCCGCGGCACACCGCAATCACACCTGTACACGGCTGCGCCGCACGCCTTTATAAGGCGGATCGCGTAGCACAACGGGGAGTCCTTCTCGAACCAGGTAGTATCGTGAGCACACGTTACTACAAGGAAAGCGAAAGTTAGACCCACATCCACGAAATCGCCTCGTGAGCCAACGTGATGACCCAGTGGACGATCCGAAACCCGAAAATCCGAGTTGCCGTCATGAGCACACGAGACAACCCGGAACGCCCGAACGATGTCGAGCCTCTTCTACGTGAACACACGTAGTCGACACCCGGCGTCACCGATATACCAACGCATTGCTGACGCCTTCTGCTACTGTGAGCACACAGGGTTGAGGAGACAAAGATAGCTTCACCGACGATTCACCGGGTCGTGCGCTCACGTCCCGGTTAATCCTAGGATCGTCTCTAACCTAAAAATCCATTAATACGCCGACATCCCAAGATTCCCTTTGCTACTGTGAGCACACAGGGCAAGGAGAAGAACGAGACGAGCGACGACGATTTGTAGAGCCATGCGCTCACGACTCTAGAAATCCAAGGGATAACCTCAAAATATATTGACACTATTTCGATCGTTACTGTGAGCACACAGGACGATCGAAATTGCTGACATTTCCCACATTCGGATCAGTGTAGACGTGCGCCCATGACTCCACCGCCCCGAATAAATTCCTAATCTCCAAATCCAACACCGACCTATAAACCCGTACCGCACCGATAACCCGATCGCGATCGCAAACCGCAGCCGTAGAAATCTTGTTAACGCGAAATTCCGCCAATATACTCGTAATTTGTTAACCGCGCTAGTTGAAATAATTATAAATTGTAAAGGCAAAGTATTTTTAACACGAAGCAAAATGATTTCTGTTTCAGTCGGGATTTAACAACTGAGTCCTCGTTTTTGTTAAATATTAAGTTACAAATATATTGTTAATATTAAAACACAACAACAGATTTGCTCTTTTGCACCTTTCCCTACTCCGATTCCCTAACCGAGCAGGGAAAGTACCATGGTTACACTTCTAATCTCTCCTTACCCCTTAGTTCCTTAGTCCCCTTATTTACATTGGGAAGTTTCTTTGGGTTTCTCTGTAATCAGGCCAACTTAATTTACCTGCGCGAGTACGCGTCATTCGTCCTGTTGTAACTTCCGTGGCTGCTGACTCTAGGGGTGATTGATCCTCATTTTCGACTTGAGTTTCTGCATGACTTCCTGTGCTTTCGCAAATAAGCATTACTGATTCTGCATTCTCTTCGATTGGATTTCGATTTTAACAGCCTCTTGAAGGATTGCTTTTGTTAAAAATATTTCCATTGTGACTTTATTTAATTTAACTCATTAAAAGGTCGTGAAATTAGTTCAAAGAATACCTTTTCCGAGGTAAAATGTTGGCAACTATCAGTCATGTGTCCATCCTAAGGAATCTAACTTAGTATTGTAATTATAATTTCTCCTATAAAAAGTCATGGAATCCTTGAAGAAATTGTCAAATGTTTACAGTTTACAAAGTTTTTTGTAGTTTTATCAATGTACACTAATGAATGTAGTGAAATCAGTTTCAAAACTGTCAAGCGTTAAAAATCAGCACACTAACAAAAACAATTTGTTACTCGAAAAATAATTAATCTAAAAACTAATCCGAATCATCTTGTGCAGAAAAATAAGCAAAATCATAAATTTAAAAACTCAAGCAAATTCCTCTTAATTATAGGAGAATCATTTAAACACAAAGCGGATTTTTATCTTTAAGCTATAGTGAAACTAATTCTTCTTGGAGTAAGAAATTATTTTTGTCAGTGCAGGTAAGTTAGAATCTGCTGACTAGTTTATAAAAAATAAAATGGTTATATTTCTCAACACTATTATTTTAATGCTTACTTGCCGTCCTTACATTGATAAAAATACAAAAAAAAAACTTTTGTAAACTGTAAACATTTGACAATTTCTTCAAGGATTCCATGACATTTTATAGGAGAAATTATAATTACAATACTAAGTTAGATTCGTTAGGATGGACACATGACTGATAGTTGACAACATCATAATAACAATAAAAATTAACTTTATTGATTTACTAATTACAAGTGTTTACAATATTTACATTTATCTGATATCTTTTATTCATGTTTAATTCTAACTTTGTTGTGTATATGTTATGAGTTATGTGATTTTACTTAATAAATCTGTGCTCTAGTGTATGCGCGTGTGTGTGTACTCCGGCGCTTTGTGCATTCGTGTGTATGTGCCTGTTAGTGTGTGGGTGTGTGTAAGTGCTCTGTTTTCGTGTCTCTATGTATTTGTTTATGTTTTTGTATTCTCTCTCTCTCCCCCTCTCCATCTCTCTTTCTCTTTGAATTTTCCTCGTCCTCCTCCGAATCTCCTGACCTCTATTTCCTGTATATTTGTCTTCTCCCTGGTCTGTCCCTTTTCTTGTCTTTATTATTCTCTCCTTTTTTTCATCCCATGTGTACTTTTCTCCTTGTATCTCCGCTACCTATTCCTTTTGGTACATGGCATTTCCCTCTTCATTGTCCTCCTTTTCCCTCCTTCTTTTTGCTCTCATTATGAGAGTTTTGGCCCTCCTCTCCTCATATTACAGCTGATGCTTGAGTCTTTTTTCCCTCCTTCTTTTATTTTTGCCCTTTTCTCCCATCTGATCTCAATGCTTCTTTCGTTTTAAATATTACCTTTTTAGTGTCCTTTAATTCCTATTCTACGCCTTCCATTATGTCTTCTAACCAGTTTTTCACCGAGTTCTCTTTCGTCCAATTATTCAAGTGTACTATTAGACCTCTTTCCCATAACTGTCACCTGCTCTCACCTTTTCTTTCACCTAATTCATCTGTCCTTCTTTCTTTTAGTATCTTCTCTATAGTCTACCATTTTCCTTACTCTTCTCGTCTTTTGCTTCTTCTTGATTGCCACCTTCTTATTAATTTTTCTTAGCATCCCTTCTCTCATTTCTTCAATTTCTCTCTGCAAACTTGTCATCTTTGCCGTCACCATCTCTACATCTTCAATCACCTCCTGCAATTTTCTCTTCAGCGCCTCTCTTCTCTCTCTTTCAAATCTCGCTTTAATCTTCTAGCCTTCTACTTCATCTTTCAACTCCCTTATCTTCCTCTCTTTCTTCCTTTCTCCAAAAAATATCTGTTCTTTTTTACTTATAACCTCTGCTTTCTGTGTTAGTTGTGTTTTTAAGAACTAATTTTCGTTTGTACTTTACCACGTGTTTTTATATACTTGTACCGACTTGTGTACACTGCGAGTGACTCGCAGAAAAAATATCGCAACTAGGGAGTACATCAAAAAAGTGATCAGCGCCGAACCAATCAGCGAGAAGCATCAGCGTCGATCTGGAAAGGGAAGTGGTAGCAGTAGCAGCGCCGACGGACTCAAGGGGGAAGCGCGCAGCAGTCGCTCGGCAGTAGCCGAGTGATCCTGTGGCGCTACTGGCAGGCTCAGTAGCGCCTCAGGATATAAAAGGCGCCTTATCCAGCTCCTTAGTTTCATTCGCTCGACCGAGTTAGAATAAGACGGTGATAACATATACGGTTATACGGTTCCCTTCCCCAATAGTCAGAGCAACATTTTGTGCGCGAGTTAAGGCGCTGGTAATACGTCCTGTTCCTTATATTTGCGGTTTTAAATCAGATCGAAAATTGAAATGTTAAGTAAAACGTAGCGAACAATAAAACTATTTGTATTTTATAAATATATATTTCAAATTTTTTTATATCACATCTATGTAGTACGACTTCAGAGGCAATAAGTCCTCTGAAGGTCAACTATACGAAACTTTTTGTCAAACGAAACATTCTAGAGACACTACGTCTCTGGGGAAAGTTCCAGTTAAAACAAGTATCTCAAACAGCAATACGTTTGCTTGAGTGAAAATCTTAAACACTTTCGTAAACGAATGCAAACATAAGTTTCTTTTCAGGTATGATAGGCTTGACTACAATACGTTAGTCAAGGGTAAAATACTTAGACATTGCTGCTCATCTCTACTTGCTTGCAGTACATAATAATCTTAGAGGCAATAAGTCATTTAAGAATCACTTGTATTATACAATTTTTGTCACACTAGAATATTTCAAGGACACTACGTCTTTGAAGAAAATTCTAGATAAGGAGAGTATCTTAAACAGTAATACATCTGTTTAAGAGAAAGAACTAAAATAAAAATCAAACATAAAAATTTCCTATCAGCTATATTAGTCTTGGCCACAATATGTTAGCCAAGTACGAAATACCAACGTATAAATTGAATTTCATAAAAAGAAGAGATTCAAATATCACGAAATTTTGGACCATCAATAATATATAAGTAGAGCCCAGTCGGAGCGTTTCAAGATCTTTCCATGTATTTCGTTTTCTACCTTTTCCCTAGTGATTTTCACTTCTCCGACGGATGTAATGTATGACGAAGGATTATCCGTTACTACGGGTGATGATCAATGGTCTGCGCAATTAAGAGATGTTTTGGAAGAAGCCACAATTTCATGTTTACATCCGTGTGTTGCCGGCTCAGTCAAGGCAGTGATCAACAATCTTGTCCACGAAAGAGTAAGACGAAGGGGTGGAAGGCGTATGACATGATGTTGAAAAGACTTTAATTACAGAAGATCAAAAAATGATATTCTTTTTGGAAAGAGTAATAATCCCCGGATAACCTTTCGAGAGCACTATGCTCGTTGCGTACTACATATTCGGACGATTGGTTAGTAGATGAGATCAACAGTTCATTCTATCGACCTGATTTATGCATCAGAGAGCTCCTTCTATGTCCGGGGCTATCTCTCTCTCCAATTCTTTATACACGCACGCCATCTACCTGCGCTCAGGTAGATTATTACATAATTGACTCTCTTACCTACCAGGTACTGCTGCCATCTCAGTATCAAATATCTTTATTTTTAGTCCCTTGTTATCCCTGAAAAGCTCTTTTCCTAGCCCACACATCGAGTTCGTTACTGGTCTTGCCATTCTCTTTAAGCTGTGCCTCTTCTTTCCTATTTTTAGAACTTCTATCTGCTTATCTTCCCAGAAAAATCTTTCCTGCTTCTTTCCCTTTTTCCCGTTTTTAAATATCATTATCTTTGATTCTTCCGTGTTCAATTTTAAGCCTTTTCTATATAATTTTCTTAAATTTCTTTAGCATCTGCTTTAACCCTGTTGCATTGATTGCCACCATCACTACATCGTCCGCGTATGAAATTGACCAAAATTTCTTTCTTCCTAGAACTATTCCTCTTTCTTGTACCTTACTTAATTCTTTTTCTGTGTCTGCCATTGCTACATTGAAAAGTGCCGGGCTTAGCGGGCACCCTTGCCTAACCTCTTTGTGTAGCTCGAACCTACCTATCTTTTCCTTTCCTACCCTGATTCCACTCCTTGTCCCTCTGTATAGTTCTTTAACTCTATACCTTATTCTGACTCCTAGCCCTAGTTTGTTCATCATTTCCCACACCTTTTTTTTTGTTCACCTTCTCAAACGCCGCTCTCGTGAACTATTCAGAATCTTTATCAGTTCTCCTATTACCTGTTCCTCCCAGTATATCCATACCTCCTTTAGTAGCCTGTCTGATCCTTTCCGTCCTTCATTTTTCTTATTGCTTTCCTGACCTCGTTTTCAGTTATTTGCTCTTCTTTTCATGTAGACTTTCTGTCCTCCTCTGTCCCTGGTTGGCTTGCTACCTCCCCTCTCTCTTCATTCTTTCCTAACTGTTCTTTGAAATGTTTGATCTATTTTTCATTTTTTATTGCACTGCTACATCTCATTCTTCTCTTCCTTCTTCTACATTTCACTACTTCCTAGAATTTTTTTTCAGTTACCTAGCTTTCTTACCTCTGCTTTTTTGCTTCTTCATTCTTCGTCCCAATACGAATTTTTCTTCTCCTTGTGAAATGCTCATTTTCTTTCGCATAAAAAATACTAAAAATCAATAAGATTAGTGATTATAAAGTAAAACCATCGATCTTCCCTTCCTACTAGAATGTAGTATACAATAAGTTATATCTAATTCAACAAATTCAATAATTAATTGAATTAATTGGTTTATCAGGATAAGAATAAGGAACGACAACGTAAGGCGAAGTAAATGTAAAAAGATAGTTAAACTCAAAGTAAAATCAATTAAGAAAATCGATAATAGTAAATGTACGTAAAATAATAAAAATAAAACGAAACACCAATATGCGCGCACACATTGCAATCCTACGGCAAAAGCATCGAGACCAAGCGAAGCACGCAATATATACACACATACTACGACTCTACAGCAGAGGCAAGAGACCAAGCGATGCACACCAATATGCACGCACATATTGCAGGCCTACAGCAGAAGCTCAAAGCTAAGCGAGGCATACCGATACACACACATCTTGGCTCTACGGTGGGAATACAGCGGATGCAAGTAGAGTGAAAAAAAAACAAAAAGCCTACTGTACATCATAGACCGCGCATACACGAAAGCAACGCACGTGCAATGAAGAGAGGCCGTGGAACGCGCAACGTTATCGGCAAGTGACACATAAGTCACGCGCGCTAGAAGCTCGGGGAGCCACCAAAGAGGGCCCGACGCAAGTCACCTAGAAATGTACAGAGGAAGCTTTTAGGAATTTGCAGATAAGGAAGGTAAATCAGAGGCGAGTTTGACAGGAGAAGAGTATGATGGGACTCGATGTACTAGAGGAAAGGATTTTTACTCTGGATTTCTGATTGGCCCTCGATGCAACGTCACATACATAAAAAGCTCTATATAAGGCAAGAAGCTGCATCTACGCCTCCTAATTGGCCAAACACTAACCCCGCCGAGGAGACGAAAATCGGAGATCGCCTCTCCTACGAGAGTATAAAAGAGCCCAGCAACAGGTCCTCAAATCGCCAGTCTGTTTCAAAAATCGTTACCACGCGAAAGCTCTGCCCGAATCCGGCCCAGGTACTAGACTTAGAATTATTTCGGTGTATCGGGACTTATGAAATTCCCGACGTGTCAAAACCTTAGAATCTTTTTAACGATTCGAAACTTAGAATATTCCGGGCAGTGTAAAGACTTAGAAAAATTCAAATCCGTGCGAAGACTTAGAAAATTAAAATCAGTGTAAAGACTTAAACCATTTCGGCTAGAGGAACAATACGAACATTCCAATTATCAAATCACTTGACTTGCAATTGTGTATATAGAGCAATTACGCTATAGTTCATTATTTTTAATAGCTAAAATAATCCGGAAATCTAGCCAGTTGCGAACGAGCGTTATGAAATTTTTGTGGCAATCGAATAAACTGTATTTCATTTTAAATCGCGAGTGAATCATTAACCCGAAAGCTCCTGATCCTTGTCTCCCCGTTTAACTCAAGACCATCCGCTTCGGAAGCCAAATCTAAGAGCTGCTGAGAGGACGTGCTGGGAGCTGAGCAGGCCATTGCAGAAATATAATAAAAGATAAGTGAATGTAATTACACAGGCTGCATGCCTCTATTGTGCATTTCTCTCTTTCTCTCTCATAATTAGAGTTCCCATTAGCCCCCTCATTCGCGATGACTACATTACTACTGAAGTAACGTCCGTGCAACCATCTCTTAAAAATAGCGATGGAGAATCTAATTAAAATCAGTGCGAGCAACGGAACAGGGCGAGTTCGAAAGATTTTTCCTGCAGTTACTGGGGGTTGTTCTCTTAAAACAGATCGCAAAGGTAGCCAAGCACCGACGGCGCTCAGCTTCGCCTCTGAAGTTTTGTCCTCGTCCGTGCTTATGAGATTGAAATAACCCGTAGAGTTACGGTCCGGCGACAGCTTTCAATAGCTTAGGACATAACATGCTTCTTTCCGTTACCTTTTCATTTCTGATTGCTTTCTCCATTGTTTGTTTTAGCTCTGTCCATTCCGTTGCCTCTTCATCCTTGCTCAGTTCTTTCCGGTATTGCTCTATTGTTTTTTTGTTCACATTGCTCTTGCTGTCCCTGTTTTATCATCTTTCTCGTTACTTGTGCCCGTCTCTATCTCCACTGCGCTATGATCCTATTCTAACCTGTAATTTATATTCATTTTACTTACCCCTCTTCTTCCTTCCTCGTTGGCTATTACGTAATCTATCACTGAGCAGCCTGCATCACCTATGTATGTGTTTTCTCCTTCTTCGTTTTCTTCTGTGTTCCTGTTTATTATGACGAGGCCAAGCTCCCTTATCTTGCCTAGTAATTCTTTCCCTTCTATGTTATTCTTTTCGTTTCTCGATACTCTCGTTTTTGCTATTCACTCTTCAGCTATTCCACCTCCTTTGAATCCCGTTCTCGCATTAATATCTCCGCACCATATCACCTTCTCTCGTCTAGCCTTCTCTAACATCTCTTCTATTTTTTATAGTTTTCCTGTTTTTCCTCTCTCATGTGTGCAG
Source organism: Trichomalopsis sarcophagae (assembly GCA_024372645.1). Lineage (NCBI taxonomy): Eukaryota > Metazoa > Arthropoda > Insecta > Hymenoptera > Pteromalidae > Trichomalopsis > Trichomalopsis sarcophagae. Next base: position 266,818 of record QLSS01000145.1, on the reverse strand, counting down.
TTCCTATTCACTATGTTTCCCCCCATTTCCTTATCCTTGCTTCTATAAATCCGTTTGTCGTTCCCTTAACCCATTCTATATTCTCAGTTTTATCTCTTAGTCTCACTGCCATCACCATTTCTCCTTTTACTTTCCCTCTTTCTCCCCCTTTTTGCGTTTATTTCTTCAACCTAAAATTCTCCTAGTTCTTCTCCCAGAATTTTCCTTCATTGTCTTCTAACCATGATTCTTGTATACAGATAACATTAAACCCTCTTATATAACTCCACGCCCTTTCATCTAATTCCTTTATTCCTGCTACGTTCAAACTAATTATCTTAAAGTCCTGTTTCCTTTTCTCCATATGTATTCTACCCCTTCTATCCATAACTTGTTGTACCCTATCTTAACTTCTTTATGCTCAGTCCTTTCTTATGCTGTGTATTCCTTTTCTTCCGTTTCTTCTTGTTTCTTCTTTTTCTCCATGTAAGGTCGTGGTCGATAAATATATCTTATCCTTACAATTCTGTTGTTACTCTCATAATTTACCATTTTTCCTTCCTGTTTTTACATTATATGTGCCTATACTGCGAATTCTCCCTTTTTGTATCCATGTCCTCTTTAATGCTATCTCTATGCCTAGTCTGCTGTTTATTCAATCTTCCACCGTTTTTTTTTGTCCCAGTGCCTTCTTTTTTCTGTCTCTTTCCTACATCTCAATTTTCTATACTAATTCTTCAATTTGTTTTCTATACTTCTCCACCTCAGCATCCGTTCCATTCTTCTCAATTTCTCATATCTGTGTTTCTTAAATTTTTTATGCTTCCCTTTTTTTAAAGTTTTTCTATCATGTTTAGTATTTCTTTCAACTTTTCTTTCCTTTCCTTTCCTTTATTTTCTAACTTCCCATCCGGATCCCGTTTACCCTCCTTCCTCTATTTCTTTCTGTTTCTTTTTATTTCCATTTTTCTGTTCATTTTTGTTCTAAGCCCATGTACCTCTGTCCCCAGTTCTCTATCATCTTCTCTCACTTTCTTTCATTTTTCTTGTCTATTTTGGCGCTCATCTTCTCTTACTTTAGTAGGATCTTGTTCATTGTCTGTTTCATTGTCTCTTCTCATTTTTCGTTCTGGGTTGCCTGGCGGGCGTTTCTTATATTTTATTGCCCGACAGGCGTTTCTTATTTTTTATTGCCTAGAAGGCGTATTTAATTTATTTTGCCTGGCGGACTTTTTTCATTTTTTTTTTGTTCGCAAATGTGGCATTTAAACAAATTAATAGTTTAAAATGCGATATCTCCAAAGTCTGACATCGCACTAAGTTGAAACTTGTTTTAAAATGTTTATTTTTGCATGGAGAAACTTTTTTATTCTATCTTTTTTAGCTTTACTTCATTTTTTTCGAAATATCACCGAAAAATGGTTTTCGACGCGACCTTACTATCTATACCGCGCGTGCTTGTCCCGCGCCGGATCCCCATTTTTGCGCTTTGCTTTTAGCAATTGAAGCAGCTTGCAGGATACATCGTTATTCTACTCAGGCGTCGATATTCTGAGGGAAATAGCAATCATACCTCTCAATAATAATAGTGATCCTGTTGTTCTAACATTCAAAAATCCCTTTTCTTGAACAAAACTCTTAGACAAACACAAAGAAAAAACAATTGGCTTAAAGATAATTATCATGGCATCAGGTGGAAAACGGATAGACATGACTATTCTTAATTTGGAAACTTGCTTCGTGACGCTTTACATGAAACAATGATTTCGAATTTCCTGTTCACAACATTGAACAGTATGACAATCCGTTAAAACTATCTTTCAAGTGCGTCACAGTATACACAAATTATAATCCAAGCTATAAGACGACCTGTGCATTGCACAACGTCAAACTTATGAAATTATTCTATCAGCATAAACTGTAAAGTAAAATAATAAAAACGCTGCTAATTCATTGGCACGTAGCCTTCTCTAACTAAATGTGTAGGTCTAATAAATAAATATTGTTTCCAGACGGAGCTACGCTTTCTCTAACCTTAAAAAATGACTACTTTACAAAATGATCAAGCTGTCAGAAATCACAGGGGCTCAGAAAAATTTTAAGCAACGACTATTTTTATGTATTTTGAGTTGCTGAACAAGAATCCGACTGTATTTTTTATCGATACCTCAAGCACTCGTCCCTAACCTCAAAAAACACCCCCCAAAATTGCTTTTTAACGCGGTTGAGAGGTTTGCAATTTTTTTTAGGAATAGTGTACATAGGGCTCCATAATGCTATGCTCTGCTATGCTATACAGCTGCTGTGTCACAAAGACATTCTTTATGTTCAACATGTTGCATCAGAGTTCTAATTATGGCTAATTATATTTGTTATTATTTTGTTCAAAGGTGTATCACTGATACGATATCCAATTTCAAATAGTTACCAAAAAATAGTCTTTATTGCGCCCCGTGTAATTGGTTACCTAGCTGAGTAAACATTATTTTTTTCGGCATTACTGAACAGCAGCCTGAGATCTTGAATTCAAAATGAAAAATTGTCCATAATGACCGTCCCTATAAAAAATGAATGATATTTGAAATAAGGTAAAAATCGTCAAAAATGCTCGTAATTGTCGTGCCTTGTTTTAAATTGTCTAAAATGAGAAAATCCGACGAAACACTAAAACTCTTGTTCCAATGGCATTTTCGACGAATTTTACCTTATTTCAAATAGCATGCATTTTTTATAGGGGCGGTCATTTTCGACAATTTTTTTTTTCTTCGAGATCTCGGGCTTAGCTGTTTAGTAATAGCTATTTTTTGGTAACTATTTTGAATTGGATATCGTATCGGTGATACACCTTTGAATAAAATAATAACAAATCTAATAAGCCACAACTAGAACTCTGATGCTACACGTCGAACAAAAAAAACTCACTAATATGGGTAATTGCCTTAAAATAGCCTAATTTTACAATTTTTAAATTAATGCCTGAAAAGAATGATTTTTAAATCAAGATGTTTGGTATCAAAACAAAACAAATATCGATCTCACTTTTTTGCGAATGTAAATAAATATCAAAAATATCACTTACCATAGAATAAGCTGTATAAACGTTGTAAAATGGTTATTTTATTTTAGATAAATAAAATTTATAATGTTTACAGATGCAAGAGAAAATCTAATGACAAGGTATCAGGAATTAGATGATTATGCATCTAATTTGTTACCACGGACACTGTTAAAACCATATCAATAACCTTTCATTACTGCAAAGTTTTTTCAAGATGTCTCTTTTTAAACAGTTTTTAATCAGTTACTTTTTTTGTCTTCTATTACAATCATTGAAAATTGTAGTCGAAGCTCAAAATATTCAACAGTGCCCAAATCCGACAGAAATATCTCCATGTACTTGCAGTATAAAAAAAAATGGTTTAGATGTAATCTGTGAATTTACTGATTTCAATCATATAAGCAAAGCAATGGATGGTCTTAAAGGGCGACAAAATTCAATCATATTTTATTTAAAATTAAGGCACAACAATATGCCAAAATTGCAGGGTTTTGTATTCCTAGGCTTAGACATACATCATCTTACGATTCATAATAGCAGTCTTGCCGTTGTTGAAGAAACTTCTTTATCATCTATTGGTAAGTTATATAAATTTAATAAATTTTTAATTTTAATAAAAACGATTTACGCCAATCTGGCAACTATACATCGGTTTATATAGTTCGATTCAGCATACACGACTTTGAAACAGTCTGTGATAGTCGGCTCAAGCGCGAGCAAATGGCATATTATCGTCATTATATGTGTAAGCTTGCTCTACCAAAAATACCCTGCACTCATACCTACAAAAATTTTTACATTGTTGTATGCCAACATACAGGTAATGTAAAATACTAAATAACACCTACATGCAATGTGCATGTTGGTTTACAGTTATCCTGCAAGGATTCCTGCAAAACATTCGCGAAATATCTGACATTCACTTACGAAATAAATGTGCAGAAATTTTTGCAGAAGTTTCTGCAGACGTCTCTGCATATAGAGAGAGATATTAGATTTATTTATTTATGACTAAGGGCTCTGAAGTCCTATATAGCCAAGTCCACATTAATTTACAAGTCAATAGACAGGTTTTCCTGGTTCATAGAGGGCTCGCAGGCCCCGTACATTTACAGAAAGTTTCATAAAAAGAACATATTATCTCTTTATATTAATAAAAAATCTTCGCCGCTGCCGCCGATACAGAAATTAGTTTCATGTCAATTTGGGTGATTCGGTTAAAAGTATGCCTTTTTCACGTTATTTTTAACCAAATTTCGTTATTGGGTCAATAATGAATGATTTTTACGTAATCTTACTGTTTCTGGCTCCCTCTCATATTGGGTTATTAGTTATACTTATTTGGACAACCTATGATATATATTTTACCCTTTTTCGCTTCGCTCGTCAATGTCCCATTCAGATATAATATGCTATAATTAATTATTTTATGTATTAATTTACTAAATATGCAATTCAGAAAGTACTGACAGATTTTCACACCACCCAAGGGGTACTGCCATGAACACACTGTCATTTTAGTGGAGTATGCTGTTGGTATTTTTATTTTTCTTTAATATTTTGTTATTAAACATCAACAATTTGTTTTTTTAAATATCATTACTAACATTTATTACTTTTTATAGAAATTGCTTTACATTTATATTTTCACATTTATTATGTGTTTTTCTTCAATGTTTATTAGACTTATTATTAGAGTAAAATGTTTTTTAGTATTACATTTATTTAATTTTTGTTATTAATTTATTAAGAAAAAAGTGGATCCCCAGTAGGCCTATTATACTCTTATAATTTGCATTATAAAACTTTAGCTTGCATTTAAAATATACTTTTTAAAAAAAAAACTAGCGCGTCGCCTTTTGCGCATAAGGCACGACCGCTGATGCTCGTGCTTCTCGCTCGCCACGCCGTCTAATGCTCGCGCTTCTCGTCCGTAATGTCTGCCGGTGCTTATACAGTATTATCTTGTTTTTTTTTTTTTTCAATATTGTTGTCAAACTTTTGATTGGTATTCTTCTGTCGGTCATCAACACTATTATCAAAAATACTGGAAAATTAGTAACTTATTTGTATTTGTATCAATTATTTATTTTTGTTTGTAGATATTCTTAAAATAATCAAAAAGTGTTTTAAAAAATGTTAGCGACGGTAAAAAGTTGTATTTTGAAAATGTGTGAAAAAAAAAAACATTTAACATTTTCATGTAAAACGTAAATCCGTAATGTTTTATGGCAAAATAGTAGAGTAGGCAAAATAATCTGTTTCTGATTATTTGCGTTTGCGGTTGTTAGTTCACTATGTGTATTTCAAATTTAACTGTCGGCTCTTCGTTCGGAGTAAGGTCGATCAATTCTCCTCTTGGTACTCTGGTGTTTGAGGTTGTTGCGGGGCGCTGGTACGGTGATGCCCTTCTGCTGTTTCTCTTCAATTTGTTCTGTTTTGCTAATAATGATCTGAGTTTGTATGCTCACTGTGTTTCTCTTTCTATCTTTCGAACGGAAGAGCCCCGGGAGGGTGGCATTTCTGCCAGGGCAGTTGGGCGAACCCTGAGATTTCGGTAGCCTCGGTGCACCCCCCACAAAAGGAAGGGGGAAGGCTCAGTAATGTTCCTAACTTTAACTAGTCTAGTGTTCGAAGGACCACCACAAGGGTGGTGAAGATCAAAACTAGTATACCCAGGCCCTTGTAAGCTAGTCAGGCTCTAACTAGCTGCTTGGGACTCTAGCCCTTGGAACGCTCCGGCGTACTGTATGGTTGGCCAATGCCAAAAACGAGTGGGTCGTTTAGAACGTGTTAGCATGCTTAGTACGCTCCGGCGGAAACGTTTGTGAACTCTCTACTGGGGAGGATAAAATTAGTACCACCGGGTCGGGGAGCCGCAGGACAGGTGTCCTGTCCCGACAGGGTAAAAGACTCGTGGTGGCAGTGGTTGCCCGTATACTCGGCAGAGAGTTTTCTCTCGATGTGTGAGTTACAAGTGCACAACTCGGGTATTGACCTGCAGAGTCATGAGGGATTAGATGGGTCCCGCCGCCCATCCGAGCAACAGGATGACTTTCCCACTTTTTGTGACCAGAGATCGGTAGGCCATCGAATGTAAACGCATGCATTCTTCGGTCGCGTTGGCCAAGCGTATCTCGTCCCCGCGCCCCATAGGGGGCCGTGTGGGGAAGCCCAGTAAATAACTGGATTAAATGTGTTTCTCTTTCTGAGCTAAATGATATGGTGATCTATTTGGTCTCTCGTTCGTATCTGTGCTTTACTACCTAAGCATTTTGAGGTTCTCCTATTTTCACGAATTCTTTTACTATGTTGGATAGTGGAATGTCTACGCCACAGAACATTGATACGATGGTTCTTGGTTTCGACTCTATTCTGTGCCCCTTTTTTTATTTTGTTCTGTAATTAGATTAGGTTATTGTCATTAATAATGTTTGGCTATACGCTGTTTGATTATGAACAAGCTTCCTGTAAAATTTATGCTTAAATTTTGGTTAAAATTTGGTAAATTATGAGCATTTTGCTTCTTGTTTCGGTAATAATAACATTTTCTTCGTGATTTTTGAGGTTTCACTTTCAAGGGTTTCGCGGTCTAAATGTGGATATTTGGGGCTTTCGTGACTAATTGAGATGTTTTCGAGTTCGAATTCCTCATCATTTGAGATGAGTTTTCTTCTCTTGTCATTTCTTTTAGGTGGTGGGTGGGCGTGTCTTTTGTTGAGACATTGGCATTTCATTTTTATGATTATTACTAATATCAATGCTATGATTGTTAACTAAATATTCACACTTCCGTATAGTGTTGTGTTATTTTTCTAATTCTGTCTTATGTGTTTGTCTATATCTTCTAACTGACTCATTATTTCGTGTAACGATTTTCCGTCACTATTAGCTGTATTGGGTGTTAATATTTTTGTTGTTTCTAAAGTTCTGTGGTTGTTGCTATGCACGTAGGAGCAACGTGCAATATTCCTGTTTCTTTTAATGTTACTGTGGTTTCGCGTTTGTTTTGGCATATGATGTTAAATGTTTCTGGTTCGGTCGTGGAATAAAGCCATGATTTATCATATTCTAAGTACGTCCATTGAGTTTGCAAGTTCATCATGTATCGTATATCGCTGTTGTTGTTTGCTTTCTGGCTGGGCTGTAGGAGTAATGTTATTTCACAGTGTTTTGCACGTTTCTGAGTGCTCCTAGGATCGGGCATATATCTGCATAGTGTGTCGTGATACATGCTTATCTCTGTTCTTCATTGAATTTATTATATCTTGTATGGTCGCTTATAGCTATGTATTTATGTGACGGTATTATGGAAGCTTGCCCTATTGTTTTGTTCTTCATGTTCTGTGGCACATTGATTGGATGCATCCTGTATAATTAATACAGCATTCGGTCTACTAGTGGTAAATACAGCACGGTCAACGTTCGTTCGTTTTGTTGTATGGCATCGATACTCGATATTTTGGCTAGTTCTTCTGCTCTCATAAGCTCTGATGGTATTGGGAATTCTAAGTCTCGACTCACTCTTTTTACCTCCATGTTTATTTAATAACGCACATATTGTTTCATGTGTTTTGGGTGCATTTTTCCTTCTATTAGCTTTTGTAGAATTGCTAATAGTTTCTCGTTGCTTTTGATGACGTGGTCTAATGTTGATTCCAATTGTTTTACGTATATCATTATTTCGACTTAGTAATTCATTTCTTACTTTTTTCTTATCACACTTTTGATTGTTTTCGTTAACTTTGTGATGATTGCTGGTTATGTTGTATAGTAGGTCGAATTTTGTTGAGATTATGTGAGAATTGCTGTCTATCAGATGTACTATTTTGGTCTGATCTTCGAAAAGCTGGTCTATATTTCTGTTTATGTTCTCTACTTCATCGCCGGTCACTAGTCCAAACAAACTATAGCTTATAATTCCTATTATGCCTAGTGAAACTAGTCTTTTTGCTCTGTTTCTTGGATATTTGTTAACTCTTGCTGTTTTATTTCTATTAGGTCAATGGCTAAAGAATGTCGGCACTTTCTCTCTTCCATTATGGTTTTACAGGTTTGAAATACTTGTTTGTACGAACTTCTTGCTCTGAATGACTGCATAAAATCTTCCACCTTGATGTAAATTTTGACTTTCCATGTTGCTCTATTTATTCTTATCACGTCCAATTTTTCAAAATATATTCCAGGATAGGGATTCTATTTGGTATACGGGTTCACATCTGTTATCGTAGAGTAGATTAAGTATTAATATTTACATGTTTAAAATTCTCATCCTGTAACATTATCATTGATTAGTCGAAGGAATTTGAATCATCATCAGGCTTATCCTTGACTGGTTTTAATTTTTCTATATGTTTGCGTATATGCTTGCCATTAGGGTATTCCAAAATGACATTTTTTCTACCTAAAAATTTAATTATTTTCAGTGGTTTATTCCTATTAGCATCGAATTTACTTACACGGGGTTCATAGTTTACTTTTGATTTTCATTAGGTCTATGGCTCCAATTTCTACTAATAGTCTAGTCACAGACCAAGTGTTGTCACTGTCTGCTGAAAATTAACAATGTTGTCACTTTTGTGCATTCTCTTATCATATTTATGTTGTGAGGAATTTTCTTGAATTCCTTGATTATGTGTGTCACGGCATCCTACGATTCATGGTCATCTCCTGCTGGAGTGTAGTTTTTGTTTAGTGGCTCCATGTCTGGTGGTGTGGGCAAGAGGAAAAGCATTGTTGCTTCAAGTGGTTTTGAAAATCTTATATCTATTATTGATCCTTCTTCTGCTTCTATTTCACTTAACGCTCCTAATTTTCTTCGATTTCTCATTTTACCTCTCGTCGTGCTGTTGGCTGTAGGGCTCTCGCTTTTTATTGTTGGCGTTACTGATAGCGCTTTTTTTGGGGGTGGTCTTATTATGTCAGTTACACTTTTAACGTCCGATTCGTTTCCTGTATCATCTTTATTTGATGTTTTTTGTAGTTTTTGTTGTGCTTGTTTTATCAATTTTTGAACACTATTTCTCAATACGTCGTCCATATCCTTCTCTTCGTCCGTGTAAAATCGTGGATCTGTTGTATAAATCAATTTGGTTCTGTGTGACCCCGTCCGGCGATGTCCACGTTGCCTTGTGTATGTCCTTGTGCTTAAAACACGTAGTTTTGATTATAAGATCTTTTGCCGCCACGAAATTTATGACCCTAATACCGTTATCATTGCTGGAATCGTCCAGGCTTTCCTTCCCTACATCGGGCTTAAACATTTCCTCCCTACCTATTTTAGCATTGAAATAGCCTTATACTATTCTTGTGTCGTAAGACGCGAACTGGTCGATTACCTATTCTAAAATTTCGTAATAGAGATTCTTAGCTTCTTCTTCTTTGTCCTCTGTAGGACAGTGTACATTAATAAATACATATCTATACCATTCATCTTCGATAATGATGTACGAGAGCCTATCATTGACGGATTTGAAACTTTTAAGCGAATGTATGATGCTTTTGCTTATGAGAAATCCGGCGCCTAGAGATCCCCCGCTGCCGGCCCCATACAGGTATGTAAAGTTACCTGATGCTAGTACTCCACCATCTAGCCACCACGATTCCTGTATTGCTACCAAATTTAGACTGTACCTATCAACTTCCTTTATGAGTTTTTTAAACGCGCCTGCTCTGTATAGACTGCGAATATTCCTAGTTCCAACCCTTAAGTCCCTTTTGGTTTGGTTTTGATTTTTTTGAGCCATGATAGTATGTTAAACCCGCGCGCATTGAATCCTGTTCCGATCGTAGGTGAGTCCACCGTTCTAGAGGTGATAACCCCCATACCACTCTAGAACTAAGTATGAGAGCTTTCCGGCTTTGACGAGGACAGTGTCAACTTGTTGTCAAACACACTACGGTTTCATTCTTGCATCCTAGCGCCCCCCTGCATGGCAGCGCGCCTTTGCTGGCATCGTTACCGCGTAAGACCAGGTGACGAATCATTCTACACATCCCCTTTCGGGGCAGTTGTCATCGCTGTCGTATCCTCCTCGGCAGCAGGATTTTTGCCTATTTTTGTACTGTGTGATGAAAGAGATAGATTGAGAGATAAGATATAATGTGAAGTGTTTTTCGTTGTGGTGCTTGCGTAGTGTTTCTAGATGAATGCGTTTGACAGTGTGGGCTTATCACACCCTCGCCTGTTCCCATCGGCTGTCCGCGGCTGCTTATTCAATTTATTCGCAGCTAACCTCTTTCTCAAGGGCTGTTCCTCTATTCGCAACTTGAGGACGCGCTGTGTAGTGGTGATAGGCACCCACCCGTCCGATCTAGATGACAACGCCCAAGACCCGCTTCGGGTAGCGGCATTGAAACAGACAATTATTAATTTTGTGGAAAAAAAACTAAAATTTTCAAAATTTGGTTTCGAAATTAATTTATTAATAATTAATGGTGTATGTAAAATAAATTTTGTATTCGCGCAAACGATTAACCAAACCGAACCAGAATTTAAATATTAATAATTTTGACAATTTATTTGATCATCTATTATGTGTGTATATCGCCGAAATGTCCCAATGTACAATCTCAATGTTAAGTGACGAAGTTTCTGCATAAATATTCAGAAATATTAAATTAGGAAAACAAAGACAGTAGGAAAAATCCAGAAATTTCGACATTTAACGAACGCAAGAAGTAACCCTAAACCAAAACAAACTTCTCCTTCCTCGGGTGAAAGCGCGCGTGCACAGTCAACGCTGCAGTTTAGCCGTTGAACATAGCTTAGGCTCACAAGGCCTAATGAGTTAGAAAGAGAGTGCGGCTAGGCTGAAGTGTGCAGAGAGGAGAAGTAAGTACCCTGCGTGGGAGAGAACGACTCTTTCTGTACTACCACCTACCCCGAATATTAATTACAGTGTGTGCGATCCAAGAATAAGGACGCATTTCATTCATTTTCGAGTATCGCATTGAGTTTTACTCTGAGTTCTATAGTAGAGTTCCAATCTGAGTTTTTGATTAATTGTCATAGTCAAAATTTATTTAGAATTGTACGTCAAAAATTATGTATTAGAAGATATTCAAGTCATGAAAATAAAGGCCATAGGAAGAAGATCCACCGTATTGAGTCTTAATCAATTTGACGTCTCGTCTAACTGTTTTCCCAAACCCAACCCCAACTGGTTTTTAGAGAGCGAGTCATTCCAATTTTGGACATAGTGTGGTATTGTTTTGAATCAACTCAGTCTACGAAACAAAGTGAGTGACATATAGTAAATATATTCAATCATCGTCAATAATACTTAAATGGCCGTGGCAGCTAACTGGTTGTGTTAGCGTCTTCTGTATAGGGGGCTAGTTAGTTCATATTCCCGGGGATCATTTGTTAAAAAGCAGTACAAAACCCCTACTTAACACTCAAATTCAAATCCCGCGCGCGCTCTCGGCCGCTCTCAAGATGGTATCCGCCTGCTCTCGAGCCTAGTTCACTAAGCCATTCAACTGGGTGTGGCACCGCTTCGCGCCTGACTTCATACTAGAGTTAAACTCCCTAGTCAAGTTTGCTTGCATCAGCTGTCTGCCTCGCCTTGCGTCGTGTGCAGTGTATTTCGCGATAAATTGTTGACAGAAGTTTTGCAATTTATAAACCGTGCGTGCTATTTTGTACTACTTTAACGGAGATGTGAGAGTGCTACCGCCGTGCTCCTGAAAAAGTGCAAATTCGTGGCCCAGGATACTCCCCAGTGCTGTAGTCGCAAGTTGCTCACAGCATCAGATAAGTTTTCTACGGAAGAGCCTATGCGCCATCTATGCTTGCTAGCGTGCGTTCACGAACTTCGCACGCACGCTAGCACGTGTGTGTTTGTGTTTGTTCAGCACATGAACGCCGTGCTTGTGCCTTTCATTAAATTTGCCTTTTAAGACGATTTTGGTCTCAATTTTATGTACATCAGTGCTCTTATTAACTAAGAGTGGATGGAATCAAGGTAATTACTCAATATTATAATAAGAATACAGTTAAATAACATGCAAGGTCAAGGTTATGTATTTATATATATATATATATATATATATATATATATATATATATATATATGTGTGTGTGTGTGTGTGCACAGATGTATTCTGCTTCGCCCAGTACGTCTGCAACAAGATCAATTTGTATAATTCTCGAATAACAATTGTTGAAGATTAAAAATAATGTTATAAGTAAATTCACTGTGAAAGATTACTTTACAGAGGATGCTATTTTTTAGAAAACGGAGTTTATTATTGATTGGATTCAGTTTTGGACGATAAATGAAATCAGGATGTTGATGTATATTATGTGAAAAATGCAAACGGTTTGTTTATTATAACTGCTCTAAACGTATTATTGTTGGATTGTATTACAACTGTGTTTTTAAATAATGATGTAATTTTACGGAAACTCAGCGTAGCTCAAGAATTTAAAGTAAAAGGAGTAATCGGATAATTTTTGAAACAATAGAAAAGTATTTTAAGAAAAATTACAGTTATAAAGTAATCATTTAAAAATTACAAAAAAAATATAATATTACTATTGAACTGCGTACTTTGTCAAGAATTTTACAAGAAAATAATTTGAAACGCAAAAATATCAATGAAAATCCAAGAATGGAAATTGCTATTGCGATATTTTTGGAAATGTAAGGTAGTCGATTTAATTTAGGTTACCGAGCAATGTGGTAAAGGTTAAAGAAAGTTTACAATTTACAAGTAAAACGAAGAACAGTTATGGAATTATTAAAACAGATAGACCTAGAAGGAGTTGATGATCGAAGTCGATATAAATTAAAAAGAGGAGTTGACACAGTTCTTGGTCCAAATTTCATCTGGCATGCTGATGGCCACGATAAATTAAAGCGATATGGGTTTGCCATCTACGGATTCATAGATGGCTTTTCTAGAAAAATAGTTTCTCTTGACGTGGCTTCATAAAACAATAATCCAAAAATCATCGCTTATTATTGTTGGAGTACTGGTACAAAATAATGACACTGAGGTTAATGTTAAAATATTCTAATGTTTATTTGATACCGTTTGAAAGCCTAGTCGTCAGTTATGTCCGATCATAACGGAGTCTTACAGGCGAGAGAGTGTAGAGTATACGCTTGGACTATAGGTGCGAGACACGCGCAGTACGTTCGCTCTCGCATGGGCACGCTTCGTTGCAGTAAATTGTCGTCGCCCAGTAGATATCGCGACATGTACTATTTCAGAGTATACAATCACGATCATGTATATTTATATATTACAACAATTATTATCTCCAAACAATAAAAAAATTTGGATTTCTTCCAACATTACTAAGGTCAGACCATGGATCGGAAGTATCATTAATGGAACCTCTTCATATGGCTTTAAAATATAATCATACGGATGAATGTGCCGGCATGAATAGCTTTTTGAAAGGAAAGAGTACACACAACCAAAGGATTGAGTCATACTGGCGTCAATTTCGACAGCATATTGGAGACTTTTATGTAGGGTTATTCTAAATCAATACAACATTTATATACCAACGTGATCAGCGTAAAAAACTAGGTATAGGGGAATTGTCCGAAAAATTTTTCTCCATTTTTTACTTCCCCAGTCAAGAAAGAAAAATCCTCCCACCACAGCGCCCAGCAGAAGAGCCCGTAAGGGAAGTAAGCTCGGCGGCCGCGGCGCCGTTGCTCAGAAGGTCAGCGGCGGCCAACGGAGTAACAAAGAGAGCCGAAGAGATCAAAAAGCGCAATTCTTTCGCAAAGTTTGACAATCTGCATGTGCGAATGATTTTCGTTTAACTGATAGAACTAATTTTAGTAAATTTTCTAGACACTTAATGCCCTTCGTCATACAGGCAAATCGCACAAGAAACACTTTCCGCGGGCCTATCAGCACGACTTTATGCAGTACTTTCTGCGACTTATTCCAAAAGCTTATTAGTGGGACTTGCAGCGGCTCTTTCCGCAGGCCTAACAGCGGAACCTTATGCGGAGCTTTTGGCGGGACGTTCTGCGGGCCTATCAGCGGGACTTTATGCAATACTTTCTGCGGGACTTTTTGAGGGCCTATTAGCAGGACTTTATGCAGAGCTTTCGGCTCTACTGTCCGCAGGCTTATCAGCAAAACTCATTGCGGAGCTTTATGCGTTGCTTTTCACGGGCCAATTAGCGTGACTTTTTGCAGTTCTTTCCGCGGGCCTATGAGCGGAACATTATAATGAGCTTTCCGCTTACAGCCAAAAGCTCCGCATAAAGTCCCGATGATAGGCTCGCATAACGTCCTGCCGAAAGCCTCGCATAAAGTTCCGCTGATAGGCCCGCGGAAAGTACTGCAGAAAGTATTGCATGAAGTCGTGCTGATAGGCCCGCGTAAAGTGTTTCTTGTGCGATTTGCCGTTTTCAGAATTTACGGGTCTTGACGCAGATAGAGCTCCTCGTGCAGTTTGCCAGTGTGATAAGGCCGAAAAATCGCGAAAAGACAACCACAGGTGCTCCAAAAAGACAGCTCTTGACATTTTTCGAATTTTTGCCGCAAATATAAGCGAAAGAAAACTGCAGCAGATGCTCCCAAATCGAGGCTTTCGCCGTTCTCTCATTGACTTAACCTGAAAATTAAGTGTCTAGAAAATTTACTAAAATTAGTTCTATTAGTTGAACGAAAATCATTGGCACATGAAGATAGTTAGACTTTGCGAAAGAATTACGCTTTTCGATTTCTTTGGCTCTCTTTGTTACTCCGTTTGCCACCGCCAACCTCCTTAGCAACGGCGCTATGGGAGAAGGATGTTTCTTTCTTGACTGGGAAAATAAAAAGTGGAGACAAATTTTTCAGACTAATTCCCCTATACTTAGATTTTAGGCTGATCACGATGGTATATAAATGTTATATTGTTTTAGAATCACCCTGTATTAATTTATTCAAAAAAAAAATGGAGTCCATGAATATTCTTGATATTTGTAATCCAATGCACATTGATACTCTACGCTACTGCTTTGGATATCTAATATAAGAAGAAATTTTAATAACAAAAAAGGAATGGAATGAACACAGAGTCCGCATACAAATCGTTGCAAATGTTCTTGATGGGATACCAAATGAATTATCCCCTTATCCAGAAAATTTTGGTGCAACAAATTATAAAAAAAAACATTGACTGTAGGTCTTATTGAAAGAGTGTTTGAAAAGTATACAAGTAAACCTACATTGTTTCTATCACGTTTCGAACAAGCATTAAATTCTATTGGAATTAATAAGAAAGCATCTGCCGAAGAAGCTTACCATTTATATCTTACTATAATGAGTACTATTGATATATTGCAAAAATAGGGTAATTGTAAAAAATTATATAGTAATGTAAGCATACCGTCAATTGTACATACATAATAAAAATATTTTTATTTACAAGCTTATTTTTGTCAAGGAAAGTACAAACAGTTAACTTTATTTTCGTATTTTAAACGTAACATTTGGTATGACGCATGCATTTACGTCTGATCACAGAGTTCTTATGAAATCTAATTTTTTAACTTATAATAAATACACCTGTACTTAATCTTTCATTTGGACCTTTTACAAATGATTGAATGAAAAATTTGAAGTACAGGCTTTCCATTTTTAAATAAGTTTTTTCTTTTTTCAAAAAATAATAGCTACGTACGCTTTATAAGCACTCATACACTCATATTGTGGTTTCAGTAATATTTTAATCTACTTTTCAACAAAGCTTGTAATACTTACTCGTTAGAACTTATAAAATACTATAAAATATCGTATTTCTATGAAGTGCAAAAAGACATTTATATGTTTACCAATTCGAAAATGTTAATTAAGTTATCAAATCAAGGTCTCATGTTAGGCGCATAATTAAAGCATTGTTTTACTATGGATTGCAAAAAAATTGGTAGCTTATCTAGTTTCGAAACATTTTTTCTCCAAATTACGAAAAGCACATAAATAGCCATCATTGAAGTCTTTAGTATTCCATACTGATTCCTCGCTGAATAATTCACGCAAAGTTTTCATAAAAGGTACTTTTCGATGTGACATTGCTCGTAACTTTGATATTTACTGATTCACCCTCCTCTTCGTCAATTATTTTTACTATTCTTGCAGCTGAATGATTTTGGAATGAAACAGAATCCATCTGTGGAAATTCACATATATACGTATACATAACCTCAACCATACATGTTATCTAAATGTTCTATTTTTTCATAATATTAAAGCAAATGCCTTGATTCCATCCACCCTTAGTTAATAAGAGCACTGATGTACATAAAATTGAGTCCAAAATCGTCTTGAAAGGCAAATTTAATGAAAAGCACAAGCACGGCATCGTTGTGCTGAACAAACACAAACACAAACGTGCGTGCGTGAGTGCGAAGTTCGTAAACGCACGCACGCAAGCATAGACGGTGCATAAACGCTTCCGTAGTTTCCCTTTATAAATTTTATAATTCACTTCCTCAAGCAACTCAAGAACTGTTGCTTTGTGTAAAATTGTTTGTCTTTCTTTTTCAGCTTTCCATGCAGTCAGCAGTGGTATTACTTTTCTTAAACACTTTCAAGATCAAGGAGGACAATGCTGACTTCACGGGTATGTTTGTGTAAGCAGATACTCTACCACTTTGTTTCTCATTCTTGAATTATTTATAATTTATAGTGTTTTTCAATAAATTGTGTGTTCGGCTTTGTTACTTATTCGCTTTTATTTAAGGAAAAAAGGGAAAACTGTGACTCGAACCGCCTCTTGTGTACTTTAAACGTGCTTCTATTTTGTGATTTAATAATAACTTATTATTTGGTGTTGCAATTTGCGTGTTTAACAATAGTGAACTCAATTTACTCTCAGCAATACAAAAACTTTGTCAGAATCGCGTTAACTTTGTCAAAACCATGCTTCTACACTTAAAATCTTAATAAATTTGCAATAATTGTTTAAAATTACATAAGCTTCACACACTCTCTAATTTACTCCTAATGCTTTTCATAAAATGTAGTCAATGATCAATTTTTTATGCACTGATTCTATGGGAAACTTGTCGCTTCTAAGGTGTCAATTGTCGCTTTTTGTTAATAATTGCAATTATTTATTGGCTCTTCTCCAATGAGAAAGATGTATTTAAGCCTAAACCTTATTGTCCGGTCAATTTTTGTGAATTCGGACGGAAATATTTTGATTGAATTGACTCGCATAACTAATTTTCATCCTTGCGTTCCCTCTTGACTAAATAATTTCACCTTGTTCAGTTGAAAATTGTTGCTCTTCGTTTTAGTAATATTTCTTATGATTGTTTTTTATTAATTCTGTGCTTTAACGCAAACTTGTGCTTATTATTCACACGCAATGGGCTACTCTATGTCTGAATATGGGCGTACTTTAAATTTATGGACATAATTTTATTTATAATTTGGGAGATAAATGTGTGCAGAGCTAATGTTTTTCAATGTTTATAGGGATCCTGTTGGCGTTTTATCACCGAATTTAGCTGTTTCGAGTGCAGAAAACCAGATTTTCTTCTGTGAAAGCCGTAGTTTAGCACTGTGTACAGCAGCCTCGACAAGGCTCTACATCGACTTCTGGCAATCACTTGTCAATGCACTTTTGGTCTTTATCGTCAACCAGATTGTGCTGTTCGTGTTAATTTTTGGAGGATAATTTACGAAACTCCTAACGGACCCATCCCTACGTCTTCTGCTAATATTTAGTGTTTGGGGAAGAAAATTCATGCAGTGTTACCAGTGTGATTTTGTTAGAACGTAGTGTATCAAATTGAGTAGTGTAGTAATTCGTAAAAATTGAAAAATTTTAATAGTCTAAAATTGAAAGTGAAATATTAAACTTGATGTTTGAAAATAGTGTTTGTGACAGAAGTGCAATACGAGCTATTCTCAAATTTTTGACTTTATTCTTTTTGAAATCTTTAAAGCAACTATATGTGATCTTTCTTTTGGAACTTAGTGCTTTTTACATCTTTTTAATATGCGATTCAATGAACAATGATTTATGGGACTAAAATACTAAAGTGCTTTATAAAATATTAATTTTGTAATCTGAATTAATTTTGTTGAAAATTTAATACGTATTGGGATTCTTTGTTTGTTGTGTGATTTTGACAGGACTGGTCAAACTGCCTGTGTTTTAAGCATTTAAAAAAAGAAAAATATTTATGCAAAAAAAGGACTCGAGTGTCGTGTCAACTGTTGTAAAAACCGAATATTGAATTTAATTTTAAAACTAAATGTTATGTTGAATTATTTCACTATTAATTCACCTAGTATATTATAACCTTACAGTGTGCCTTTTTTGTGTCAAAGAAAAAGATTCGAATTCATTAAATTAAATTTATTATATACATTGTTTTAGAGTTCTGCATGTGTCACCCGATATATAGCTATGCGTGACGTCACGGCGTTGCTTGTGTGCTTGCGCATGTCTCGAGTTTGAAATTCCTACGGAAAATTTACGTTCTTTGTACTTATGCTTTTTTTATGCACTAACAACTTGTAATTTTTATTTTAATTATCTACGCGCACTTACGTAGATTTATTTTTATAATACGTTCACTCAATCATACAAAATGTAATACGTAAGGAGTCAAACAAACAGCCTCGCAACTGGCAAAGCCATCAGATCCCAGCTCCTCCACCAGTTTTGTTAAGTGATTATTAATCTCAACAATTATTCTTATTAGTTGGGTTTGTCGCACTACACTCTAATCCAAGAGCGGTTAGCAAAAGGAATGAATTGACTAACTGCAGTTGCGTGACTCTCTGGTTGCTTAATTATCAAAATGATTTGGACCAGAACATTTATTTAAACACACTAACTATGTTCGATGGGTGGCCATAGGGATTTAGAAAATTATTCTGGATCGAAATGACGTTCAAAACTTGCAACAAAAGCTTTTGTAAAATCAATTTTATTTTCATCAAATTAGGAGACACAATGGACTAAACTTGACATTACACTCTGTACTCAAGTCAAAATAAAAATGCGTCCTTACTCTTGGATCGCACACACTGGAATGAAAATTCGGGGGAGATGGTACTACAGAGAGAGTTGAAGCTTTCTCCCATACAGGGTACTTACTTCTCCTCTCTTCGCACTTCAGCCTAGTCGCGCTCTCTTTCTTACTCATTATTCTGGATTTTCCTACTGTCTTTGTTTTCTTGATTTAATATTTCGGAATATTTATGCAGAAACTTTGTCACTTAACAAACAAAAAGCAAAAGATCTAATGCCACAACCAGTACTCTAAGTACTGATGAGCTTTGCGAAATAGCAAAGAAAAAACTTAAAATAAATGGAAATAAGAAGGGGGTTAATTAATTAATGACATTTTTGAAAGTAACTCTGCAAACGACTTAGCAAACGCTATACAAGATGCAAAAAGCTACTCGAAAATGATAAAAATGACTGCAGAAGAAGCTTATGATAGCGACTAACATGACAAAAGACACATATAACGAAATTAGAAATCGAGCTCGAAATCATAACCACGATTTATACCCTTCGTACAAAAAAATATCACTTATTTTTATAAAATATATATTTGTAGTAGGCGAAATTTCCATAATTTAGTTTTAAAGACTATTGGTTTTATGTTCTTGCAATATACATAAGAGTTCTTACTAATCACTAATCCACATATATATTTAAAAGTTTCTCTATATTTAATAAAAAAATTATGAAAATAATTAAAAAATTCAAACCATTTTATATAATCAATTATCGGCAAATTATCATAAATATAAAGCTACAATGTAAGTAATAAATGGATATATCATATTTTAACGTTTATAACGTCCATACAATAACTGATATCTAGAAACCTTAATAAGAGCTATGTAAATTACTCCGCATGTACCCTGGTAGAAGTTTTACCATTTTCGTTGGATCGCACAATAGAAAATCTTACCTATACATTTATTGTCGTTTTTGTAAATACAAATAAAATAACCGTACCGTGACGTTTTAACGACAAAAAAATTCACCATTAATTGCCCAATTAATGGGAAACATTTCTATCATGGCATCTATACATAAGCATATTAATAAAAAGTAACATTCTTATTCATATTATAACTCTATATTAATTTTGTAATATATTACACACGATATATATATATATATATATATATATATATATATATATATATATATATATATATA
>QLSS01000145.1:227541-242575 GCA_024372645.1 Trichomalopsis sarcophagae | reverse complement strand
ATATATATATATATATATATATATATATATATGCGTGTGTATCTCTGTGTCTGTGTATACGTGTGTGTGTAGGCTTGGGTGCGCGTTTGCGCGTGTGACATTCAAATATGATTATAATGAAAAATTTGGTATTTGGTAAACTAAAAAAATGCATGCACTTTCAATTAATGAATTTTAAACAGTCTCTTATTGATCGGTACAATATCTTATTATATAATTTTTATTTATTTAGTTTACTTTTCTTGTTAGTATCAAATGCATAATAGCCTATGTTTTTATATATACAGCCAGTTCTTTTTTCACTGTAATAGTTTTAAACAAATATTCGTTCAACAGATCGCTAAAAGTAAAAAGGAAACTTTTCTGCATAATTTAAACATCATGTTAAAATCTGATTAATAAAAAAATCTGCATAAAAAACATCATATTTAAACAGAATGTACAGTTTCACTACAAGATTTACTAGATCATACTGTCAAGAGATTATGCCGCTAAAATTAACATTTCGTAAAGAAACAAATATACGTTTAGTTCTGTATGCTAAATATGGGTTTGATGGAACTAATGCAAACATATATAAACAAATATCGATCCAGTGAAAAAAATCAGTGCTCTTGATTACTTGTTTTGTTCATCGCTAGTATCACTTAAAATATTTGACAAGAGTAATAATCAAATTTATTGGGAAAATTCAGCTCCATCATCAACTCGACTTTGTCGACCTATTAAAATTTTTTATCGCAAAGAAACTGATAAATTATGTAAAGCGGAAAAGTCAGATTTTAAATAGCAAATACAAAATATGAATGATGTTGAAGTTGCTGGGTGTAAAATAGGATTTGAAATGATGTTGACAATGATTGATGGCAAGGTAAAGCATTACTGACATTTTCAATTATTTCTATGTTATCTTACAACTATTTTTTCACATAATTAATGAACAGTATCGAGAACATTAAATAATGTTATTAATCGTGTTTGAATTCAATAAATTTTCAAGTTCGTAAAGATGTCGTCTATTCAAGATTCATCTTTAAAATATGGCTTTTCAGTTCTTCATGCCCATATACGGTTTATGGAACTTGTACTTCATATTTCTTATCCGATAGAAATTAAAATGTAGAGAGTAAGTATTTCGTATTTGTGGAAGAGTTGTTTTTGTTAATTTTGAATTATAAGATGAAATTATCTATGAAACTATTAAATATTTTAAATTAATAAATAAATTACTTCAAAACGTGATAAAAATACAGGTGCTCCTTTTGAAAGATTTTTCATTTGTTTTAACGCAAAACTAATCGATTTCTAATCAAATTTAGTAATAATAATTCTTAGTCCTTTTATTATTTCAATTTATTATTTTAAGATATCAAAAAAAAAAAGAAAAAGAAAATATTGTTGGTGATCGAAAAAAGAAAATTCACGTCAGTCTTCACCATACCCTTGGAATATTGGTTGATGGACCGATACAAGGGTCTGGAAATACCAACGATGGTAATACATCGCGAAGATTATTTAATAACGTTGATGTTGTCGCCAGAGTTACAGGTGATAAAAAGCTTATTTATCGAGATGTGTTTCAATTACTTGTATACATTTTACATCAAAATTAAAAAAGATGAATTTTTTTTAAAAATACTAGACGTTAATTGCTAGTAAAAAAATAGTTTCTAACATGATTTTAATGAAGTCGAAAATTTTAATATTGCAAAGCTTCCTCTATGAGAAATCTATGCATTAGTTTATTGAAGTAATATACTAAATTAAAGGAAGCTAAGTGCTTAAGAATTGGCCGCGATTTATTAATATTATAATCATACAAAACAATAATAATTACATATAAACTAATAAAATAAAGTTATTCAAGGTTTGACGAAGAATTGCTGAAAAGATCCAAAATTATATTATCTATTATATCTTCAGCCTATAAAATTAAGATTCAAAGAATATTGTGAATGTACCGCAAGAATGTATACCAATTTTTACAATTGGTACTATATGCCCCCTTCAATGCATGTAATATTATTATATACATGGCTATAAAATAATGGATCAGTTACTTTTACCAATAGGAATGCTGTTCGAAGATGCCCAGGAAAGCAACAACAAAATTGTAAAAAGATTTAGGGATAGATTCTCAAGAAAAATCTCAATGTAGATTACATTTTTTTTCTAAAACTATTGAATATAATTGTTTAATCTTCTTTAAAGTTTATATTTTCTTATTACATTACTTATTTCTTATTACATTCAATTTTCAGAATCGCGACTAATACGGATATGTACCAGAGATTATTATTATAATCTGATCCATATTTATCCTTACTAAATTGACCGTACAAAACAAATAAAAAAACAAGTAAATTGACAGATGAAATGAACTCATTATTATTGAAGACAATGACAAAGAAAAAATTGATTCAGACAGTGGAAATGAATCAACTCAAGAAGACTAGTCAACTCGAAAAACTGTTATTATAAATGATGTTAACGAAATTCTTTTATAATAATAAAACAACATTTACAAACGCAACATATATTCCATCATATATATATTATAACGGGGTGTAGCTTTCGGCAGCAATCGCGCAGACCTTAGCTGCGTGCAGTGCAATTGCCGTCGCGGGAGTCACCTCGAAATAATCGAGACAAGGTCTCGTTTCCTCGGGATGTGCTCGAGGCTCGCAGTGGACCGGCCAAGGTCATATATGGCTAGCTGCAGTTAACATGCACGAGTATCGTGAAGCGACACGCGTGCCCGCAGAGGCGGCGGGGATACGTAGTTTAGAGGAAACGGGAAGCGGGTCCGCAGAAATAACTCCGAACTCAGACGTTAGGTTTAGAAAGAAAAGAATATATCGACGGCTGACTGGAAGGTCACCGTATCTCAGCCGCGGCTTCGAGAACGCCGTATGCCGGCGGTGGCTTCGGGATCGCCGTATCTCAGCCGAGGCTTCGGAAACGCCGTATCTGAGCCGCAGCTTCGGAAACGCCGTATCTCGGACGCGATCTTTTTTCCTCAAATTTTGTAGTGGCAGCACTGCGCAAATTTTAAATATGACGTAAAAATTTTTAAAATTTGTTTCAAAAATTCTGAAAAAAATCAGAATTATTTATTTGATTTATGATTTGACATTAACTACACTGTAAGTATAGATAATGTAGAAATTCGAGTAGAAAAACAGCAGAGGTTTTTGTTTCATTTTACGAAACACGTAAAATTTATGTAAGAATAATATTTACTAAAAATGTTTAGCGAGGTGGAAAGAAGTAAAAAATACGAGTACAACGAAGAGTTTTAATTTTTTTCTGTTGAATTAGTAAACTATTAAATTTAAATTATCTAGGGGCCCGATAGCGCCGCTTTGGCAAGAAAAAGTACAAAGTACGATTTGTCTACGGCGCGACCCTATATACTTTGAAATTGGGGTTTCCGCTAATCCGATCCGGTCGTGGAAGGAATCAGGTTTTCCTAAAGAAATCTTGGATATTATTGACAAAGTTGGTTATAAAGATCTGCTGCGCCAACTCACTAAAACAATATAAAATATGTAAAAAGTTGTGAAGTATATTTTCATGTAGCAATTAATAAGTTAATTACCGAGTTGGCGCTAAAATTATACTCCAAGGTCCTTGATCCACTTTATTAGTGCGTTCAATTTTAGGCAGACTTGTAATCCACAACAAAAGTGGTATAAGAAAAGCCAGCGTTTTACCGGAACCAGTTTCGGCTACACCGATAATATCGCGATTTTGTAAACCGATTGGAATGGCCTGTCGTTGAATAGGCTTGAGATCTTTATAACCAACTTTGTCAATAATATCCAAGATTTCTTTAGGAAAACCTGATTCCTTCCACGACCGAATCGGATCAGGGGAAACCCCAATTTCAAAGTATATAGGGTCGCGCCGTAGACAAATCGTACTTTGCACTTTTTCTTGCTAAAGCGGCGCTATCGCGCCCCTAGATAATTTAAATTTAATATTTTACTAATTCAACAGAAAAAAATTAAAACTCTTCGTTGTACTCGTATTTTTTACTTCTTTCCACCTCGCTAAACATTTTAAGTAAACATTATTCTTCCATAAATTTTACGTGTTTCGTAAAATGAAACAAAAACCTCTGCTGTTTTTCTACTCGAATTTCTACATTATTTATACTTACAGTGTGGTTAATGTCAAATAATAAATCATATAAATAATTCTGATTTTTTTTTTCAGAATTTTTGAAGCAAATTTTAAAAATTTTTACGTCATATTTAAAATTTGCGCAGTGCTGCCACTACAAAATTTGAGGGAAAAAAATCGCTTCCGAGATACGGCGTTTCCGAAGCTGCGGCTCAGATACGGCGTTTCCGAAGCCTCGGCTGAGATACGGCAATCCCGAAGCCACCGCCGGGATACGGCATTCTCGAAGCCGCGGCTGAGATACGGTGATCTTCCAGTCAGCCGTCGATATATTGTATGCACTTGAAATAAAATACACGAGCACACGCGCGGGTGTGCGAGACGCAAGGGAACAACGTAGCTGTAGATCGGGAGAGAGCTAGTGAGAGAGAGAGAGAATCAGAGAGATGACACTTACGGTTGACGGTTCTCACTCGCTTTCGGGTATACTCGAGCCCAGGACGTCTCCTTCGCAGACGAGTTGGCGTAGTCGCAGGTTGGACGGAGTCGAGGCGAGGACGCACGGAGAAGCCTCAAACGTAGTCGTGATGCCGTCACGGGAAGCACCGGTCACTCTCGCACACAAATTCGTGATCACAATATTACGGTGAATCGCACGTCTTAAACGGAATTGTCTCTCTTTAGCTAGCCCGAACGAATCTGTCGCGCGCGTTCTAAGTCTCGCGCGCGAAGCTCTCTCTCACTTTCCCCACTTACCGTTATGGTGTGCTCCCTCTGGCTGCTCTGCCGCTGCTCACCTGTAACATGTAGCTAATTTACATTAAATAATATAATGATTGTATGCTGGGGAGGTTATGACGAGTTAACATCGTTCCTCGTCATATTCCCCCCTTCCAGACGCTGAGTAGCCAGAAGGCGTATCAGCTCTCCAAAACATCTCTCACCAGCATGCAATTCCATGAATAATAATGAGAAAATGGGGAAAACAAACAAAAAAATAAATTAAATTGAGTGAGTTCGAAATAAAGAAAATTGAAGTAATGAAAACTAAAAAAAAAATCGTTCTTTAACTCATGCGTTCAGTATGAATTACAAGAAAATATATATAAAAAGAAATATGTATTGTTTTACCTCCTAAAATTGAAATGGGGTAAGGGACAACAATAAAAGAAAACTCTCCAGATCTCTTTACATATTTTATATCTCTTATCTATTTAGAGTAGGTTTGGCGTGACGTTGTCATCGCCTACAGGGCGTAATCGCTTATTTTGTCGTGGAGACGGTGTGTTCGTCCCGACGTGGGCACTCTCTCCCTCGCATTACCCCAGCGAGACCACACACAAAGCATCGGGGCATCCTTGCTCCCTCCAACTTCACGACCCGTATTTTTGCCATCCGCATCTGCTCCAGCAGATCGGTCACCTCCCGATTACGGCGTTCCCTTTGCTCCCTCAATTTTTCTTCGGCCTGGGCGAACTCCCTCTTCGCCCGCTTGGCCTTAGCGCGGCGTTTTCGGGCGTCCTCGGTGATCCCTTTCAGCTTCCGTTCGGCCTCGACGAGTTGGGGATATTTCTTCGCCATTTTTCTCCCCTCCTCGCCGTAGGCCTCGAGAAACCGATCAAGATCACCGAACGCCTCGCCCTTGGCCTTGAAGTACTCTCGCTTGAGGGCCCTCGCCTGCTCAAGGTGCGCTTCCACCCTCGCCCACTCTTCCTCGATGGAGTTGGCCTTGGTAGCCGCCTCTTCCTCTGCTGGTAGAGCAACGTCCTCAGGCGGCGTGTCGGGGCCTTGCGTCGTGCCGAGCTCTTGCGGGTCGTTGGCCTCCCGCAGTACCTTGACCTCCGTGGGATTGTCGACTCCCTGCGGGATGTCGGTCTTCGGCAAGGGTTCCGGTCTGGGGCCGCAGGTGATGGACGGGGGTAACTTGCCCAATTGTGCTACGAGGGCATCCCGGCCTGACGTGGTGGACTCTGCCTGTTGAGGGATTATAATGTTTCTAAGTGTCCACCTACGCCGGCCCCGCTCGTCGTAGACTTGTGCCCACTGTAGGGCGTGGTCACCGTCGATCCGGGCCGTCCAGGCTGCCAGATCGTCGTTGCGTGCCGACATCCTTGTCGAATCCTAGCTGGGGAAATCCGGGGGAAAACCTAAGATTAATATCCTGCCTACCTTATCAGTAATATAATAAAGAAATGGGAGAAAGGAAAATAAGGGGACACGAGCCGATTTTTGTCTTTCTTCGCGCGAATTCGCATGCACCGTGGCGAAACATCTGTCTGCGGAGGGGGCTTCCTCGTTGAGCCCTTCGGTCGTCTGCGTTTCGCTCTATTAATTTCTACGGAAGGAGCGCCCACCGTCGGCGGGCTGCTAGCTTTCTTCGCGCTCGTGACTCTAACTGAACGGCGAGCGACAACTACGCGCGTTTTCCTAGGTCTACCGCGCTTACGTGGCGCATCCACGTTTACAACATGGTCGTTCGATTGCGCATTTTCGCTAGTAGCTTCCTCTTGAAGGTCTTCATCGGTGGGTGGTTCTTCTCCCTCTACGTAGCGTTTCAGGTCGACGACATGGATCTTCTCGAACACTTCTCCAGCACTATTTTCGAGTCTGTAGACATCCTGACCCAGACGAGCGGAGATTTTAAATGGTCCTGCATACTTCGGAGCTAACTTTGCGTTAATGCCTTGGACAGCTGATGACAGGAGGCGATTACGCTTCCAGACTAAGTCGTTGATCTTCAATTCGACTTGTCTGCGTCTCGCGTTATAGTACCTTGTTTGCCGTTCTGTCGCACGCAGAGCTCTTTTTGCAGTGAGGATCCGTAAATCTAAAAGTTGGCGCATCCGCTCTTCCCACTTATTCAGCGCAAGCTGTTCGGCTGCTTCTCGAGCTGCCTGCTCTTCTGCTCGTTTAGTATTGTGCGGTGGAGTTGGATGTCGTCCCATATTGAGAAAGGCAGGGCTGACGCCTGTAGACTCTTGAGATGCGGTGTTGTACGCGAAGGTCAGCTCGGGTATAAATTTATCCCAGTTCTTGTGTTCATCTTCAATGAAAGACGTTACCATCGTCTTGAACGTGCGATTAACCCGCTCTACTGGGTTCGCTTGAGCGTGGTACGGGGGTATAGTGTGGTGTTCGGTGCCGTGCTTCTTTAGAAATTGAGCAAGCTGTTTATTACGAAATTCGGTACCATTATCGGACAGGAATACGTCAGGTACACCGAAGCGTAAGAAGACTCGTTCGTTGAGTTCCCTCTTAACTGTATTACCATCAGCCTTACGTATGGGGACTATTTCAATCCACCGCGTGAACGTGTCCATAAAGATGAGAATATAGCAATACCCCTTGGTTGAACGCGGGAATGGACCCATAATATCGCTAGCTACAACTTCCCATGGCCCATGGATTTTCCGTTTGCCCATGAGTCCAGCCGGCAACAGCTGTTCTACCTTACACTGTTGGCAAACTGCACAGGCGCGAACAAAATTACTGACATCCTTATACATGTTCTTCCAGTAATAATACCTCGCTATTCGTTCGTAAGTTTTGCGTCGCCCTATGTGTCCCGCTGTGGGCTCACAATGCGATTCTCGCAGAACTAGTGGAATCTTATCTGCCCGTAGGACCATTTTCCAAGCGTCTTGGTCGTCCATAATGTCTTCGAGCGTGGGATCAATACGATAATGGTATAGCTGGCCTGCTACAACCTTGTAATATGGGTGCTCGGTCGGTTTTTCTAAGACTTGAGCAATCAGCGTATCGTACCATCCGTCTTTACAGCTCGAACTATTGGGCTGAATTGAGGATATGGGCGTTTCATCGCTTTCTTCATCCTCATACATCCGCGACAAGGCGTCAGGGACATAGTTAAGCGAGCCCTTTCTGTGGACTATATCATAGTCGTACGCTTGGAGCTCGAGAGCCCATCTAGCTAGCAATTAGCGCTTTTATCTGCTCGAACGCTGCTTCTTGCGATCGAGCTTCTTGCTTCTCTCGAATTCTCTTGAGTACTACATTAAGCCAATGCAGATGCTCTTCGAAGCTGTCGGTCGTAATTATAATATCATCTAAGTAGGAGAAAGCATGTGGCTCCAACTCTGGCCCTATGACTTTATCGGCTAGTTGTTGGAAGGTTGCTGGTCCACCGACTACCCCATATGGCATCCGAGTAAATTCAAACAGACCTAACCCAGGTACTGGGAAAGCAGTTAGATGCATGTCTTCTTCTTTCATCGGAATCTGATGGTATGCTGAGCTGAGGTCGATGGTTGAAATATAGCGAGCATGCTGTAGCTTATTTAAAATAGCATCCATGTATAGAAGCGGGTACGCACTTGCTTTAGAGACAGCATTGAGTTTCCGATAGTCGATGCAGAATCTATAGGTACCATCAGATTTCCGCACCATGACTACTTGGCTTGACCAGTCACTATTTGATCGTCGTATTATCCCTGCTTCTAACATCTTTAGCACTTGAGTGTGCATCTCCTCTAATTTCCTCAATACTGGGTAGTATCGTTGTATAATAGGCCTTGCAGACCCTACATCTATAGCATGTTGAATTAGAGTTGTGCAACCCAGTATGGTTTCCCCTTCTGGAAGCCATCTATTCCATAAGACATCTGCCAAACCGATGGCCGCAAGAGCATTGGCCACTCCATCCGTTAGAGTGGACAGTTCTAAAGGGACTGAATCCTTGATTTCCTCAATCCTTAATCGATTCTTTCTAGGCAGGAGTATCGCATTGAACGCCCGCATAAAGTCAGTGCCTAGGATACATTCTGAGTCCAACTGATTCATAATCATGACTTTTAAATAGCGGCGTTGCCCCAGGAGATCGAATGGTAACTCTACATGACCGTAAATTGGTACTAGTTGTCCATTCGCGAGTTTCGCACCTGGCCCCTTATACGGGTTTATTGACTGGCCACAAGCTGAAGCTATTTGTATATCAATCGAGCCAATAGCGGTGCGAGCGGCCCCTGAATCGCAAAGGGCGCGTAGTCGAAATCCGCCAATTCCCACCTGAGTCCACCAACGACTGCAGTCTATGTCGGAAGAGGAATCTCCTTTCAATGGCATAACTTCATTGCTTCCTGTTTGCCCTAGAGATGGGTGTGAGGTCCCTTGAGTGTCCTCGGGAAACGTAGAGACCCCGTCTACTGTTTCCCTTGCCCTTTTCCCGCCTTGAGCGAGCATTCTGGACCGAACCTTTTATAATAGCCAGGCCAACCACAGCCATAACACTTGATCGGGGGATTAGCTGGACCATGGTTTGTTTGGCCCGCGTTGTGATTACTCGTGGGCTCTCTTCGCGACTTTCAGTGTACACACAGTAGGCTAGGTTGCCGGCTTCGCCTCTTGCGTTCAATTTTCGGCATGCGGGAGCTACACTGCTCTACCGCTTCTTATGGTAACTATAGTGTTACAGTTAGTGAGCGGATTGCTTGACACGTACTGTATGCTACCTATTCGTGAGATTCGTTCCGAAATTCCGCGGCGTCGAAATAATATTCTCTAAATATTCGAGATTTAGTTGCGCCGCGAACTATGCTTACGCTTCGACGACTCGGAGTGTTTACAATTGCGTTCTTGCGCGCTCGCCGCAATGTCAATAAACACTCGCGTCGAAGTGTTCTCACCTCGCTTCTACCTTTTATTTCGATTTTGACGAACTTTCCCGAATTCGTGCGTGTCGCTTTATTTTCTTTGTTCGACTCGAAAAGCAATTGCGCGTTCCGCTAAACAATCCGTCCTCTAATAAATAAAAGGCCACTAACGAATGGGCGCCAATATAACGGGGTGTAGCTTTCGACAGCAATCGCGCAGACGTTAGCTGCGTGCAGTGCAATTGCCGTCGCGGGAGTCACCTCGAAATAATCGAGACAAGGTCTCGTTTCCTCGGGATGTGCTCGAGGCTCGCAGTGGACCGGCCAAGGTCATATATGGCTAGCTGCAGTTAACATGCACGAGTATCGTGAAGCGACCGCGGAGGCGGCGGGGATACGTAGTTTAGAGGAAACGGGAAGAGGGTCCGCAGAAATAACTCCGAACTCAGGCGTAAGGTTTAGAAAGAAAAGAATATATATTGTATGCACTTGAAATAAAATACACGAGCACACGCGCGGGTGTGCGAGACGCAAGGGAACAACGCAGCTAGAGATCGGGAGAGAGCTAGTGAGAGAGAGAGAGAGAGAGAGAGAATCAGAGAGCTGACACTTACGGTTGACGGTTCTCACTCGCTTTCGGGTATACTCGAGCCCAGGACGTCTCCTTCGCAGGCGAGTTGACGTAGTCGCAGGTTGGACGGAGTCGAGGCGAGGACGCACGGAGAAGCCTCAAACGTAGTCGTGGTGCCGTCACGGGAAGCACCGGTCACTCTCGCACACAAATTCGTGATCACAATATTACGGTGAATCGCACGACTTAAACGGAGTTGTCTCTCTTTAGCTAGCCCGATCAAATCTGTCGCGCGCGTTCTAAGTCTCTCGCGCGAAGCTTTCTCTCCCTCTCCCCACTCACCGTTATGGTGTGCTCTCTCTCGCTGCTCTGCCGCTGCTCACCTGTAACATGTAGCTAATTTACATTAAATAATATAATGATTGTATGCTGGGGAGGTTATGACGAGTTAACAGCGTTCCTCGTCATAATATATATAAATATAAATATATAGCCAACTAGTAGCGGTATGAGTACCGCGGCGCCGCGACGAAACCGCGTTGAGTAAAGTAATCCTTCAGGAGCGCGCTCAGATAGCTCTCGGCCTTCGATAAGTAAACACACGACTTTGCTACGTTTTCCCAAGGTTTCGCGAGTTTACTAGTGCTGTCCTGTGTCCAGTAAATTATCGTGAAATTGATTGTGTGCTAGTGAGACGCAGAGATATCAGCCTTAGCCCAGCGTGATAAATAGTCTTGCGGTCTGTCCCGGACTACGAGCGTCTTCAACGTAGGAGTGAAGGTTTGTGTGGCGCGCAGTGGATGAGAGAGATTGTGTGAGTGGAGATCATCCATACGAGGGTGATCCGGTGCGCGCGACCTTCGCGTCTAAACACACGTGCGAGCGCGATTATTCTAGCGTCGCGGCGAGTCACGAAGTTGTTGCCGACTCGCGTGTTATAATTTTGGTTTATGTAAAATCACGTTTATTTCGCGACTTGGAAATATAACTCTAGTCTTTTTATTTTACGTGATTTTGTCGTCATTTCGAAACATCGCTCGTTATCAGCAATTATTTAACACAGTTGAGCAGTCGAGCATGCGCCAGGCAGCTGAGACAGTTGCATGCAACGGTGGTGTTTCGCGGGCGTAGAGGAGTACTCCGCCGCATCGAGGGAGCGCGATCCAGTTGTTTGAATAATACTTCGCTGCTCGAACCCACACCCCGTTATATATATATATATATATATATATATATATATATATATATTTATATATGTGTATGTGTGTGTTTGAGCTTAATCGAACGAATGAGGTTGTGGATCTGAGCAAAGCGATATTTATCCTGGAAGGTACTACTACGTCGAGCCACAGCCACCGCTTCCGCCTCCAGTCCGCCGCTGCTGCTACTGCTGTCGCTTTCCATTCCAGTATGCTGCGGCTGCTCGCTGATTGCACATCATTGCTCAACTTAAATATAGTGACGATCAGAATAGTGTAATAATAGAAGATAATCTGAAACGTGAAAATGCCCTATTAAAAGAGCTTAATAAAGAATAAGTTATTAAGAGAATTACTGGATAAACAAAAAAGTGAATTAAATGTCTCAAAAAGTAAGACCTATGCTCAAGTAATTTCAAGTGCCATGCCTAGTAACAAGCCAAAAATAATTCCAAAAATTATAATCAAAAACAAGGATGGTAAAGAATACTCTACTGACAAAACAAATGAAGCTGTTGCCCACTATCTCATTAAAGACAAGAGCATACAAGCAAAAAAAGTAATTAAGAAAAAGAACGAAATAATAGTAGATTTACTAACTGAAGATAGTGCAAGCAAAGCATATAATGTGTTAAAGAAAAAGCTTGAGCCTAGTTGTGATATTTCTAAAGAAAAAATTGAGCATCCAAAAGTAAAAGTAGTCGGAATAGATAATTTTGAGACCCTTGACAATAGAAAAATTGAAGAGGACATAAATGAAAGAAATTTCAGTAAATTTAGTAAGTGTACAGTATTGCACTCATACAGTAACTTTAAAACTAATCTGCAGTCAGTTATGTTAGAAATTCCCGCCGAATTACATCAACATGTAAGAGAAAATAAAAATAGGATGTTTGTGGGATATCAGAATTGTAAAGTCTATGACTATTGTAATATTAAACCATGTTTTAATTGTGGAAGATATGGGCATAATGGCTCTAAGTGTACAAACAACCAAACATGCTTAAAGTGTGCAGGTGATCATAAGACGAAAGATTGTAAGGGTAATTGTAATAATTAAATTGTCCCAATTGTATCTTCAGCAATAATAGGTATAATACACATTATAATACGGAGCATATGGCAACAGATAGCCACGAATGCTCTATTCTGGAGAATAAAATAAGGAAGTTGATTGACCTAACTGATTACACGATGCAACGCGAGCGTCTGGAATGTCGTCGGCATCACTTAACTAAGTTAACACGCGTATAGCGAATAGACTAAGAACTAACGAATTTCAACTTTATGATATATACAGATATACAAGATATATACAGTTTAGAACGTAAAGCAGAGGCCCTCAGATCACTCAACAAAAGTATATCGAAGAAACAGAACCTAATATTGTGTGTAAATATAAGAAGTCTAAATGCAAATTACGAAAAATTGGAGTCTTTTATTAATAGCTTAGTGTTGAAACCAATTATAGTAGTATGTACGGAAACGTGGAATTTTGAATATCCTCAATACTATCAAATACATGGATAAAATAGCTATTATAATGACAGTAAAATCAATAAGGCTGATGGAGTCATGATATATGTTAAAAATAATATTCAAGAAACAACTAAAATAGAGGTATTTGATAGATTGAGTATTGTGAGTTCTGATACTTTTCTAGCGTTTGGTGAGGCAATCAGAATCTCTGCTATGTACAGGTGCCATGATATACCTAAATCTGAATTTACTAATGTCGTAAAAAAAATTTTATCAAAACAGGCTAATATAAAAAATCATTGTACTTTTGGTGACTCTTATATTGATATAAGTGACATAAATTATAATAAAACCAGTTTGGCTGAAAGGACAATTACTCAAGAATTTCTAAATAATTTTTTTGAATATTGTCATGTGTGAATACTCACACGTGTATAGTTTGCTAAGTCGCCAAATCCGCACATAGCAACAGCTCGGACTCACCCCGAAGCCCGTTTCTTTCGACTCAGCATAACCTCCCTTCCACGATTTCGGATAACCGCGCGGGTAGGAATCACGCCACCCGGGGATTCTATAAAAGGGGGTGCATGCGGACGCTCGCCCTGATTCCGCCACCCACGATCTAGCATTAGACAGGTAGTTTTTGACTCGGAGACGACAGATAGGATCGTACATTTAGAGCGCACATTTTCCGAGATCACCTTAAACACGCGTTCTCTCTTTCATACAATCAATTCATTGTGAGTCACGATTAATAAATAGACACATTCACCGATAATCTCTCGTGTTCTTTCATTACCCTGATAATTTCGCAGTAACCGTGAGCTTAACACCTCACGGAGAATAAAACTATCGACCCTCACACGTAACAATATGAATATACGCCATTTTTTAGAGGAATCACAAGACCTTCTCAGAACAGTGAGAAAGGTTCGTGTATAGATGATTGTATCGCGAAAATATTGAGTTGCAGTCTTTTAAGTTAAATATTCCATTCAGTGATCATTACCCACTCTTTATAAGTATTGATAAACTGAAAATACTAAAAGATAATAAGGATTTAACCTGCATCAACTATGGCAGGCTAGTAAAGATAGCAAAAAGAGTTGAGTGGAACTCAGTATTGCAAATAAATGATCCTAATCAAGCTATAAATGAATTAATAAACATGGTCCAAAGCTGTGTTGATAAAGCAAGTAATATAAAATATTCTAACAAAGACAAAAAAGACTTAGTTCCCAAGAAAAAATATATTACCAAAGGAATATTAATATCCTGCAGAACTAAAGAGATGTTGTATAACATATGGAAAAAGAATCCAACAAATATGAAACTGAAATTGGACTATAAAAATTATGATAAAATTTTGAGCAAAGTTATTAAAGATGCTATTTATAAATATGAAAATAATGCTATTAGACAAACAAGTGGCAATTCAAGGCAGCTTTGGAACATAATAAATGATAAATTAGGGAAAAAAAGAAACAAGAAGTTTCACTGGACAGTATAACGGTTGGTGAGCGGAAAGTAAAAGATAAGACTACTTTTGCGAACATGATGACCGAATACTATTGTAATGTAGGAATAAATCTAAGCAAACAAATTCAAAATATCGACTCAGAACAATTGAAACTACCAGATACAAATAACTTCTCAATCTTTATCAATCCGACGAATATATATGAGATTCAGAACATAATTATTACAATGCAAAAGAAATCTGGTGGAGTTGATAATATCAGTGCAACAGTACTCAAAACTTTATCTAAGCATTTACTAAAACCTCTAGAGTACAGATTTAATCTAAGTATACAACAATCAATATGGCCAAATGTACTGAAGCAAGGGGATATAGTACCAATATATAAATCAGGAGACAAGAATTGTATGTGTATATATAGATAGACCCTTATCACTAACTTCAAACATTGCCAAAATTTTTGAAAAAATAATATACCTTAGACTATATAGTTTTATCATCAAGCATAAAATAATTTCAAATAAACAATTTGGTTTTATGAGAATGAGAGGAACAAAAGATGCTTTAA
>QLSS01000145.1:163410-215873 GCA_024372645.1 Trichomalopsis sarcophagae | reverse complement strand
CATATACACGAACTCGGCAGTGATTGCTAATGTTGTTAAACGTGTTGTCGCAATATCCTGCTGATTGTTTAACAGTATATTGCAATAAACATCTAATTTGTACCGCTGCTCATAGTACACGAGGATAAACTTTACTACTCAAAGTAAGAAGTGTTCGTGGCTGAGTGGTAAAGCGTACAGGGACATGCGCTATAGCTTAATTGCGGTCTAATGTGCATATTCCATCGATTTTACGCTATTTTATTTTATTTATGCATAATAGAGCTCAAAAACTGACCGAGCAAAATGCCGGCAGATTGACGGCACCCGTGCTGCACTCGGACGGCCACATGCTGAGCATATGACGGTCAAAAGCCGGGGCACCTGGTAATCACGCGTGCGTTTGGGAGCACGCGTGACCCTAAAATGCCCGGCACGTGCTGCTATTGGGGTAGAGCGCTCTCTCTTGTCACGCTGCTTTCTCAATTCTCTCTCTTTCTCTCTTTCTATGAGCCTAACTTTATCTTTATGCTTTGCGTGCGGCTCCTGTTGCCTCGATTATCGTTTCTTCGCGCGTGAGTGTGAGTGTTGTCTGTGCGTATGTGTGAGTGAGTGTATTGTGTACTGTCGCAAAGTAACTAGACTCTGAGGCATCTAAGTGAGTTTGCCCCCCTCCCTTATCACCATGGGGCCACCACCAACCACCGGGGCTTTTACCCGATTTGAATCGGCAGCGGGACTGGGCTCTGTGGCTCGACCCGTATGGAGTAGTAATGTTATTAACTCACTATCCATGTTTGAATCATTTTCAGGGTTTCTCCCCCTAGCCTGTTTGATCCGTGGAGCATATTTTCTTTATGCTCTACCCTTCAGCCGGTTCAGAAGACCTCAACGCGCCGATGAGCATTTCCTTATCTGCCACCCAGGAGACGCGGTACATACAAAATTGACTTTTATTATTATAAGCAGTGATTAACTATTTCAACCTATCAAGATTATATAATAGATAATAATCAGTAATTAATGTTGCATCTCATGGAAACATCATTTATGACACGCCGTGGCATAAACTTCGATTTAAGTCACGCTCGTGTAAAAATGCACTTGCTAAATCTCGGTTTATGTACGTTGTTTTATGAAATATTGTAAAATACAAGGGGTCTTGTATTTTACTTGCTTTTATCTCTATTTATTTTATCGGGCGATATTGTCTCCACGAGGGTGAAACTACTTTACCGCAATAGTATCGTAATATACTATTATGTCGGGCAGAATCAATATTATTTTAACACACTTTTATCTTTGTGTTTTTAATTAATTTCAGTTTTTTCTACTGCTCTTTTCTTGTCATAATCTTGTAACGGTATAAATTTCCCCAGGATGCTGGACAGTCAGTCGATTCCAGGATCTGGATTGGGAAAAGGGGCAATAAAAGAGCCTGTTCTTACGTTTTTAATGTTAACAAAATATATTTCCTTATACTTAAGGAAATATATTTTATAGTAATTGGGAATCAGTTGTTAAATTCAGATAATAGTAATTGGGAATCAGTTGTTAAATTCCGTTTGAAACAAAAACCAATTACGCGTTTGGTTAAGAATATTTCGCTTTTACAAATGGAATTGTTTAAACTAGCGCTGTTAACAATTTACGAAAATATCTACGCAATTTCTCTATAACAATAAGTCGGTGTTTACGGCTACGATGTTTCGGTACGGTGACGGTATGGCGGATCGGTGATGGGTTTGAAGGTTAAGATTTCATTCGGTACGGTGGAGTCGTGTGCGAACGGCTACATCGACCCGGATGACTTGCGTAACAACGATCTCGACCGCCCTGTGTGCGCACAGTAGCGGCCAGGATAGTGCAACAGGGTTTTGAGATTATCCCTCGGATTTATGAAGTCGGGTGCACAAGGCTTCATAAATCTTTGTCGCTCGTCTCGTTCCTCCCTTTATCATGTGTGCCCACAGTGATAAAGCGAGTCGTGAGATGTCGGGGTACAACTGGTTTTGATGGTGAGGATTTCTCTGGTGGCACCAGGTATCGTCACGTGTGCTC
Organism: Trichomalopsis sarcophagae; assembly: GCA_024372645.1. Classification (NCBI taxonomy): domain Eukaryota; kingdom Metazoa; phylum Arthropoda; class Insecta; order Hymenoptera; family Pteromalidae; genus Trichomalopsis; species Trichomalopsis sarcophagae. Next base: position 213,833 of record QLSS01000145.1, on the reverse strand, counting down.
ACGTAGACGAGGCTCGGTGTCGCTCTAGTGCTCCGGGTTGCCACCTGTGCTGTGCCACCTGTCACGTGTGCTCACGACGGCAATTCGGAGTGTCGGGTTTCAGAGTGTCCTGCCAAATCGTCACGTGTGCTCACGAGACGATTTCGTCAGTGTAGATCTATCTCTCGCTTTTCCCTGTAGTAACGTGTGCTCACGATACACGATACTACACGGAGTGAAGCTCGAGGAGAACTATTTACCGTGTCGCGCGGTCCGCCGTATAAAGGCGTGCGATGCGGATACGTATGAGCGCGTACGCCGCTCGTACCTAGCGCATCGTTGCTAAGCTGTTCTTCGACTGTTGCGCGCGCGTGCCTATTTCGCGTCGTGCGTATTGGCTCGCTGCGTATGTTATGTTTATTACAGCCACCTTCATGTGTATTTATATGTGCGAGACTCGAGTCTCGTCACAATCGATTTTTTTTTTTTTTTTTTTAAGTGGCATTTAGAACTCAAAAGTTTATCGCCTCATCTACGCTAGCCTTCCACGCTGCCCTATCTTGTGTCAACCCCACCCAAGATGCACTTCTCCGATCGACACCCACCCGTCCTATTTCTACTAGATCCGCTTTTACGTTGTCCTCCCATTTACGTCTAGGTCTACCTAGAGGTTGCGTTACCATCGGCCTGCCCTTCATGATACGCACTGCCATATGGTCGTCTCCCATTCTCGCTACGTGCCCTGCCCATCCCAATCTGCGTGATTTTATTATTCTGTTAATATTTGGTGACGCGTACAGATTGTGTAACTCATCATTGTGTAGTCTCCTCCATTCCCCGGTTTCCTCATCTTACTTCGGCCCGTATACTTTTCGCAAGACTTTATTTTCAAATACCCTAAAACGGTTGTCCGCCTGCTTAGTGAGAGCCCACGTTTCGTACCCGTACAGAACCACCGGCAGCATTATTGTACTGTATATTCTTATTTTAACGTTTTTAGACAGCAGCCTCGACTTAAGTAAATTACCAATACCCGAATGGAGTCTTTTATTTATTTCGACATTAATCTCATTTCTATCATTTATGGTCGTACCCAGATACCTGAATTCGCTAACCTTTTCAAAAGTAAAATTCCCAACTCTGAGATCTCCCTTCCCTCTGCAGATGCCTAGCTTATCCACAATCATGTACTTTGTTTTTGATTCACTCAACCCTGTGTACTCCGCCGCTTTTATGAGGATTTCCGCGTTTCTTGCTACCGTTTCCCTAAAATCTCCCAGTATATCCAAATCATCTGCGTAGCTTTGTATCTGCTTTGTTCCATTAAGCATTGCGCCCAGCTGGATAACCTGCATTTTTCTAACGACATACTCTAACGTTAAATTGAACAGCACCATTGAGAGCTCATCCCCTTGTTTTAAACCATCGCGTATCGTGAAGGGTTCTGATACATAACCGCCTAATCGGATCCTTCTCGTGCTTCCGTCCAGACATATTTGAATTAATCTCACGAGTTTTTTTGGTACACCGAGAAGTACTAGAATTTAATACATTTTGCTTCGCTTGATAGTGTCGTACGCTTTTTTAAAATCTATAAATAGTTGGTGTATGGTTTCGCAAAATTCCCACTTTTTCTCTAACAACTGTCTTATGGTAAACATTTGATCGCTCGTCGATCTGTTGCGCCGAAATCCGCACTGATAATCTCCTACTATATCTTCCGCGAATGGGGTGAGTCTAGCTTGTATTACGTTTGACAGAACTTTGTAGCACGTTGCTAAAAGTGAGACACCCCTATAGTTATTGCAGTCTGTCTTATCCCCCTTTTTAAAAATCGGTATAATGATAGATTCCTTCCAATTTTCGGATATTGTTTCATTTTTCAAGATGGTACATACTAGTTTGTAGATTTTAAAAGTGAGCTTGACGCCCCCCTATTTGAGTAAGTCGGCTGGTATAGAGTCATTCCCCGCGGCTTTGTTGTTTTTTAGTTTTTTAATCGCGGCCTCTACTTCTTGGTAGCTCGGTTCCTCCACGTGGAGTTCAGCAGTGTGAATTTCGTCCCCTAATTCTTCGCTATTTTCGGGCACGTTTAATAATTTTTCCACAGCGACAGTAATTCGTTGTCATTTGTTACGAGGTCCCCGTTTTCGTCCTTCATCAATTGCGCTCTACTCCTAAATCCCTTTCTGATGGCGTTAATCCCTTTGTACATTTCGCGGTGGTTATTTTCCTTGCTATTAGTTTATATTCTCCTAATAAGTTTCTTTTGATACTTCCGCTTCTTATTTCTGTAGATCGCGCCCGTCTGTTTCCTTACGTTAGAAGACTCTTCTACGGTCCTATCGCTTCTGTTGCGTAAGCTATCTAATTTAGCCTTTTTGCGCCTTTCAAACCAGAGTTCGCACTCTTTGTCAACCATGGTTTGCTCTTTGGCTTTTTCCTTTTACCCCTATCTGTCCCTCTATAAGCCCTTACCTCGAGAACGTTAGTATGACGTCTTTTTTCAATGAGGAAATAATTAATTTGGTTCTGTGTTGCCCCGTCCGGCGATGTCCACGTTGCCTTGTGTATAACCTTGTGCTTAAAACACGTAGTTTTGATTATAACATCTTTTGCCGCCGCGAAATTTATGACCCTTATACCGTTATCATTGCTGGCTTCGTGCAGACTCTCCTTCCCTATAGTAGGCCTAAAAATTTCCTCCCTACCTATTTTAGCATTGAAATTGCCTAATACTATTCTTGTGTCGTAAGACGCGAACTGGTCGATTACCTAAAATTTCGTAATAGAGATCCTTAGCTTCTTCTTCTTTGTCCTCCGTAGGACAGTGTATATTAATAGATACATATCTATACAATTTACCTTCGGTATTGATGTACGAGAGCCTATCATTGACGGATTTGAAACTTTTAACCGAATGTATGATGCTGTTGCTTACGAGAAATCCGGTGCCTAGAGATCCCCCGCTGCCGGCCCCATACAGGTACGTGAAGTTATCCGATGCTAGTACTCCGCCATCTGGCCACAGCAATTCCTGTATTGCTACCGAATCTAGACTGTACCTATCAGCTTCCTTTAGGAGTTCTTTAAACGCGCCTGCTCTGTATAGAACATTCCAAGTTCCGACCCTTAAGTTTTTTTTGTTTGGTTTTGATTTTTTTGAGCCATGATAGTATGTTAAACCCGCGCACATTGGATCCTGTTCCGATCGCAGGTGAGTCTACGGTTACGTCACTACGGTTTCATTTTCGCATCCTAACTGCAAGGCAGCGCGCCTTTGCTGCCATCGTTACCGCGTAAGACCAGGTGACGAATCATTCTATACATCCCCTTTCGGGGTAGTTGTCATCGCTCCCGCATCCTCCTCGGCAGCAGGATTTTTGCCCATTTTTGTACTGTGTGATGAAAAAGATAGATTGAGAGATAAGAGATAATGTGAATTGTTTTTTGTTGTGGTGCTGGCGTTATGTTTCCAGATGAATGGGTTCGACAGTGTGGGCTCATCTAACCCACGCCTGTTCCTATCGGCTGCCCGCGGCTGCTTATTCAATTTATTCGCAGCTAACCTTTTTCTCAGGGGCTGTTCCTCTATCCGCAACCTGAGGACGCGCTGTGTAGTGGTGATAGGCACCCACCCGTCCGATCTGGGAGCAACGCCCAAGACACGCTTCGGGTAGAGGTATTGTAACAGTGTTACAATCTAATATCCTTTTTATATTAATTCTTTTATTATTTTCGGTCTTATCTGCGTTTAATTGTTTTTCACGTCTTTTTTTGTTTATTGCAGATTTTTTTTCTACATTTATTTGTTGATATCACGATTTTCTGTATAAAGCTAATTTTTTTTAAATGTATTCTTCGGAAGATATTTTATCTTTTCAATCATTTAGTTTAACTATGGGATAACACTTATTTTCTTTATTAAAAGTTTTTTTTTTTTAATTGATAAATGAGTAATTCGATGTCATTATATATTATATATTTATTTTTGACTATACTTGTCGTCTGATGGACAGAGAACTTTATATTTTTTATTTATTATTTTATATATTTTATAATAATTATCATCTGGCCTCATACATCTACAGATGCTTTGCGCCGCGTTGCACATGGATTATCTTATGATCTAAAATTGAGCTATCGTAGATATCGCGAAAATCTTGTCCTGTATTTAATGGGCAGAAATATCGATGTTAAATTGCTGAAACATTTTAATTAGCCTAAACATTTGTGTGTAAACTCCCCTTATCACTAAAACTTTGTGGTTCTATTTTAAGCTCAATCCAGCACATATATGCGGATTAAGGGTACCTCTTGCAGGCTGTACGAAGCCTTACCCGTAGCGCAGTTTGCTACACGTACTCGTCCTCTAACACGTGAGCCCATACTTCGTCAGTTTTATACTACGTGCCTTAGTCGCGAGAGACTAACAAGGTACGTAGTATAAAACGTAGTATTGTAGTTTCGTAAAAAGTGCAGGTATCTCTGACCTCTGACCTCAGCTGCAACTTACGCGACTGCAGTCCAACAAGAGAAATGTCCTACGAAAGAATAAGCTATTATTATGGACTTCATTGATAATCTCACTATAGAAGATTCTTGTATTGAAATCGGAAAATTGGTCTAACCCATAAACGTAAAATTTGTCTCAAGGATCTCGCAAAGACGCGTCTGTCTATACCTTAGTACAGTTGAACTAGCAAATAAACTTGTTCTCGAAATCAAGCAAATAAAAATCAAAGAGCAGCAACTAACGATTTGTCCACTGTATTCAAAGACGAAACGTATCTTAATTTCTAACTTACAACTGTTTATTCCATTTTCTGTTATTGAAATCGAAATTGCAACTCATGGTATCACGCCAACGTCCAAGATAACACACACAAAAGATTCATCTACCGAACTACAGGATTTTCTCATCTTATGAACTTTTGCCGACAAATATATATTCAACTAGAAGACCTTTCGAAACCGCCCGAAGCACTAAAAATAAGCTACGACGACATGGCTAGTTGGATCTTTTTTTCTACAGATAAATTTATATGTTTTACGTGCTAAGAAGAAGGTCAAACAGAAATTCTGTCAAAACTAAACAAATAGTCTGCATGAACTACGCTCACCTCTACTGGAAATTCTCTCTCACCCTATCGATGATTTTTCAAAACTAATCGAAAAGCAAACTAAGGTCAGAATGACTCTACTACAATCATAGAATCGAAATTCCTGCAACCTCAGAATAAAATAACTCACTCTAATACTACTACTGTAAGTGACAAACTTTATCTGAAAAAAGAACAAAAAATAAAAACATCTTTAAAAAAAATGAAACCGTCGACTACACTAAAAATGGATACCCACGAGATGGCAAGTTTTATTTCGGAAACACACGGTTTTTCAGACATTCGAAATGTTGCCAGTAAATAAACAAATGATCTCTCAAGCCTAGACGTCTGTTTAACACAAATATATAGCCTAATTGACAATCGACACGTCAAATCGCGAGTCACCAAAACATTTAAAAGAGAGTGAACGCATCTATCTGTTAGTGAGTACGGCAGTACGAGTGTTGATGAGTTTGAGAGTGTAAGAATTTCATAAATGGCTAATTACAATTTTACTCTGACACTAAAAATATTGTTTTGGGAAATTCGAAGCGTAACATCACGTAGAAACGAGTAGCAAGAAGTATTTAAAAATGTTGATATATTTGTGAAAATGTTGATATAAAGACTTCTTTAAAATACCAGGTTTTAATACTTACAGAAAAGACAGAGATAATTCACGAGGAAGTGGTCTCCTATTTTTAGTTAGAACACATTAAAATTATTCATATATAGCTGAAATATCGACACAAATTCCAGACGTGAAAATAGCAGGCATACGTATAACAAATACTACACCGAACCTAGACTTACTAGCCTACTATAAAATTGTGGGAAGCACTTTGACACAAACGAAATGGAATTCAGTCTTAAATAATATCAACAACAACATTGACGCGATTTTAGTCGGAGACTTTAACTCACATAACAGTAAGTGGAGCTACAAAAAGACGGATATTAACAGCGATAGGCTTCATAAAAGCGTTATACAAAGAACTTATTTTTGCATAATTGCAATACTACTACTAAGAAACCTCATAATGCGAGACAGATTCATCAAAGATGACAGGGGATTGTACGTTAAGAACTGATTCCATTTTTCTGAGGCACATAGCAACAACAGATAAACACACAAGTTATTTTTTCAGTATTTTTCTCGCTTGAGGTTCCGTTCTTCCTCCACGATGTACTTTGAGACCGAGACTTTGTAGAAACTGACTGTTTTGATGTGTTAATCGTTTGATCACTCGTTGCTGATTGACTGTCTGACGATATACTGAGCTATTAATATAGTTTTGTCAGCATTAAAAACAATACCCATTTCAATGGCTTTTTAAATGTAGACGAATTGTAATAATTTCACCTCGGAGATTAATCAAATCACCATCTTGATCTACTATGCATAGTTATAGGTGATCGATCACTTTCACAGATATTGGCAAGTAAATTATTTGTTTAGGCACCTCGATTATCTTATAGCCTGGCGGAACTGCTGGAAAAAATTCATGTATTGTATGAACTTTCTGCTGATTTATGTATGCTCCTGTCGTAATGTTACATTCAACTCGTAAAGAGTTCTCTTTGAGAATAGCTACTGGTAAATCTGAGTTGTGACTTATATAGGGCTTCAAAAGTCTTGGAGTGAATCCTAGTAGACGATTAATAGAGTCAGTCGGTCGGAAATCTATTTTATGACTACACATAATAACACTTCGTAACGTATTATTATTTGGCTTGATACTAACTTTTATACCTCGAGTATCGAAGATACCTTGTAGAGTTCGATGAATATCCTCAATCTCATAATTGCCAGTAGGTAGTTCAATTATTTCTTGACCAACATAAAATTTATTACAGTTTTCATCGACGTTCGGCATAGAATTAAAAGTTAGCAGCTCAACAAGTCCAAGACTGTATTGCTTATCCGAATCTAGTTCTATTGGAGGAACATAGTGCGTCTCAAGGATTGAGGAGGTGCCGGAAAGGCTGAAAGTCATTGATTCAACGACCATCTTGAGTAGACTAATTCAAATCATTCATGTAGATTTCTTTTTATATAGACAAAAATTATCTTTACGATTGAGCTGATTGCAGAGAAATTTCAGACAAAGAAGACCACAGATGAAAGTTAAAAATTCCTGATACCTCTGATAATTGTACTTAACTTGAGATACTTTTCAGATCTTTCATAAGATCTCGCGATGGTTGTAAATCACCGAAACTATCAAAGTATGTAACCTCATTACCAATTTTTCGATAAGCTACCCAATGCGTGCCAGGTCCATTTGCATCATCCAGATTAATGACTGCCGATTCTCTGGCTCGACAATCGTTTGAAGGCAGAGCATTTCTCATAAAAACTCCTTAATAATTTGGTATATTCATTAGGTTTACATATTTGAGCAGATCGTAGTCGGTAAGTGCACGTTTAGGTAATCTTATTTCATCAAAGTATTTTTTTGTTCCTTTACACTTTTTGTTGTTCTTTTTCTTCAGAAAGGTGCCGAAACCTTTACGATGAGATTTTAGAAACAGTCCTTTACCAAGTGCCAAAATTTCAATTTTTTCATTATGTTTTTTTTGCTCTTCCATTTGTTTCTTAGCAGCACTTGTTTTATTTATTGCTGCAAAAAGTGGGATAAGTGCTGCAAGAACGCCATCTACTTTGCTGGGAACAGGCAATATGCATGAAACATTAATTCTACTTTTTCTACCAACATTTTTCACATGCTCTCGAGCCATCTTGAGTGCTGACTTTATCATAGAGCGAGCATATTTGCCAGGAATGATAGGTTTTCCCATTGACTTGATCAAATTTTTCAGTGCAATCTTTTGCTTCGAAATCGTTTTCTCAAGTTTATTAGATCTACGTCTGCCACCTCCTCCTACTCCTTCTCTTCCAACACCCAAACCAAGCTTTGATTTTAACATCATAGTATTTGCTATAGCGAAAGCTGTCGCCTTTTCTTTTAAACCAGCGTCTCTAGATTTCACTCTCTGCCACGCCTTCTCTGCTAAGATCTGATCAGCTGCGTTTCTCTCTTGAATGTTAACAGGATTTTTTGAGTAGGCAATATCGTGTTCCTTACAAGCAGCGTCTAGAGGATTTATTCGTGAATCACAACGAGCTAAACGTTTAGAAAGTTTAGTATCTGGACCATAGTACTGATAACCAGGCACATGAAGTTCAATGGGTAATTTGTTAATCAATGTATTCACTAAACCTGTACCTTTTTTCTGATGCATGATGCTAGCTCTTAATTAGCTCATGAAAGACTGACTGAGGGTACTATAAATGCTTATATTTATAATATATAGAGTCAGTCGTGATATGAAATTTTAAGAAGTATGATGGATCTTAAGAAGCAGACAGCAAAGTTGCCAGTGGTTAATTTCGATCTTTTGACCCAGCAGCAGCAAAAAAAAACAAGACAATAGTCACGGAAAATTGCTACCTAACAGTATAAAAGCAATATTTGGTGGTCCGTCCAATTGTGGTAAAACGAACGCACTCTTATCTCTAATCATTCATCCTAATGGTTTGAGATTTGAAAATATTTACGTATACTCGAAATCTTTGAATCAGCCTAAATATAAATTTTTGGAACAACTTGTTGAGCCTCTAGAAGGTATAAAATACTTATCGTTCGGTGAACACGATCTCGTCGTATCACCTGATAAAGCTCAACCCAACTCAATTTTTATCTTTGATAATATTGCCTGCGAATAGCAGGATAATGTCAAAGCTTTTGACTGCATGGGCAGGCATAAAAGCGTGGATTGCTTTTACTTGTGTCAGTCGTATGCGCAAGTACTGAAACATTTAGTGCGTAACAACGTCAACTTGTTGGTAATTTTTCGACAAGATGATATGAACTTAGAACATGTTTATAACGATCATGTTAATACAGATATGACATATTAACGCTTCAAAGATATTTGTTCAATGTGTTGGAATAATAGCAATCATAGTTTTCTCGTTATAGACAAAGACCGTAATATCAATGATGGTCGCTACAGAAAAGGCTTTGATCAGTTTGTAATAAATATACAGAATATTGAATAAATTTAGCATTTGATTGTGAGACTCTAAACTATCAAGATTTTGATCAACAAACTGTAGTTCTGCGTGAAGTTGAGAAAGCATGTAGAGCTTTGAAAAGAAAGTACGATTTGGTAAAGTAACATAAATTGGAGGTGAGCGTATTGAAAATAATAAAAAAGACTGTGATGATGCTGCTGATGATGATGATGCTGATGCTGATGATGATGATGACAATGATCCTGGAGAATCAGCTTTTGAGTCAGCTGTGGGCGATTCAGATATTTCAGATCACGAAGAAACTGTTATTCAAAATAACGCTGCAAGTGTTTCGGATATTTTGGATGATGAAAAAACGTTATGAGCGCTAATGTCGATGAAAACATTCGATTGTTGCTTAAGGGACAAACACGAGCCTTAGATACAGTGTATGGAGTGCGAAAAATGCATGATAATAAACTAATGATTGGAAATGCTCCTAAAAGTTTTGACAAAGATAAAATTATCGTTGGCAATAAAGTGTATGAAAACGATATCGGTCTTGTGGAATTGTTGTTTAAGAAATACCCTGATGACACTTGTATCACTGACAATGATAAGAAGAATTATGCTACAATTTTAAAAGACACAAATGCACACAAAAAATATTACAAATCGAAGAAAGATATTCGTGAAAATGCAAGTAAAAAAATATACTGATTTTGTGAGTAAAATTCTCAAGGTTGGTAAAAGTGGTAAGGGGCTTATGTCATATAAAATCGTTCATAAAAATATCCATACTAAATACCGTTATTGGGATGATCCAAATGAACTTATAGATCGTTTAAGATTACTTATAGCTAAAACATCTGCTAGCAATAATAATCATGTCAATGAAATACTATCAATCATTGAGGATCTTCGTGAAGCTGAAATTATTTTGTAACAACTCAGTATCGAAATGAGTATTGTTGTGTTTGGACGTCAACTAGTCCTTGCAGGCACATCTCGAGGACCGCCTGGACTAGGATTCAAGCTGACTAGTAATGGAAATTTTGATTTAGAGAATCGAAAACTGTGTTATGTTGGTGATGCTGTGGATCAAGATGATGCTGTAAATTTAAAGTCTGTAAGAAAGTTGATTGAACAAATAGGTGATAAATTTGAAAAAGATTTACAGGAAGTGGAGAGTCTAGTAAATGATAAAATTATAAATACTGAGACAGAATTTTCTAGAATAAATAAAACGCTTAGAGATTTGCAAGATAAATTACAAATCTTGGATTCTGGAATAAATAAACCCGTTTTTTTAAATATCGATGAAACTTGGCAAGCAGATCTTGTTGAAATGATTCCATATGCCAAGAAAAATAAAGGGTTTAAGTACCTGCTCATAGTTATTGATGTATTCTCAAAGTATGCCTGGACTGTGCCAGTGAAACAAGAAACTGGAAAATGTGTAATTCAAGATATGAAATCAATACTATTGCAAAAAAGAGTACCCAAGAATTTAAGAATTTGCAAACAGATCGTGGAAAAGAATTTTACAATAAAGATTTTGAAAAACTAATGAAAAGTTATAAAATTCATCTATACTCTACATACAGTAATCTTAAGGCATCAATTTGTGAACGTTTTAATTGCACTCTAAAAAGCACAATGTAGAAGTTAGTAACACGTGTAGCTGCGTGGTAGCTACAAATGGTTGGATATCTTACAAGATTTAACATTGCAGTATAATAATAGTCGATATCGGACAATAGGAATTAAGCCTGCTTAATCGAATTGATAGGAAAAAGTCAAACAGCCTAAATTTGTTTAAACGAGCTAAATTTAACATTGGACATAAAGTACGTGTAAGCCAAATCAAGGAGGTTTTCAATAAGGGCTATACACCCAATTGGTTAACTGAAGTCTTTACAATAACGCGAGTTTCACCTACGAAACTCAAGGCAAACCAATAGCTGGAGGATTCTACGAGGAAGAACTTCTCAAGACTCAATATCCAGATGTCTATTTGATTGAGAAAGTTTTAAGAAAAAGTGGTGATAGAGTTTATGTAACATGGTTAGGTTTTGACGATACTCACAACAGTTGGATTAATAAAAATGATATGTAAAAAAAAGAAAACATCAATAAATTATAATTGATATAAACTTTATTGTTCATTTATTTACATTTCCTTCGATTTTTTTACAAGTACTGGCAATATAATTTCATTTATTTGTAAAATTCTTCTCCTAAAACGTTCTCGATCACATGTAACCTGCACCCACTTGCCACATCGAGTTTATTGATGCAAATTTCCATTTATACATCAAGTGTATGGTTGGTTCTTCCTTGAATCGTACACGCTTCTCTTTGCTGGAATCAGACGTTTCGTATCCATTTCGTAATATTTTATAGGGCCCCCACACAAGCTTATCAGTAGTATTTTCTTGAAGAAATCTTTTATCATCGTAAGGACTGAGAGCAATCTTCTTCTGTCTAATGGTCTCCACCTTATGAAGTTTGGATCTTATAGCGTATTGCTCTCGACTCTGAATGCGTGAATTTCGTAGACAGTCCAAATAGTCATTAAATTCAATGGTTTTCTTTACAACTGAAGCTTTGATAACCTTGATTTTTTTCATACTATCTTGATTATTAACACGAGCACTGTACATTTTGCTTCTCAATTTAACAAATTATGAAAGAATCTGACCATTACATTAATCTTTCATAAGTCCTACGATCTTTTTATTAACACATGGCATATTAAATACATTGTCTGCGGGATAATCTGATGTATCGAATTTAATAATATTCTTCTTCATATCTTCATAAAAATCATCACATTTAACATCATATATAAAACTATCAGTACCTGTGTATAATAATTTACAATTATCTTTGTACATTTGCCGTATATAATTATAATGAAAATCATACATCAGTGTCTTGGTGAGATCTAAAACTACAAGCCCAACATAGATTGGCTTATTCATAAGTATATTAGTCTTATTTAACTGTATTGCAACTAGATTCTCATTAAATATGGAACTACTGTGAAAGTTTGGCTTCGAAATTTGAGCTTCAACACCATATCTTCCATCGTATTTACTCATTAGTTTGACTGTAACTCGTTTTCTAATATTTTCCATGGTCTTGCCAAATACAGCATTATTCATTAGTTTGAAAAAGTTTTTTTCAAATTCATTTTTTGCTACTGCCTTCATACTAGTGTTCAAATCAATATATTATTTGAGCCCGGGAGACTGCTTAAATTATAGAATGTTATGTATTTAAACCAGTCAAAGATCGTTTGAAACAGCTTGTTGCAGAGCAATGTAATAAATAACGTAATTTCTTTTAGGTTTAAGTGTAGCTAAAAGTTTTTCCTGCTTAGATCCCGGAGGTTTTGCATGTTCTGGACAGAATGGTAAATCATTATGATCATCGTGTATTTAAGGAGGATAATCTAAATCTACTTCTAAAATATAACCATCAGAAGCGTCTGATGCGATGGAAAACAATTCAAAACTTTCACAATTTTCAAGCCATTGAAATTCATCATACGGAAGACACTGTGAAAGCCCAAATCCGTATAAATTATTTGCATCTAAATAAATCAAGTATTCATTTGCATTATCTTTACCATACTTTTCAAGCATGTACTTATGATTAGCTGCTGCATACCGATTAGAGCACTGACTCAAACCACCTCGAATTCCTCGTTCTATAAAAACTATCACGTTAATGTCTGTTAAAAGTTTTAATTGAACACCTGTATGTTTAAGCATGGCGTCCCAGGAAAAGCCTGGAGTAGTGTAATAATGAGCAGGATTTAGATTATAAACATTCATGCTCTGATCTCGAAAATTTTCGAAAACGTCTGCTAACAGCAAAACATCAGTCTTCATATAAAGATCTGAGTACTCGCCAAGTGTTTGTATATTAAATTTACTCCATACATTTTGTGCATGCTTATAATCTCGATCAGATATCGATGAGTCATTGAGAATGCTGAAAAAATCCTCTTTTTCAGCCAACTTACATTCTTCTAGTTTTTCCCATGAGCTTATATACTCATAGGGTAAAACACCTTTTCTTGTTAACAAGTTTATTTGTGTCGTACTCAGATCACTAAATTCTTTATTAACAATTGAATAGTCTTGAAGATATGATGCTAATTTTTCAAGTGATGTAGGCATAAATCTAAATGTATCTAAAAATCTTAACTTAATTTTGCTGTTTTCTACATGCTTCGTAAATGAAATATTTTTTTCATTTGTCAGAGGTAGTAAATCAATCTGTCCTGGAAAATGGTTTGATACATCAGTGATAATAAAGTGTGCATCATAACCACTTAAATTATGAAACACAACTGGAACTATTTTTGAATCTTGATAGTTTAGATTGCAGGTAGCATGTGCAGGTCCTCGATATTTTCCAGTGAGATGATAGTGATCACGCGCCTTTTCATCATCATCATACTTCACCAAGAGCTACGATTCGAATGGTTCTATCGACTTGCAAGTGTATCCAAAGCGTTTGGCTCTCACACATCTGGGTACAATAATTGTCAAATAAACTAGCCGTATCTGTTTAAGGGACTGGGAAAGGTTCAATCAAAGAAATTTGAGCTTTTAAGTGCTTTAGATGCTTTGACTCATTCTATACAATCAAAATACTGATATATTAAATAATTTGTTTAATTTAATGTAAATAGTAATATTCATACCATTATTAGTTTATTTTAATGTTGCTGATATAATCTGTGTAGAAGATTTCTTTCAATGTGGTAATAAACTAATCCCTGTAGAAAGACAACTAAAATAAATTTCATCAGCGCTCTGACTTAAATAATATAATAGATGCAAGGGTGGGGATAATTTTTCATTTGCGTTTCATTATTTTCATGTGTAAAAAATGAGGGCTATCGATGAGAGTCAGTGCATTGAAAATTCATCTCTAGTCACCCGCGTGGGGACTATAGGAAACGTATTTAAAAGTACGGAGGAGGGGGGTAACGAAGAAAGCGAGAAAGAGAGTAGAAAATTAAGACGCTTCGAACGAAAATTTGTCTGAGTGGGGACTATGGGAGACGTATTTAAAAGTACGATGGAGGGAAAAAAACACAGCGAAGATGCACCCTGCAGAGCATCTGTGTAGGGTCAAGCTGTATCGGTTGCAGCTCTTGCTGTAGAGAGTCAGTGTATCAAAAATATAATCCTACAGGCGTCTGCTTGGAGACTATGGGAAACATATTTAAAAGTACTGGAGAGAGGGTAGTGGAATATCTAAAGATCTAGCTGTTTCGACTGCACTGCGCAGGCTGTCGAGATTCGATTCAATACGCTAGACTGGGAACTGTGGAGAATGCATTTAAAAGTACGAGAGAGGGGGTAGTCGAAAAATCCCAGGATCTAGCTGTATCTGCTGTACCGGGTGCGATATACAATATATATATATATATATATATATATATAGATAGATAGATACGGTATTTAACATTTCTTCTTAAGGATTAACATGTTTAGATGCCAATATCATTATTGTATTTCTTCAAGAATTTTCATGTATTTATTTTAAAAATTTTGAGATGTGTTTTAGTTATTATTATTTTCAACCAATCATGTTTGATAAAATAGGCTGGGTCGGTAACGGTGGCGCCACCGTCGGCAACACTAGTTTATCTCAACTTTTAATCCTGCAAATTCTATTCCAAATTATCCATCGCATCCCAGGTCGATAAAGTAAATTACCGATGCTCACTCTGAGCTATGGAAAGTGGGGGGGTCGGTAACGGGGGCGCCACCGTCGACAACACTGGTTTATGGGGGGCGCAACCGCTGGCAGCACGATTGATATGCAATGATCTATCGGTAAAACAGGGATCCACTAATATGAGTTACCATGCGTCAGTATTTGGTGGCCCAGAACCCGCTTGGCCCAGTAGCCGAGCAGCCCCTACTACTATCAATAACTCTTATTGATTTAGTTCTTTCAAACATGAAATCGCCGATAATATATCTGTAAATGTACAGGACGAAACATTCGGTTCAGACCACTTTTCTATTATCCTATAAGTAGAAACGCAAAGACATTTATACTTTGTCTAATGTATTTGTTTAATAAAAATTTTTTCTCTTCATGTAAATTAGAAAACAAAAAATACCCGCTGAAAATATTTACAATATACTCTATTTCTACTAAAAAATATCATATATATACCATACAAAATCACTTACCAAAATTCATGACATTTTACTACATAAATAAATAAGTGTTTTTAGTCACTTGCTACGACTTTGTCAAGATCTGGACCGTCTTCGTTACTCTACCCAGGCTTAAAGTGTACCTTAAACATGCTGCCTCAGACTGAAAGACATTTCCAAACAATCTACTATTATATTAGAGTGCTTAATGTACCTGTGTACCGTGAAGCTATTCACATATTTTCTCATTAACTTAACATCTAGGAGTTACCCTGACGCCTGAACATCATCTATAAGGTGGATATAATTTTGGACCTTAAAATTGTTGGGCCTTATAATTTTTAGGCATTGAAAATTTAGGGCCTCAAAATTTTTGGGCCTTAATATTTATGTCTCTTAAAATTTTTAACCCTTATATTTTTGGTTTGAAATTTTTGGGTCTTAAAAATTTTGTGTTATTTAAATTTCCTGATACCATTCACATCTTTTCTCATCAACTGACATATTTTATTTTATTATTATTTATAATTTATAGCACATGCTGCCCATATATATCTAAAATAAGAGATGATTTATTTGTTTATTATTAATTTATCAAATTGCGCAGTAGCACCACGAAGGCGTGTTTGAGGTGCAGACGAAGCTTATGCGCCCGCGACACTATTAACTGCTATATTGGTATACGAGATTTTACTTTTAAGAAAAACGATACTTTCCATATTTGTTTCTAAGTAATTTTTATATATTATTACATTCATGTGCTAATCAGTGATTTTTAATAGAAGTTGTCAAAAAAAAACGTCATTTGTATAATATAAACAATGTTATATATGATTTGTTCAAATCATTATCTTTTTCTCCAATGTGAAAGGACGGTGAAGTTAGCTGCACATAAAAAATGATAGGGGATTGCTTTTCCACCTTTTTTACATATCCTCACATTCCTCATATCATTGAGGGGTTACATACAAAAATATTACTGCGGCGTCCTATTAAATTAAGAGTTTATATTATAGGTATAAATAAATCATTTAAGAGCGGTATCTAGGTGAACAAAGTTGCCGGTGACGAGGTCTAGTTCGCTCCGTGGTTTTTGGTGTCTAGGTGTAAAAATCGTTTGAACTCGGTGTCCAGGTGTACAGGGTGGTCGATGACAAGGTCGATGGTGCGCTCCGCATCATATTTAATCGTAATGAAGCAAGGAATAACTCTCAAGATAATTACTATTTAACTTGCAATGCCCGTTTCACTTTGTTTATTGTTGGACAACTAAAATTTTCTTTTTATGTATTATATAACATTATACAAACACAATAAGTACAATGAAACGGGCATGGCAAGTGAAATAGTAATTATCTTGAGAGTTACTCCTCGCTTCATTACGAATAAATATGATAAACTTGATTTTATTTGATTGATCTCAGTTCTTTTCTATCTGTAATTTCGTTGTGAATATATCAAACTCGCCTAACCTTTTACTTTTTCAAAAGTTAATTTTTTTATATATCTACTTCAACTATTATATTAAAGTATACTTAAAGTATCTGTGTGCCGTGAATCCATTCACATCATTCCTCAATAACTGACATATTTTATTATTATATTATTAATTTAATATTTCATGATTTACGATATTTTTCGTATATACCTTGTTTGAATCATCATTATTTTAACTTTTGTCCTCGAAACTTGAATTTTTTAAAAGTAAAATTGTTAAATTTTTTTTAACATTACCCTGCAATCTAAAGTCTAAAGAACGAAAACAGGCTCTACAAAGAATACATGTTTTGATTACTTCTTTAGGAAAGTATAAATCATTAGTTTTATACTTTTGACGAGTACAGCAATAATAAAAGGTACAGTTTATTCTTCTGTAAAGAATAAAACGTACAGATTAATCATTTTCAAGAGTAAAACGTACAGATTAATCTTTTGCAAGAGTAAATCTCGCAGTTTAAACTTACATAAAGAATATATTTTTACTCCGCCATTCTAAAATAATAAATCTCATAATTTAATCTTTTCCAGAGAATGCAATTTTGGTTCACCATTTCAAAAGAATAAATAGCACAATTTTTTCTTTTGTAAAGAATAAATCTCAAAATTTAAGTTTTTGTGAAGGATAAAATTTCGCTTTGCCATTTTAATATAATTCATGACGAGTTTTATTCATTACCAAAGGATTTATTCTTTATAGAGTGTTTTATAATATAATACTGAAGCAATGGATCCTGGTTTTTATTCTATACGGAGAAAATAGTTATAAAAAAGTACATGTTAAACACATTCATTCCGCGTGGGGAAGCCTAACACCCCGTATGTGGCGCGTCCCCCGGGTGGCGGATGGGGGAGTACTCGCCGAGGCACACAGCTCGGACGGTAGAGAAGAAATAAAATATGCTCCGTATGCGAGCGCGAGATGGTCAAAGTAATCGACTCGATTCTGGAGAGTCAAGCGAGAGAAGAAGATAACCTCCCAGGCGACAAAGACAATCCCCAGGAGAAACGCTGGTGGAATGAGGCAAGGGTCGAAAGTTTTCGATTTCGCGCCTCATACGACAACGGCGCATCTCGCGTATGCATGGGTCCGATCGGACTGCAGCTAGCAAGCGCACTGGGACGACAACTCATGCCATGTCGAGAAGGAAGTCTGCGTGGCAATAATACCGGATCTTTCGATAGACTGCATTGTCGGCGTCAACTTTATGCTAACATTCAAGGCAGTGTTAGCGGACGTAGGCGAGCAGCAGAGAGAAGCGCTGCGAGCGCTCCTCGACAAAATTATTGATCCGTATACAGGAGAGATAGGATGCAGTGCTTAGCCGTACTATTTGCGGTGCACAAGTTCCGCCAGTACATAGAAGGCTACGAATTCAAGGTAATAACAGACCACAGTAGCTTGAGGTGGCTGTGCAATCTGCGCGATCCAACAGGCAGATTGGCTCGCTGGGCACCCGAGCTGCAAGAGCACAAGTACACAATCGAACATCGGAAAGGCGTCGACCACCATGTGCCAGATCCTCTGTCTCGGATGTATGACGAGACAGAGCCAGAGATAGCAACAGTAAGTCAGGATCTGCAACCCCAAGACTGCTAGTATAATGACTCGTTCAAAGCAGTCAAGGAAAAGCCAGAAAATTTTCCGGAATGAAAAATTGTGGGGGAGCAGATGTACAAGTACAGGCCGGACCCTGACATCACGGGCGCCATGGGAGACGACGACGATGCCTGGAAGATCGTCGTCCCGGTGGAAAAACGACTGCAAGTGCTGCAAGAATGTCACGATCAGCTGACGGCTGGACATTTCGGCCGCGTAAAAAACATACAAAAGAGTGACGGAATAGTATTTTTGGCCAAGAGTGTATCGAGACGTAGGTACTTTGGTAAGCCCGCCTCGCCAAGCTAACAGCTTTACACGAGCTAGCGAAAGCCCTGTCTGCCGAAGCGCAGGACCTCCACGCTTCATATTTCGATGCTCGTCGCCGAGCGGCGAACTTCAAGGTCGGCGATATTGTCGCCAAAAGAAGGCACGTACTATCGTCAGCTGCCGGCGGAATAGCAGCGACACTAGCCTTGCCATATGTAGACCCGTACACCATCACTGCATAGGTCGGCTCCAACACATCCGAGCTAACCGACAAAGACGGAAAAGTCGAGAAGCTGGTACCAGCGGAGGAGATGGAAATCTTCTATGATACGGCAAAGGACGAGGCAGGCGACGAAGTAGACGACGAAGCGGACAACAACCAGACCCGACCACCGAGGGATGATAGAGAAGCAGAGGCGATGCGCAACCCTCCTTTAGCATGCGGAGACGAGCCTGAGCTCGATCCCTCAGATGTAGGGACGGGGGGCGAGGATAAGCGTGATAAAAGAACAAGAAAGCGTGTAACCGCGCCAGCGGGCTTGTGCGGCTGCAGAGCTGCGAAAGACTCAGTAGTAGCAGCGGGGGAACCCCCTCGCCGTCTGCGCGGAAGACCGCGAAAGATTGTAACGGCAAGCGAGCCGGGTAGCCGACGGACACGCGGCGACCGAGAACTCCACGCGCGCGTCATCCAGCAAGTTCAACTCACTAGCTATTGAGCAATTTATAAACAACCGAATTGGCTGCAGACGCCGAGGCCGAGGCTTGCTGCCATCGAATCGTCGGCTCGTCTCAAGTACGAACTGTGAGTGCGAACTTTCCTTTCGCGACGCGTAACCCATTGTATTAATATCTTATAGAATACTGACATCTTTTCATTATACGCGTGTGCATGAGTATTTATTCCGTATTCCCGTCGCGTTCTTCCGACGAATCCGGACAGAGTAAAGCCAGTTACATCTTGGCGCGGCTACAGAACGCGCGCCTAGTCGGAGACTCTATGCGCGAAGAAATCGCGGCGAGCTTCGCACGCCGCGCAGTTGTACACGGAGGCAACCTGGCTGCGGCTGTCGTGCTAAAGCCCAGTTAACCCGTGATAGTGCATACGCACGTACGTACGCTACTTAGCTCATGTTTACCGTAAATATTTTTAAAAACTAATCATTTAAAAATTTAATTTCTGTGATGAATCTATGTGTTGATATACAAAGATTACAATAATTAAACAAAAAGTTATTTTCCCAAAATAAATCAACATAAAATAGGGAAGTTTACAAAAGACATAGTTTTCCAAATTAAAGAATTTTTATATTATGTAGAAGATTCTGTGATGAATTTATGTGTTGATAAACAAAGATTACAATAATTAAAAAAAAAATTATTTTCACAAAATATATCTACATAAGATAGGGATGTTTACAGAAGACATAGTTTTCTAAATCAAAGAATTTGAATATTACGTAGAAGATTTCAGTTTTCTACTCTTTCTTTCTATTCTTCAATTTTTACTGATTATCATGAAAAGGAAGACACTTAAATTTTATTAAAAAAATAGAAAAATATGAAAACTTGTTATACTCTAGTAAGCAACGTGAAATTTGTATATTATCAAAAAAGTCATCTATGCATATAGTTATTCATCACTGGCGAAAACATTGACGTGATTTTGTTATGTATTAAAATTGTATAGTTTTCTACGTCAATTAGTCACATTTGATGTGACATTTGTTTAAAACAGAGGTAAAAAATGTATACTGCAAATCACTTAAACCAATTAATTAGTACAGAAACACCTGCTAAAAATGAAAATGACAAAATAGATTATTTGCTGTTGCTGTACAACAATTTATGATACATTTATGATATTATAGATTAACTTTTTTTAAAAAGTATTGGAAATTATTTTAATTCTGAAAGTCAATTAATTGATAACCATATACTTAAATTCAACAGCATTTCAAAATTTTACATAATTTTTTATATGCAATCTACAGTTAATTTTCAGAGGTTGTCTAATATTTAACTATTGATAGATATAAAAAATAAATTTAAATACTTTTTTCTAGTGTAAGTACAAAGGGACACTGGATTTGTTCATGGTACAATGGCAATGTAATGCAAATTTTTGATAGTATTAACTAAAAATCTTAATGATGATCATAAAATTTTTATTGATAGGCTGTTTCCAAATAAAGATAATAACGCATATATTTTAAACAATGACAGTATCAGACTAATTAAGATTAGGGTGTTTTTGCTATATAATTTGCAGTCGCTATTGTATTTAATATTTGCCTATGCAATGCTTTATTTAATATTAGTAAAATGTGAGAACATTTGATTAGATTTTGATAGATTTTGATTAGAATGCATGATACACTAACTAAATCCTTTTTTCTAATATCAAAATATTATAAAAATCAAATTTATTTTGAAACCATGGATAAAATTTTAATTATAAAAATGTTACTCACGCAATAAAAATTCCTGAATTTAAATTAAGGTAGTTCCTCACAAACTCAAAGTACTAGATATCATTATGAAAACAATATATTTGGTTCTTAAATCTACAAGGAAAATTATAAAATTTTTCCCAACCCCGATTGCCGAACTAACTTTTGAGAAAAAAATACTCAAAGTTGCCTTGCTTTGCACGCTGTATACATGGAGTAATCGGGTAGCGCACTGTTAAAATTCTGTAGTTTCTAATGGTTGCATAAAAAATGGGGGTAGCCGAATTAATTAAAAAGATATTTGCTGTAGAAATAAAGAAAAAATAAGATACTCTAATCTCTTTCACCTCCTTCGTAAACTTGGCAACGTCGCATCTTTCATTCGTAATTACAAATTTGCCGCCCATTATCGAAATCAGTACAACGAAAGCAGAATTTTCTAAAGTATAAGTTAAAATGTAATAAATAATAAAACGCGTACGATGAATAAATTATTAATATTTATTATGTAATAAAATAATAAAATTATACAAGAAGTAACGAAAATGATCAATATTTATGTTTCTATACACATGTGAATAGAAAATGTACATTAGCTTGTACTAGCAGAATTTTTATTTAAAAATAGATCATAAACAGTGTTTAAAATCTTTTTATTAGTCGTGATTCATGGTTTGCCGTTTACACTTTCTCCAAATAAAATTCGTATCCCTTCACGGCCATTTTTTTTGAAAGTCTCGTGCAAAATTTGTTTATTAATACCAGCCTTTGCCAATTTGTTGAGTATACGCTGAGAAATTTTATTTTTATAAATCTGCAAAGAGGATTTATTGATCGACTCAGCATTTTTTCTTTCTTTTGCCATTAAAATTTGATCAATGGTTTTTGCGTGAGTCTCAATAATATCATCTGTAATTCTAATTTCACGTAGAAGTTTGAGTAAAATATAGACGTCATTAACAGCATTATGTAGTCCTGCAGTACTTTCGTTAGGAAGGAAGTCCGTAGCTAAAGCTTGTACAGAAAACTTTTTCTTTTCTTTTTTTCTGTCAGTAAGGGTTCTCTTCGAAATGTGTAACGAATCTGCGCAACCTTTCACTACGGATTTAAATTCCTCTATAAATCCTAGATTCGTTACAAGACTAATTATCCTTGGAATGTCGAAGCTGGATTAAAAAAAAAATTATATCAGAATCGAAATTGTATGTAATTTATGAATTGGCAAGACATATTTATACCTAAAAGCATTGTGTGCAAGCAGAAAAATTGGGCGTTTGAAACTCTTTTGGTAAGTCAAAAAATTAGTACAAGCAATTCTAGCTGGAAATGCTTCTACTCTGTTATTTCAGATGCCTTTTTAGATATACTTTTGGATGGAATAATATAAGCGTTGAATGAATTTTCGTCAGTACAAGCTGCAATCTATAAATCAAAAGGAACGATATTACTCTACACATATATGCGTATATATGCGTATATATACATATATATTCACCTGGCAGATTTCATCGTCTTTTGATAAGCCTGTAGTTTCTAAATCAAAAACAACTACCTTAAATTCATTTAAAGATTTAACCGCACAATCATCTATTTCAGGAATCAGTTTAGGTAAAACTGCAGACACATCATCTAAAGAAACGCCATTTTCATATGTCACACCTTCTTTGCGAGAATCAATAGAATTTTTAGATTTACGTAGTTTTTTCAATTGCAATCGTCGCTTTTGTTTATCAATCGTTTTATTTACGGTTTTTATCCTTTCTCTCTTGACATCCTTCCTTTTTCTAAATTTTTCGGATAGGGGGGCTGGCTTTAATTTTAATTTGTCTCAAACCTTTGACAAGTAATTGCTGCCTATATTTTTCTGACACACAGCTGCAACTACACGAAAACTCAAAGAATCGGAAGCACTATAATGTCTTGATTTATAATAATTAATTTCCTTAATTTCCACAATTTGCAATTTTTTAAGCATTATCAGCGTAACGAGAAAATATTTTAGTTAAAAAGACTCGCAAGTCTGTGTCTTGCAACGATTTTCCGTTTGGCAAATTTTTGTGCACATAATTCTCACCAGGTTTATTTTTTCCTACGCACCAATCTCCGCACAGTATGTGATCCCCAAAAGCGTGCAGAACAACGCTTTGTAAAGCTTTATCAATACTTTCAGCATTTCTTTATTTTGCTTGACAGCGTGAGAAAAGCAGTGTGAAAAGTATTCTATGAGTTTGGGATTTAGTTTTAACGTGTACAAAGCACTCGTCATAGACTTGCGGGTATGATTATAGTCAGACCATTTGTCGATTTCGTGTGAAGCTGATCTACGAACAGCAGCAATCGTACTGGAATCATCGTCTCCTATGAGAGTAGTTATTCTTACTTTCTCTTGTTTAAATAAAACATTTTTATGAATTAATTCAACTGCCATATCAGGCTCCATGGCTTTTGCTGAGCCCTCATAGTTTTTTCTGCAATCATGATCCTTTTTTTTATAGCCAAGACTACATTTACGACACGTTGTACATCGAACAGCATACGATATTATTTTTCCGGAATAATGGCCTATGAGAGTACCATGACCTAGAATGTGTAAAATTGTTTCAGTAATTCTTTATTTTGCACTGCACACAAAAATTCTTTCTGTTTTAACAAATTTTTACCGGATAAACTATTATAAGAATGACCAGTTCCCCGTTTTTGCCAACCAGCATCGTAACCTGCTATCAAGTCAACTACACTACTCTCTTCGGTTGTTACCTGCAAATCGCTTCTCGCATCATCGACATCCATTCTACACAAACAAAGTTCGTACGTACAGGGTCAAGTCAACAATCACACATACATGAGAATATATAAATATATTGACTGTATATAATTGGAAGGAAAAGAATGTATTATGTTCAATGGCAATATTTTGTATGGTGTACAAAAAATTGTTGATTTATTGCACATAATATTTTTCAATACAGTAGTGTAACTATAACTTAGATGTAAATATCTCACGAAACGTCCTTTTGTTATAGTAATGTATGTGTATATAACATATTAATAACAATAACTTTAATATAATGATTGAAAAACAAAAATTATAAGCGTAAAGTATATGAATACAATTTATCAAAAAAATAAAATAAAATCAGTTATGTAAATTAGTTAATTGATCTTTTAAAAAAATTCATTTAAAAATAAAAAATAAAAACTATACAATTAATTACAGCTCAATCAGAACTGTAACAAAAACATTCATGTCCTTCAGTATAAGTGTTTACGTATCCTCCTTCTTAGCAGCTAGCGTTTCTTGCTTTTCTAATCGAATACTATCCAAACATGACTCTTTAGCTACTTCTTCTATAGCTACTCCTACCTTCCTTTCATTTTTCTTCAAAAAAGCACTTGGTATGGTTGGCATATTATATGATGAGTAAAAGCCGTTAATATGAGTTTCGCCAAGACCATTATCTATCATTCCTGCAGATACATTATAATATATTTGATATTTGATTAAGTGACTGACAAATTAATAAAAGAATACAAATCGGTTGTAAAGTACATACCAAGGGCAACATTGAAATTAATTGAGAACTTTTTATATGAGCCATCTTCTGGTTGAAATGTGGGAACACTGTGGTACACGTGGCAACGCATGGGCTCGACCTGGAAGACGCTGGCTACTCCATACTTGTGTTCACTTCTCACGTCCCTCAAAGAAATAGGCAAGTCGCATGCCCTGCACCACAGTTCCTTTCCCAAGGTTGCTAAATCCACTGGCCTGTTTATTTCTACATGATCAGTATAATTTGTATGCGTTGGCTTCTGAAAAATTTCAAAACATGTCTTTCAATACACAAGAACTTGCTCCAATATCATGACTTTATATGCGATAATAAGTAATAGGTCTAAGTCATAACGAGATAGAAAATAAACGTTATACTTACTAACCTTTACAAGCTTCTGTTGTTTGCTTATAGCTACACTATTCAGAAGATTTTCTCTAGCCTGCACTACTTTCTTTTTAGCGAATTGACCTTTCCTCTTGCCACGAACTCTTCGTATGTCATGGTTTGACTTTGGTGACATTTTTTAAAGAAATAATAAATAAAATGCGTAGCAAAAACTCTCATGACATCTCATCTCGTATCGAGTAGAGTGAGGTTATGCGACTCAGTTTATCGGCTGCTCGCTACCTACTACGAATTCAAACATGCGACGTTGCCAAGTTTATCTGTGCATGAATGACTACGTGTGTCGTTGCTACGTACAAGCAACATTAATATTATTTAAACATTGTTATTCAATCACTAATATCAACAAAAACTATCTTCAAATTTATAAATTAATTTAAGAAACATCGGTTATACAAATTGATCAAAAATTTTTCAATCTTTATTTTGCACGCTCAGTTCACTAGAGTCCGCAAAGAACTACCTTAAATTATGATGGATAGCCATGAGTATATAGCCAACGTTTCTCGTCATCTCTTCGCGTCTCTCATTCATGAGTCGGCGTCGTCCTTTGTCTTTTTCGTCCGTTGCAGCCACTGCTCCTCTCTCGTCGTTCACTCGATAAATAAACGACGCACTTAGACACGTTCACTTTCTCATTCACACTTCATTTATGATATAAAGTTATTTAATAATCAAAACACTAAAAACTGTGTGTCACTTACACAATAAGGAGCAATTATCAATTTGATTTTGATTAATTTAAGGTATATTTAAAGCAAATAATAAGAACTGCGGCACAAGGTGATGTCACAATCAGTAACATTCGCTCCGACAGCCCCTTGACTTACAGCGAACAATGACTAATTCCTTTTCTCTGAAGAATGCGAGCAATTTGTATCTCTAAAAAAAATTAACTTTTAAAAAAGTAAAAGGTTAGGCGAGTTTGATGTATTCCACGAAATTACAGATAAAAAAGAACTGAGTATCTTGAGAGTTGTTCCAAATTGATAATTATATATTTTAATTTTCAGTTAAATAAGCCCTTAAACAAATAAAATAATGTTTTGCTTCGTAATGATTAAATATAAATAACTTGACTTTGTTTAATTGATCTCAGTTCTTTTTTATCTATAATTTCACGGAATACATCCAACTCGCCTAACCTTTTACTTTTTTAAAAGTTAATTTTTTTAGAGATCTCAGTCCTTTTTAGTAAATTTTTATGAGTATTTCATATTTTTTCTCAAAATAAAATATAAGCATCTTTAGTACCCTTTGACCATGGCTATATTTTTATAACATTTTAATCACTAACATGAAACCACTGATTGTTCTGTCATAACGGAGTGAACCACCTAGATCTCTCAATCGGCCACTCTATACACCTAGAGGCTGTCCTCCTATTATTTATTTTTCTACACATCAAAAACCACGGAGCGCGCCACTTTTACTTCGTCATAGGCCACCCTATACACCTAGAAACCGTCCTTGAATGATTTTTACACCTAGACATCAAAAGCCACGGTGCGAACAACCTAGTCCTCGTCATCGGCCACCCTATACACTTAGACACCATCCTTGAATGATTTTTACACCTAGGCACCAAAAGCCTCGGTGCAAACCACCTAGACCTCATCATCGGCCACCCTATACACCTAGACACTGTCCTTGAATAATTTTTACCCCTAGACACCAAAAGCCACGGTGCGAACAATCTTGACCTTGTCATCGGCCACCCTATACACCTAGACATCATCCTTGAATGATTTTTACACCTAGGCACCAAAAGCCACGGTGCAAACCACCTAGACCTCATCATCGGCCACCCTATACACCTAGACGCCGTCTATGTACGATGTATTAATTAAATCACACCCGTAGTCCTACTGGTCTGTATATGTGTGATCATATCAGTAATGTCACTGGTCTGTATAAGTATGTGGGAAAGCAATATATGCGACTAATTTCACGGTCTTAACACTAGCCGTGTGCGGCTAACTTCATGGTCTAAACATTGTTGGGCTGAAGAAAATCCCGAAACGGATTTGAGCATTCTTGTAGTGACATACTCGCATATTGTACAAAAAGTTGCTTTTTTGCCAATATAATGATTAGATATCATAGTTTAAGCATACAAATATAATACGCCATTATACGCCAAAAAATTCACATACGATAATGTTAATATTTGTTATTATTAATTTGAAAATTCGAGAACCCAATATAGAAGTAAATAGTGTCGCGGTCGCCGCAGGCTTCTCAAAATCGCCTTCATGGCGCTACCGCGCCACTTGTTCATAAACTCTATCCACAAATAGTATATTATGACACTGTTGTGGGAGATGGTTTTCTACCTTGCTCGTGCAACGTAGAAAAACACCTCCCACAACAGTCTCATACGATATTTTATAGCACGACAACCTCAAAATCGACAATAAAGTTGGCATTTTGAGGTTAGCGCGCTATAAAAATTATTGCGAGTGTAGGAGCATTAGTTTGTAAGTGCAACGTTTCAATATGGAGCAGACATAGGTTTGCTATATACATATAAATATTTATATGCAGAAGAAAATAGGATAAGAATTTGTTATACATCAATGTTTTACTGATAGGTCTCTAGGCCCTAATATGATTAATTAAAAATTTATATGTTTTAGTAGTTTTTAAAACGGAAGTTTTTTAATATGCATGACGGCTCGAAGGATCAAGATCTAACCTATTGAGCAGGCATTTAAGTACATCAATTTACTCATCATGAATCTATTTTTATTTTAACGCATTATATCTCTTATTAATCTGTATTATGATTTTGGAAACAATAAAAGGGGTTATGTTATGTATTAAAATTTGTATGCATTTATACATCTATATATATTTTCATCCTTTGTGCCGCTATATTGATTACGTAAGCTCTCAATTGTTTAAATGTATCGTTCATAAAACAGAATTTACAAAACAAAATCACTTAAATATTGGAGTAAAATCGTAACTCATGTACTTTGGTGTAAGATTTAACCTCAAGTTTTCAAAAAAATATTAACGAAAAATAAATCAAATACAGCTAATAAGCAGCTAAAAGTAAAGATTTAAGAAGGATATTTAACTTTTTTAATTGAGTTTTTTTCTCAGGAAATAATTAGTAAAATAACTTGATATTTACGCGGAAAATATTATTCATAACAATCATGATTTTGTAGAACTTATACAGTGTAGTGATCGAGTTATAACGGTTTAATTTCACTTCTAGTGCGTAATAAAAGAACAATAAACGATAATCTAAATTATCCGCGGAAAACAGATAGAAAATATTATTCTCTTTAAGGTACACATTTACTATTTGTATTAACTCTTTCGATAGCATTATCACAAAAAATTAAATCAAAGAATCGCTATGAAACAAAAACACATTAATAAAATGAATAAAAGATCGATCATTAACATATATTAGAGGCCACAGGACATTCAACAAAGCCGCAATGGTTATTATAAGAAAATTGCCGGACCATATTTATTTATAATTGTAACATATAATCAAAAATAAGGAGAATCAAAATTAATTTAAAAAAAAATTCCGAAAAAATGGAAAAACAAATATATATTTTAAATTCAATTAGCAGTAGAGTTTCAACGTTAATTCAGTACTTTTACTTTATTTCTTTTGATTTTTCCAATTTTGACAAACAATAAATTCTTGACTTTTTTATGATCTACACATTTTATATAATACAATAAGATCGTTCTTAACCAACTAGAACGTAATCATCATATCATAAAGATAACATTTTCAAAATAAAAATCACACAGAAACTGAAATGGGGAGTTGGCAAGCGAAGCGAGCAGGGTGACGAAGTCCCACTAGTATGTGTGTGTGTTTTTTTTTTTTTTTTTTTTTTTTTTTTTTTTGGGGGGAGGGGTAAAAATGCCTTTACGCACGAAGTGTGGGACTCGCCCGTGCTGCACCGTACAACACAGGAATACCCACTAAAAAACCCCCTGCCAGATCGCACCGGCAGGGTTCCTCCATACGACTGTTACTCCCCCCCTGGAACTACCGTAAAGCTTTACTTCGGGGGGGCTGTCATGCCTCGTCTGGGCCGTCATACTTTATGTCTGGCAGGTGTTATTGCCGACGTTTCCTCTTGTTTCTTCATCCCTTCTGATGAGATTTAGCCGTTCTATGATGTTAGTCGCGAGGGTAACCACGGCATCCCATCCACTCTGCGACTCGAGCAAGCACGCCCCTAGGCCCTCGGGTGTTAAAGGTCCGCTCCAATACTCCTGGAATTGCTGTCGTTCTTCCAGGAATCTTGGGCAATGGAATAGGACGTGCTCCACGTCTTCGTCTATTCCAGGGCATATTGGACACTCCGCGCTCCTGTACACTTTAATACGGTACAGGTAGCTGCGGAAGCATCCGTGTCCGGTTAGCACCTGGGTGAGTTGGAACGTGGTAAAGCCGTGTTTCCTGCTCGACCACCTGCTGATGTCCGAGATGATGCGGTGGGTCCAGCGACCCTCGCTGGCTAAATCCCACCGTTGCTGCCACTGACGATATGTATTGACGGCCCATCTTGAGCCCAAGCTGTCCTGTTTTTCTCCTTCTGTACGCGACGCTTCACGGTATTTTTCAGCTCTTTCGGATGCTAGGAGGTCGATGGGAGGTAGACCAGCGATTGCCGAGAGAGCGACATCCGACACGGTGCGATAGGCTCGGGCCGAAAGCCACCATTGAAACCCCCTGGGGGAGCCGCTGTCTTAACAGACTGTCGTACACGACATTCCAGAATAGCGGCCCCAGGGCCGAACCCTGGTGCGTCTCCAGTAATGTTGTCTGAGCGCACACCTGTATCGGTGTCGTAGAGCAGGATCCGGTCCCTCAGGTAGCTTGAAACGACTCTTCATAGGTTGAGCGGCACCTTGAGATGTTCTAGGGACAGCTTGATACTGTCCCATCTAACCGAGTTGAAGGCGATCTTGATGTCCAGGGCAATGACTGCGCACATGCGCCTGGCGCTTCTACCGCCACCGATGGCGTTGGTGGCGAGCTCGACAACTCGGCTTATGGCGTCGATGGTTGAGCGACCCTTCCGAAAGCCGATCTGGTTTTCGGAAAGATCTCCTTCCGATAGGATGGCTGACTCCAGCCTGGCACTTATTATCCGCTCAAATAGCTTTCCGGATATATCCAGCATACAAAGTGGTCGGTAAGAGGATGGCTCCTCCGGGGGTTTATTTCCCTTCGGTAGGAGTACCAACCTCTGTACCTTCCACTGATCCGGGAAGCATCCTTCCTTTAAGCATGCGTTAAAGGTATCTCTAAAAAGGCTAGGGACCTCCAACGCTGCAGACTTGACTGCCAGGCCACGTATACCGTCCGGCCCTGGGGCTTTTCTAGGGATGATCCTCCGAGCAGCCATCCTCAGTTCGGTTTCTGATACATCTGGCGGCTCGGCTGCACCGTCCGCTACCATCAGGCCCGTATCTGGTGCCCTTTCCCGTTGTTGTGGGAAAAGGTGTTGAACGACCCTGTCGAGGAAGTCGGGGCCGGTTGAAGTTCCCGCACCCCTGGGGTTGATCTTGTTCATGACCGTTTTGTACGGCCTGCCCCAGGGGTCATTTTCTACTTCCTTACAAAAGTCGCGCAAGCACTTTCTCTTCGCGGCCTTGATGGCAGCTTTGAGCCTCTTTTGTTTAGTCTCGTATTACGCGGTCAGGTCTTCAAACCGCGGCCTATTCCTCTCTCTCTCTGGTGCAGTCTTCTGGCCCGTAGACACTCGCGGCGCAACTCTGCGATTTCCTCTGACCACCAATAGACTGGCGGTCGGCTACGGGTGTTTGATTTTGTGGCCATGGATGTATCGCAGGCCGCTGTTATGGCCGTCGCGAGGTCTCGGACTCTCTCGATGGGTGTCCCTTCCACCACTGCTCCCTCCAGGGAGCAGAGGAACACCTCTCGGTCAAAGGAAGCTGGTGACCACCTCTTCTTCACAGCTCGCAGCTTTGCCCCGGATCTTCTGTTGGTCCCTTGAAGCCGATACACGATAGCTTCGTGGTCGCTACCCGTGTATCGATCGCTAACTTTCCAGTCGTGCCCTTCCCCCACCATGATTGGATCAATGAAAGTCAGGTCAACTATGGACGACTTGTTACCCTTCGCATAGGTAGGAGTCGTCCCTCTGTTAGCGATCTCCAGCTCCAGTGTGAAGAAGGCTTCGAGGAGTGCGCGTCCGCGAACGGTGGTCTGCGCGCTACCCCATTCCGTCGCCCAGGCGTTGAAGTCCCCCCCGATTACAACAGGCAACCGGGAGGATTGGGCGCTGGTGACGATGGCGTCCAGGGACCTCGTGAAATCCTCGATGGTGTCGCTGGGCGGAAGATAGCAGCTGTAAATGCGTACCCCGCTACCTCCACCCAGGTAAAGTTGGGGAGGGGGGCGGCCATCTTGCCGGATATGTGGAGGCTTCCACATACCCAGATGGCCGCTTTGCCGGTACTGTCCCTCACCCAGCTTGGGTCCTCGAGATCCCTATACTCCTCGCTGATGATGACGATGTCTGCCTTCTCCTCTCTGACCAACTGGGGCAGGAGGTCCTGGGCTATCACGCAGTGGTTCAGGTTAATCTGGAGTACCTTAGTCATTTCTGATAAGTACTCCCGCCTTCTGCGGGACCTTCACTATTTCCCCACAGTCCACTACTTTATGGCACTCTCGGCCGCACCGGTAGCATTGCGCCGACCGGTCGACTGCGCTCTTGCAGTCCCTCGCGATGTGTCCAGTTTCGTGACACCTGTAACACCGCGAGGATCCTTCTCGCAGTCGAACTCTGCAGTTGACCCATTCGATCCTTATTTTCCCGTTTTGCAGCAGCTTTTTAGCAGCTGCTGCCGGAAGTTGGATGGTCGACGCTAAAGTGCCGCTATAGGACCCCCTGATTTTAATGCTGTCTGGGGGTACCACATTTGGCCCGATCTTTGCCGCAATCGCCGCGGCTATCTCCAGTGCTGTCGTCGACTCGTCCATGTCTTTGATAGTGATGGACTCTTTGTGAGTCAGCAGCTGGACCTCTGCTGACCCACTCAAGGTGGACGAGACCACTGTCTTCAGGTCTGCTGTTTCCGTACCAGGTCGCCCCAGTTCGAGGAGAAGCTCCCCAGCCCTGGTGC
This sequence comes from Trichomalopsis sarcophagae, assembly GCA_024372645.1. Lineage (NCBI taxonomy): Eukaryota > Metazoa > Arthropoda > Insecta > Hymenoptera > Pteromalidae > Trichomalopsis > Trichomalopsis sarcophagae. The sequence goes on along the minus strand of QLSS01000145.1, from coordinate 181,603 downwards.
GCCTGATACGGGTGACCCGATCTCCTAGAGTTTTAAGCTCCGGTGCGGCCTTGACCTTCCGGAGGATGTCAGCGTAGGAGGATCCCCCGTTTGATGCCTTGATTTTGATGGCATCTGGGCGCGGGGATCTCACTCCGGCACCGCAGTGAGATTCTGCCGCACCTTTGGCCGGTTTGCTGGCACCTCTCTGCTGTTGTTGTTGCTGCTGCGGCTGGCTGCCCTTTGTCTTCTTCTTCTTCTTCTTGCCCTTCTTTACTACGGTGGCCCAGTCAGGGACTTTTGACTGGCCATGCATGTCGCCGTCCGCCTTCCTCTTTTTCGCCGCCGGTGGTAGTGGCGGCGGTGGCGGCTCATGCTCCCCGGTGTTCTGGGGAACGTTTGGGCGGAAGATAGGGGAGGTTTGGCAACCTCCATCTTTGCGCCTGCCCAATGGTGTTGTCACGGCTGGGCCGAGGCGGAGCAGCTTAGAGTACTCGCCAAGCGTCTTGCTTGCAGCCCTAGCCATCGTCTTGATCTCTTTATGAACATTGTTCCTCCGGAGAACAAAGTCCAGAAGAGACCTGACTCGTTCGCAGTGGATGGCAAAGGCCTCAGCAGCCTCCTTCTCGCGATTCTCTCCTAGTAATCCGCCACTTGTAGCATTAGATGCTACAGGGTCCGAGTGACCAACCCCTGCAGCACTGCGGTCAATTGATGACGACACCTGGGAGCCCGCTTGCTCACTCCCTGTAGACGCCGGTACTGAGGTATCCCTCCCCTGCACCGTAATGTTGTTCTCCATCACTACACTTTGGTTCACTACACTCCATATTGGTTTATTTTCGGGGTTCCTTCCCCTAGCCGTTTTTTTTGTCCACCTCGTGTATTTTATTTCCACGATGCCCTCCACTAGTGGCGAGCGTTCCCCTATCCGCAACCTGGGGAGGCGCCAGATGGAAGAAAACAGCAAAACTCCGTACTAGTAGTGTGTGTGTGTGTGTGTGTGTGTGTGTGTGTGTGTGTGTGTGTGTATACCGTAATATTTCTGGAACAACTTAATCGATATCAATAAAATTTGACATGCATGTATATTTTTGGATTCTGAATTAGGGAAAAACATTTATTTTTTATTTTTCTAACTATTTTTTATTTTATGACAATTTTTGGTTTTTTGAAAAACACTATTTTCCGTTTTTTTAATTATCCCATCGTTACAAACAATTCAGCTAATATGCATTTGAAATAGAATAAAATTACCTACTTTTACCGTTTGGTCCTCGGGATCGACCGCTTTGTTCGGCAGATAAAATGAAAAAGGTGATTTTTTAAAAAAAATTTATATCTCTGAAACTAAACATCATAACCTCACGAATAAAATCATATCGATGGGTCACGTGTCAAACTATATCCCATTAAAATTTCGAGTGATTATTATGATACTTATTTTTTCTGTAATAAATCGAAAACTGAAAAAAATGAGTTTTTTTTGTGCCTCGATTACGGAAGTAAAAAGGCTTTGTTGTACTTGAGATTTTGGGAAAAAAGTAGATATTTTATGTGTCTTGGCTAAGTTCGTTGCGCAGCTTTCAAATCTGCGGATCTGGAATTTTTTGAATGATCGTTTCCCAAATTGTTGGACAGGTAGGGGTGGTCCAATTGCATGGCCTTCAAGGTCACCTGATTTAACTCCATTAGATTTTTATTTGTGGGGATACCTTAAAGATACAGTTTTTAGAGAAAGACCAACTACTGCTAACGATATAAGAATGAGGATTCAAAATGCCTGTGCTAATATCCCCCGTAATGTTTTGTTACGAATTCTAGAACATTTTCAATAAAGACTTCAACTCTGCCTTCAAGTCGGTGGAGCTACTTTTGAGCATTTATTGCCTTGAATAACTCAATATATTATTAACCAACAATCAGCCCTTTTCAGGGCTAAATGGCGTACAAAATCCTATCGTACAACCTCCCCGTGGTGTATGCCGGGTTACGCTAATGCCGAAGGTAAATTAGAGTCGTTAAATAAGAGTCAAAGGTAGTGATTCATTACTTTAATGTAAATTCTACAGATTAAATTGTGGGTCCTAAACATGAAATTTGTATCAATAACGATTAAAATTCTCTTTGAAGTATAAACACAACATATCACTCTAAAAGTAAAATTTTCCGCTTTTTTCATTTCCATAATTACGAAGTAGGATTTTTACGGGAAAAATCAAAGTTAACCTTGGAATGACATTGAAAAGCGATCATTTTCCAATCGAAGACCATTGTTTTAAACGTAAAATTTTCTGCTCTTTCCATTGCCGCTATAGAAAAATAGGGTTTCCATTTAAAAAATCAAAGTTAACCTTTAAATGACCATGAAGACGCTTTCAAAGTCAAATCTTAGGTCACTATTCGATTTCCTCCGCAAAATCCTACAATCTTGGTCTCTAGCATTTATTCAATTAAGACCTTCCTTCACGAGATATATGCGTGTATCGGTTAAAATGGGACACCCTTTATACATACTGAAAAAACAGTCATTTTAACTGAACTCGCACGAGTAATCCGTCATTGTACAAAGACTCGCTAAAATTACCGTAAAGTTCAGCAGTTTTAGAGAAACAGTTCGGTCGTTTATGCTGGTATCCCGCGTAAGCAACCAATCTTACGAGTCGCGACTCGCGACTCGCCAAACTACCGGTGGTACACCGTTGTTTTTACTGAACAGTCGTTACGGTGGCAGAACGGTTCAAACTACCAGACTTTACAGCAGAAACGACTGTTTTTTTTTCAGTGTATATATACAGGGTGGACCATTTTAATCTATTATGGGAAATATCTTAGATTTATGGTTGGATACAGAAAAATGTTTTAGACAAAAGTTGTAGAGGTCAAAGGGGGTCAACTTTTGGTACCAACAACTTTGACCTTGCAACCCGTACTCGAATGGTGACGGTTCATTTATCTTTATACAGTAGTTAATTTTGTAAAAATATAAAATTGCTGATTACCCACCAAATGAAATTGTGGACATGATTATGATTTTAGGAGAGTGCCAAGGTGTTTATGTTCGTGCAGCTGCACTTTACGCTGAAAGTTATCCAAATAGGCGACATCCGACTAACATTACCATTCGAGATCTAACCAATAGAGCTCGAGAATGACGATTACATCGTGAACGTTGTCGCCACGAGTATGGAGAAAATGACAATTGTGGTTTAACAGTTCTTACAGTCGTTCACCTTAATCCTCACATTAGTTCTCGAGAAATTGAAAGACAAGATGGAATACCAAAATCAACAGTTCTTAAGATCCTCAAAGCCCAAAGGTATTATGCTTACCACATCACATTAATTCAAGAACTAACGCTTCGGCATTTTGCTCAACGTCTTCAGTTTTGTCAATGGGCGTTACAGCATCCAGAGTTGTTCACATTTGTTATGTTTTCAGATGAAGCAACTTTTAAAAACACTGTGCAACTAAACAGACATAACTGTCATTACTGGTCAGATGTGAATCCACTTTGGCACAGAACAGTTGATAATCAACATCGTTGGAGTTTAAAAGTTTGGTGTGGAATTGTAAATGAATATGTAATTGGTCCTTATTTTTTTAACGGTAATGTTAACCAACACAATTTTTTGGAATTTTTGAGAGACCATTTACCTGGCTTGCTTGAAGATGTCGATTTAGAGACCAGGCAAAGAATGTGGATGCAATTGGGTGGTGCACTACCACATTTTTCACGGATTGTAAGAACCTTTCTTAACGAACGGTACCCAAACCAATGGATTGGACGTGGAGGCCCAGTTGCATGGCCTCCTAACTCGCCTGACCTAACCTCACCTGACTTTTACCTTTCGGGATATTTGAAAAACACTTGTTACGAACAGCAACCAACGTCACGAGAAGACATGATGGAACGCATACGAACAGCTTATGCAGAAATTCCAAGAAATGTCTTGCATTCCACGGTAAGACATTTTTAGAGAAGAATACAACTTTGTATAGACGCAAACGGTGGTCGGTTTGATCACATACTCAATGGTTAGAAGTGAGAGGCAAGGGGACTCACGTTAAACGATGATCATACATTTCATGGATATTTTTGGCCCCGATATATTCAAACTTAAGTTTTCTAAACGTATTTTTGGCTGCTAAATCTTAGCTCATTTAGTTAATTTTTGAAGTGAATACTTCTATAGGCTCGCTAGGTACACATTTTTACCGGGGAGTGAATCGAGAAAAAACCGACCGTCACGCAGTTATACCGAACAGCAGAAAGAATTGAAGTTAATTTAAAACCAACAAAACATAAATTTAAATGATGAATTTCGAAAGCTTCAGATAAAAAACATTAGCACGTGAAATCTGAGTTACGGTCGGTTTTTCAACCATAAATCTGAGATATTTCCCATAATAGATTAAAATGGTCTACCCTATATATATGGGACTTTCCACGTCAAACGTAACAAAGCTCTGCCCAAAATTCCTTTTAATCTAAAAATTATTAAAAATAAGGAAAATATAGCATTTTTTATGTACTTTCAATTAATGAGGGGCATTTTTTTAAATTTACTATTTTACGAAATGATCAAGCTGTCAGAAATCACAGGAGCTCAGAAAAATTCTAAGCAACAATAATTTTTATGTATTTTGAGCTGCTAAACTATAATTCAATGACTATTTTCATGTATGTTGAGCTGCTAAACAAGAATCCGACAGTAATTTTTACAGATACCTCAAGCGTTCGTCCGTAACCTCAAAAAACACCCCCCCAAAATTGCTTTTTCATGCAGTGAGAGGTTAATCCTGTGATCGACGGGAGGAAAATTATTGACAGAGAGTGTTTTTATGTATTTTGTGCTGCTGAACACAAAACCGGCCGTCTTATTTACTAATACTAAGTCTTATTTACTAATCTAACCTTAAGCGCTCGTCAAACGTCAAAAAACTACCCAAAATGTCTGTTTTACGCGGTTAAGAAATTTACGTCTAGAGGAAAATTATTGACAAAGACTATTTTTATGGATTTTAAGCCACTGAAATTGAACACGAAGCTTATTCCTTTTGGTTTCTATTAGTTAAGTACATTCGATTAAAACCAAATGTCTTTAAAACCTAAATAATTAGATGGATGTGTAATATGTACCTTTATTTTATATCTGTTAAAAAAATTTTTGGTTGTGTGTACTGATTCATGTATTCAAAGAAATAAATAGATGAAATGGACTGATTCCTTTTGGAAAATCATTGAAATACCTGTCATTTTAAATTTAAATTTAAAATTCATTTTAAATTAAAAAAATTTATTGATTTAATTAACTCAATTATGTAAATTCCATATGGCGTTCATAATGACCAAATATTACTAAACTTCATAAGTAATCAGAACAAAGACCGCGTTGTAATTGAATTTATTCTGAAAAGCTTAGTTGGGATATTCTAAAAATTACCAAAATAAAAAAGAAATTTAGCTGTTTAGCTATAAAATTATGCTACAAATAGTAGAGAACCGTAAAGAAGCATGCTTTACAAGATTTTACAGAGTCATGGACATTTCGCCCAGACGACACTTCCCCCACTAATAAGGAGCAAGAATTTAAAAAAAATTCCCACCAATCAGAGATGCGTTCGAAAGAACAATTAAAGCTTGATCATGCCTTGAGATCTTACTTAAGCCATTGCTCAAGCCATAGCAAAAGTAATTACTCAAATTTTTTATTCCTTAATTTCTTAACACACCTATGTCGTAGAAATTATTTAAGCAATTTCTTGAGTTATTACTTGCGACGTGCAGCCTGTCCGGCTGCACGCGTACACTAATGCACTCTCACAACACCCGAAAATAACCGCTGCAACTCGGGAGCAGCGATAGATCCCTAGCGAATAGTTGTTGTGGTCTCCTCGAGGAGCATAACCTCACCTGCTAACCGCGTGGAGCAGCGGTGGCTCCCCTGCGGTCTAGCAGGAGACTACAACATAGAGTAGCGCCACGTTGTTGTCGCCAGGTGTAGTGGGCTGCTGTACCGATACAGCAGCCACACACCTAACCCTGCGGGCACTAGGAGTCGCGACGGATCACTAAATAAACTCCCTCGAGGAGGACACCGCGCGCGTTCGGTTTATAAATGACGAGTGCCCATCATCGACGCGCATCGTTGTACGTTCCGCTATAGTGCGGCGGGCCGCTGGAGAGGGAACCGCGAAGATGCGAGAGGGAGAGAGAGAGGAATAACGCGCCGCGATATAGCGAGCGCGGAGAGCGGGAATCGCGCGCGAATATACATTCCGCCGCGAGACGATGCTGGTAGTGGGAGAGCGCTTGTACACCACTAGCGCGCACCACTGCCAGAGCCATGTCGCCGCACTGTGACGCCCCAATGAACACGGGAGAGTCCAGTGCACCGCGTCTGCGGATTGCCTGAATCATGACAAAAGGATATATGACGACTTCGCGGTATAACATATGCTATCTCTTTCTCTCTCGCTCGTTAGACGCGTAAGAGATAGCGCCCGCGTACATGACGCCGATGATTTCGCGCCAATACAAATTATTATAGAGGGCGCGAATTAGGATTTTCCGGAGACGCGCAGGATAGAGGGAAGGAGGAGACTTCCTTCCATATCAGAATTCTCTCAACCTCCAATCGAGCAGGACGCATTCTTGGGAATATTGCCAGAGGTTTGAATTCGAAAGAATAAATACCGGAGAGATAATTTGCGGAGTTGTTGTAGTGGAGAAGGCGAAGTATAGATCGAAGAAAGAGTAAGTTGTTCTTGATCTAATATTGGATTTTACTTAAATGTCTCGTGAGTGTTAAATCGGTATTGTTCGTCCGAATTATTCTCGCGTAGCGTGCGGTCGTAATTACTTCGCTCGAGTAGGTTGAGACGCGGTCGGTCAAATTGATCCCGCCATATTTGATAAACACGAATACATTGTGATTGCTGTACAAACTAACGAAAGATCGTAACCATTCTTGTCGTCTGTTGATCGAAAGTCGATCCAGATACCGCGCAACAATAATAAGTAGCGACGCTGTCGATCGACAAGAGATCCAGCATTATTACAGTGAAATTTAAGACGCTGTGAATTTAATGATTCCAGCAACGGTGGGGAACAATACGTAGCGACGCTGTTGATCGTTAAGCGATCCAGCAAAAATAACGGTAACGCCTCTAGCCACTGTAGGTCTAAAGACCCTTCCGTTGCAACGACAAACAAACCCGTAAACAAATTGATAGTGACCTAGTCGCCGAAACGGCGGTTAACTAGGTTGAATCACGTTAATCCAAAAAGTGCGAATTCATAATTGGTAGCAGAAGTCGACGTAACGCATTGTTCATTATTTTCCGCGCTTTTCAGCAACCGGCGATTACAGCCAAGAAGATTTACCATCATAGGTGAGGACAGGAACAATACTTTATCAGAGGTTTGCGCGGGAACGCCATCTTAGAAGACGCCGCGTCTGTTGGTCACGACGCCGCCGCCATTTTGGGGCGTCCAAATAACGGTTTCCCTAAGCACCAAGAGAGTATTTCTCGCCGCGTTGTTATTTACCAGTTGACTTCGTTATAGTAATTTTCGCGCCAGAAATCGGTATTTCCGAATTGTTTCAACTATAGCCATTCAACTACGGGTTTCGACGTTAACGTTGTATTGTTTGATTCGGGTGTCATTAAACTTGGCGTTTAGAATTAGTGTGAAATTATTACGGGGAACTCTGGACTCAGATTTGTCTGAGAAACAAAATAGGGGTTGAAGAATATATTACTATATTTTTATACAGCATAAACAATACTGAGTAACAATTATTACAACCCTTAGCCACGCCAGGCACACCTGTCCCTAGACCTATACGTTGTCCCCTTCTGAAGATGTAAGAGTCCGCGGTACGGAGATTGAGTCGAAAACAAGTGTAAATGATTGTTAGCGTCACCAAATTCCGGTTATAAAAGCTCAACATCACATACTTTACAAAATTTTTTCTAAATGTTCATTCAATGAGTAATTCTTTAAGTAACTGTTTGAGTAATTTCTTGAGAAATTTTTTGGTAAAATCTTATTGAATCTCAGAAGTGACTTAAGCATTTACTTAAGCAATTGCTTAAGTAATTACTTTGAGTGTAAAATTCGCATTTCTTTCTTGAGCCAATATACAGAGGCGTATAGGAACGCACTCACACATACATAGGAGAGATGCGAATTCAATTTTTGCAAGAGTGCCGATTTCTTCTGTTTTTCGTCCTCGTTAACCCTTCCTAGGTCAGATTACTGAGAAATCGTGCCAAGTTATCGTGAACGCCCGGTAAGCAAGCCACAGAAATACGCGGTTTTCGAGGTCCGGTACGGCATGATTTTTCGGGCCATAGCAGGGCTTGCGCCAGGACTCACTGTATGCAAGGCTTTCTTTGTTTTTTTTTTTGCGTCCAAGGTATCAAAATCGACCCGTTGTTAAGAGAACCCCAGCCGATCTCTCGGCTGTAGGATCCATTTTGTACTAATCTCCGTGCACCGTACATCCTTGACTGTAGTGGTCGAGACTATCAAGAATATATTTCATAATTTCGTTCGAGAAGACGAAAAGAGAAGAAAATAAAAGATGTGTTACCCCTTTGAGCGGCCACAGTGTCTCGTTCAAGCAGTGCGAGAAATCGTCGTGCAGGCTTTTCTTGGCCAGCTCTTCGAATATCATGTTCTTGGCGTGAAACTTGCCGAGGGTCCTCATCATCACGGCGCAGTGGTCGTAGTCGAAAGGCACGTATTTATCGGTCCTGCTCGGAGGAAGCTTTGTGAAGAATTTGATTTTGAGGGTGTCCAGCAGCGAGGCCACCGTAGCTTTCAACTTCAAGTTCTGGCCAGTGAATCCGCTGCACGAGAATAGAGGTACCACCTCGTAACTAACCAGCTTATAATGGTCCATTGACTCTTGGCTAAGCTTTTTGCGCACTATCTTGAAGCACTCCTGGTCGTCCAAGATCATTTTGCTCTGAGGATTCCTCATTTTGCTTGTTGTTGTCGACAGCTAAAAAATTCAACATTTAAACTTACGCTAAAAATTAAATTTAAGTTTTTTTATTGCTCACCAAAATCCAGACCAAAAGTGACACCACAAGCACCAGACGAATTCTACACCAAACGATTTCAAGTTTCAGCAGCTCTAAGCAGCGATAGGCAAAACCAATAAAAAATGCCCCAGCTATAGAAACACAATGTCAGTCCACAGAGGAGTATATTACCATAGTTATATGTAAAAAAGCTCTCCGAGGGAGTGAGACTCTGCACCTGCGAGTAAGGTGGCTTCTCTTTCCGTATACAACCAGTCGCTCGCTCCAAAAGGGTAAACGCGGATCTTTTCTCCCAGAAATCACACTAAAATGTTTGAGAAAACGAGTTAGATGAATACTATTTCATTTTATATTCAAGTTAGGAATAAATAACGTACGTTTCAGGATACTTATTTCCTAACAAATAAATGAATTTTAAGACTGCACATCATGCCAAATAACTCTAGAATAAAAAAAGTCAATCGAGTTGGCTTCAAGGTGATGTATGCCAATATAATTATACCCTATTTTCCCTTTATTCTATACAAAATAAATCATAATTGGATTTATTAATAGTATTAAATTTTACGATTTATATTTGTACAATGTGCACCTTTAAGAAATAACCTTGAAGTGATCACGTGACGAAATCACGCGAACTATAGCGCGGCTATTTGAATCCTTAAAAATTCAATATAACAATACAAAATTTAGTTACCTGGTATTTTGTGGTGGATTTTTCGTCCCATAATTATACTCATCGTGATGAAAGCCACGTATTCCAGGAACAGCTCGTCGGCTGCCTCATCCATTTTTTGTTTATACAATAAACAATTGACTCCTACTGTCTTCATCCAAAAATTATGCAGTTTATTGTTTCTTGTATAAAAGCTGCTATTAGGTTTTACGAATCATGCGCATAGTGACAAACGAAAAATGTCGTCGAAAGAAGACAACGATAGTAGTAACACAAAAATCAGGAATTATAACGAAGATGAATTATAGCTTTATATTAAAGCTTGCGAACCGTATCTCGCAATAATCAGCGATCAAGCACGAGCTGGAGCAAAAATGGAGGCAAAATAGAGGGCTTGGGATGCTATTTATACAGAATTTTATTCAAATGAAGATAGTTATGAGGTATAAAACTTAATGTTATAAAAATATATTAGTGACAACGTAGGCTTATATGGATTAAAAAAAAAAAAAATTATGCACTGTTATTTTACAATTCCGGAATTTTTAGATAATTTATTTACAACTGTTTAAAATAGATACTTTTCACAAAATATTAATTTTAGAGAACATTGAAACAACTTAAAAAATTTTGGTATTGTCACCATGAGGAAATCAAAAAATTTGCTTCAACAGCATGTCTAACGAATGAGCGAAAGCAAAATGGTGTGGCCGAAGGTTAGTATAATTTAAAACCATCATTTAAACCTCAATAATCCTTAACTAGAAACTATCAAGTTACATTAATCAACAGATAATGTTGGACGAGCCTTTAAATTCAAGTATTTGGTAATTGCATTTATTTTAGAAAATTTATTTGACATTCTTTGAATGAAACCAAGCTAATAGATTATGATGTTTGTTGTACAAATAAAAAATTATGTATTCGGAAGTATTTTGATTAATCATGTAACGTTTTCTCATTAAAAATATAACATCAGAAGTCTGCATCTTGCAGTCTCTTCTTGATTTCTTTCTAATCATCGAAGGTGCACCTTAAGATGGCTGTTTCAAAAGTTTTGTCAGTGTCCCATGCCTTGCGTTTAACATGCATTCATAAAATATGGTCAGCGCTGCCTTGTTCCACTAGAATCATTGCGAAGGCCCATAACTAAGCTATATATAGCTCCATTGACCTATATTTTCAAAATAAAAGTGTTTATTTATCCATCAATATATAAACATCTCGTAGAGTTCAAATTGCAGCTTGTACACTAGCCTCCACTACAGCCTTGATGTCAGTTGCAGGAGTCCCAAAAAGAGCTATGATAGCAGATCCGATTATAGCTGGTACAGTCTGGTACGAGTCCCAGTCCCCCCTCCCAATACTGCCATCGTACCAGCGTCTGGTACGATGACACGATGGCAGTCTTGGGAGGAGCCTCAAAAATAGCTTTAACATCGGCAGGTCTTATGAATGAGCAGAAGCAAAATCGTGTGGCTGAAGGTTGGTATAATTTAAAATCATTACCTTTTTTTCATCTTCAATAATCGTATAACATAGTCTGCCAATTATATTCTATAATACGCTCTCCAATGCTCTAGATTCAGTCAAATTGTAGACTTTGCAGACTTCAAGTTGTTCAAGTAATATTCATAGTTATCTTCTAATGCATCTTGACGTGCAATATTCTTCCTCTCTGCCAAAATTTTACAATAATTTGCACTAGGACCTGCTTCTTTTGAGCAACCATGAATGATTCACAAGTATTTATTTATGTTTAGTATATTATTATGACGATGAGATACATCTTTTAATGATCCTGCAACCCCTGTGAGTGTGAAGTTTAGCCATCGTTGCAAATGCTTTGGCTCTGATTCGAGGATCTTTGGATTACGCATAGATGTGCAATAAATACTCAATTAAAATTTCAATCATCAAAATATTTTGAAAATATTCAATATACATACCTTTTAGAATAATTCTTGGTCAATCACGTGTTCAAGGATTTCAGAAGCAACAACTGCATTGAATTTCTCTTCTTGTTTTTGCAAATAATCTTCAATTGATGTGTGTACATAGTTTAAATTTGAAGAAAGATCTTTATCGAATGATGCGTGTTGTCTTGCTATAGATATTAGTTCCTTAAAAGCATCAAGTCTAGTAATATTGGCTCCTATTATTGCAAGTGGCTTTGATAGGATTCCTCGACGATATCCAACATTTCATAATTTGATACGTTCAAGAAGAAGAGGGGTTTGTTTCTTTAAAACCAACATTAGCCAAAACATCTCTGACAAACTTTTCTCTCAATGGATTCATGATATGAAGAGCCCCGATTTCCCCATGAGGATCTTACCAGTTATCGGTGTGTTTTGAATGATTAATAACATCTTAAAAATCATTTGTTGATTTTGGTTTCACAGAGATTCACATATATATTAGGTATATTTAACTAATTAGGTATATTTAACTAATTTGAATCATCTATTTGAAGTTACATTCTATATTTACCTGAATCTTCATAATGTATTTACTGCAAATTTTGGATTTTTTTGCAATGCTTTCATTTTTCACTAATGAATTTCCTTCTTACTTTAGTATGACAAAGTGCACAAATCTCGTATAAATTTTTAACTACACGTGTAGCCTCAGTAATGCACATCAGAAACTTATTAAAAGGACAGCAAGCCCTTGACTTTTCACTCTGTGTGATTTTTTTCCACTAGAAAATTTACTGTCTCATTAACGATCCTTCTTTTCTCCAAGGGATCGTATGTTCATTCTTCTTCTAGTTCATCAAACAAAAAATGTTGTTTTCACTGCAGCACCTTAATCAATGGCAAATCTTAATTTTCGCATCAAATAAGAAGCAAGCAAACTGCTAGAGAGTGATCAAAACATAACCTCTCAGATAATAACATTTGCGGACTCGGATTATGCCGAGCTGCACCATAGGGTGTATTTGCGTCGAGATTTGAATTAAGATCATCTTGTGTATGAAAGATTGTGTGTCCTGATGCTATTTTGTAGGTCAAAGGGGTGAAAGTATTAATAAGACTCAACTTATAAAATAAATAAATATTATATTATATTATTATAATTTATTAGTTACGGAAAGAAAAAAAAATGTTCGTGCAGACATACACGAACGGATAAGGCTATAATGGCGTATGCATTAAGGTGCGCAAAGGCGGAATCCAAGTATCAAGAATTACGATTAAAGGCGTTTGAGGAATGGTACCAAAATAAAAAATTTGAAGCTATGGATTTTTGGAGTGGGTCCGAGACAGAGAAGAAGAATTTAGCAGATCAGAAAGAAGATTAAAGAGAAAAAGAATTTTTAAAACGCAATTTTGTACACTGTGTATTGTACTTTGTATTGTACACTGACCGGCATTCGAGTTCTCTCTTTCTCTTTCTCTCATTGCTGATGCAGGTACCGTAATTATACACCTGTAGCACACCGAGAGCGAGCATATTGTGCTGCACCGAGAGAGTGAGAGAGGAGCATCGCGTCACCCGGAGCAGCCCCGTACCTCGTCATTTACTTTTCGGCGAAAAAAGCAACACGCCTACACCTCCTCCAGCTCTCGCAATGCGCTTCCTATAGCGTTATAAATAATTTAGGCGCAAGAGAGCTTCCGGGGACGCGATTCCGAAACTCATGCGAATTTCTGCGAGCTTTCGAGCTGCGACTGCCTGTAATTTCTTTTAAATCTTGTCAAATCTCAGTAATCTAACCTAGGCAGGCTTAAAGAGGACGAAAAGCAGAAGAAAACACCGTAGATAGAGTCCTGACGCCGTTCCTGATATGGTCCGAAATATCGGCTCGTGGGCTGCCGGTGAAGCGGGATTTCGGCACTCTTGCAAAAATTGAACTCGCATCTCTCCTATGTATGTGTAAGTGCTTTCCTATACGCCTCTGTATATTGCTCAAGAAAGAAATGCGAATTTTAAACTCAAAGTAATTACTTAAGCAATTGCTTAAGTAAATGCTTAAGTTACTAATGAGATTCAATAAGATTTTACCAAAAAATTTCTCAAGAAATTACTCAAGAAGTTACTCAAGCATTTACTTAAATAATTACTTATAGAATGAAAATTTAGAAAAAATTTTGAAAAGTAATAACTCAAGAAATTATTTAAGTAATTTCTACGACATAGGTATGTTAAATTTTTTATTTCTTAATTTCTTGAGTAATTACCTCTGCTGTGGCTTGAGCAATGGCGTAAGTAAGATCTCAAGGCATGATCAAGCTTCAATTGTTCTTTCGAACGCATCTCTGATTGGTGGGAATTTTTTTTTTAAATTCTTGCTCATTATTGGTAGGCGAAGTGTCCATGACTCGATTTTACAGATTTCTACCCCTTTATATTTTCGAATTTAAACATCTTTTCTAATTTTTTATTTTTCTGCAGTTTATAACATTTTTAAAAAGTAAAATTTTTTAAATTTATCAAATTTAGAAATATTATTAACTGCATAACAATGTAAAAATATAATAATGAAAATAACTATAAAAAAATGTAAAATGTGTATGATTCTGTAAAAAATTCTAAAGCATGGTCTAAATACAAACAATCTTTTATAGTGATTAACTATTTTTATTAGAATTTTATAACAATTTACAATGTACAACTTTATAACATTAAAAAATGTTTCATCAAATTAATAATATCCAAAAAGTGTGTATATTCGATCGTTCATTTATCGTTTTTTTCCAATATTTATTAATCTTTCATTCCAGCGTTTCATATAGTATTAAAAGTTTTTAAATTGTTTAAACCGTTTCGTGTTGGGGCTACATTAAAACATTCACTAAACATATTTATTATTCATTTTATCATTATTATTGCCAAAAGGATATTATGTTTGCAGTATACTTAATACTATCAAAATTTGGTAATATTTTGATACTTGCTAATGAGAATTTTTATTGTAAAAAATATCAAAATTTAATTATATTTTAATTTTAAATATTATGACATATAGTAAAGTTAGTTTACTTTACTTAATTTTCAAAAAAATAAAAAAAAGAAAGTGATGCGGGCTTTGTAATAAAGAGAGTCTCAACTCTGTAAAACGCAGAGAGCTTTCATTGGAATCAATAAAAAAATTACACAGTATAAACCATATTATCAGTAATCAGTTACATTATTTAAGTGCACTGAAGTAAAAGTAAAAAAATAAAATTTAGTTTCGTGATCAAATTCAGTCGATCAAAATTCATAAAAATAGCCTTCGTCAATGATTTTCCTCCAGATGTAAATTTCTTAACCGCGTAAAAAAGACATTTTAGATGGTTTTCTGAGGTTAGGGACGAGCGCTTGAGGTATCGGTAAAAAATACCGTCGGATTCTTGTTCAGCAGCTCAAAATACATGAAAATAGTAA
This sequence comes from Trichomalopsis sarcophagae, assembly GCA_024372645.1. Taxonomy (NCBI): domain Eukaryota; kingdom Metazoa; phylum Arthropoda; class Insecta; order Hymenoptera; family Pteromalidae; genus Trichomalopsis; species Trichomalopsis sarcophagae. The sequence continues at coordinate 166,509 of QLSS01000145.1, read as the reverse complement.
TTGCTTAGAATTTTTCTGAGCCCCTGTGATTTCTTACAGCTTGATCATTTCGTAAAGTAGTAATTTTTTAAGGTTAGCGAACGCATAGCTCCGCCTGGGCACAAAATTTAAAAAAATGCCCCTCACTAATTCAAAGTACATAAAATATGCTAAATTTTCCATATTTATAAAAATTTTTAAAGCTTTGTTACGTTTGACGTGAAACGTCCCACACACACACATACACACACATATATAATATAAAGCTTCAACATTCTTTACATTTTATGAATAATACTTTTCAAAATTTGTATTAATTATTTATTGTTTGATTTTCAATTCACCCCTCAGGAGTAATTCAGCAAACATACATCATTCTGGTCACTTTCTGTTCATTTCCGGCATATAACTGATTTATTGCTGGTTATTTTTGTTCACTTTCGGGTCATTTTATATTTTTTCCTATGACTTTTAGTTCTCTTTCGGTCGACTTTTGGTCTACTTTCATTCTACTCCCGGTCTACTTTCGGTTTACTATCCCAAAGGAAAGGTAGTTTTAGGGATGATGTAAACTTATAGCTCAAGACCACCATACACATTTTAACATAATAGAGGATCATTTATACAGAACCATAGAATGCTTGTGTCGGATCGAGTGATTTCGCGAGCGTGAAGGACAGTGAGTGAGATTATTGATGAGAGTGTTATTAAAAAATGTCTTTATTAAAAAAAAAGAGTCTATTAAAAAATTGTTTAGAAGATATACAAACAATTGTTTTTCTTAAAATTACTGAAATCGCACGCATTAAAAGTGTCACTCACTTACTACATCACAAGGTGCTCATTGATCATTTTGTCAGATCGACACTAAAACGCATTCAACTCCACATTGCCGGGAATTATGTGTTTTATAGGAATTTTGTGTATGAAGGTAATGACCATTTTACTAATATCGCCGCTTGCAATTCTCATTTCAGTTCTTGTGATTTGCAGAAATTGTGCAAAATTACACATAAATGAGACTTATACGGTATAAATGATTACAAAAGTAGCCGTGGAACACTGCATTTGCAAGCTATAACCAAGTGTTTCTATTTATTATTTATGATATAAACAGTTTTCGAGGTTAGGTGACATTTGAACCAATTAACGTGGCTCTGACGATCCATAAACGTTATTCATTCATTAATTTATTTTATTTTGCATCCAAAGAGGATGAAAATATTATGAAGTTATGGCGTTACAGAAAATATTTATACTATTTAAATTTTATGTACCTCTTTGTTAAACAATAAACAATACATGTACTTCAATATAATATTATTTTCTCAGAAGAAAGTTGAAAAGACTCAATTTAGGAGGCAACGAACTACTACATATACCTACTTCCTCGCTGTCATCTCTTGATATGTTAAAAAAACTGGAAATGCAAGAAAATCGTATCTCAGTGATTAAAGAGGGAGATTTCGAAGGTAATTCTTACATCAATGATTACAAATATTTTCACATAAAATTATGTTAGTGAATATTAAAAGATGGAAAATAATTTTAGGAACTATAAGTTATGTACTTATAGAGTACACACCGATCTCTATTTATTAATTCTCAATCGAAGCAAAATTTAAATAGTCAAGGAATAGATTGTTGACTACGATTAATCATTAATATTTGCGCCTCTTTCGTGATTTATTTATTTCTTATCGTTCATCGTACTTTTATTATACACCATAAACCGCAATTTTTTTAAATTGTTTTAACTCGGAAACTAAATGTTTAATCTTTCTAGAAAAAAACATGATAATTTGAAGTTATTAGAACTTTATTTCACTTTAATACTGAGTCATTTTATGGGACAGATCCTGAGAAAGCATCAAAAACTGAAAAAAGTCGTTTTTCTACGTGACGGGATAACTGGCGTAAAAAGACACATTGCTGATCATGCACATAACGATAGTGCAGTCAATGATTGTAGACAGAAAATTATAATTTAAATTTTATACACAACACCTATTTGATTTTGCACATCACTTTTAGTAAAATTAAAAAACCAGAAAATAATTATTATGCACAGATTGATTCTGCACTTACTTTTGTGCACAAAGTACAAACCAATTGATTGTACACATAACATTAATTACAGACATTGTAAGCTTATTGATTGTGCATAAAATATCGTGTACAGAATAAATTATTAAAGTAAATAATTTGGCTCAAGATCTTTGTGCACAGTACACCCCCCCAAACCGCAAGGCTCAGCACAATGACGGCAACAGGACGACATTTACGCCGCACGCAAAATTGCCAGGTGCCCCGGCTTTTGACCGTCATATGCTCAGCATGTGGCCGTCCGAGTGCAGCACGGGTGCCGTCAATCTGCCGGCATTTTGCTCGATCAGTTTTTGCGCTCTATTATGCATAAATAAAATAAAATAGCGTAAAATCGATGGAATATGCACATTAGACCGTAATAAAGCTATAGCGCATGTCCCTGTACGAGGTAACCAAAAAAAAAGAAAAAAAAAAGAAAAAAAAAGAAAAAAAAAATGACCAGCGGCAGGACTTGAACCGGAGACCTTCCGATTCGTAGGTTGTCGCTTTACCACTGAGCCACGAACACTTCTTACTTTGAGTAGTAAAGTTTATCCTCATGTACTATGAGCAGCGGTACAAGTTAGATGTTTATTGCTATATACTGTTAAACAATCAGCAGGATATTGCGACAACACGTTTAACAACATTAGCAATCACTGCCGAGTTCGTGTATATGGTGTACACTAACAGTCTGCCGTAAAACCGGAAAAAATATAATAATAATTAATAATACTTGCAAATAGGCAATTAACGTTATCAGATTGATGAACAATAGTCTACATTAACAATCTGCACCGCCTCAACAACGTAATCCACTGAGTATTCAACGTTTCGTTAAGTTGCGAAGGAACATCAGCCTGAATTTTTCCAAGTCCCGCCGACACGCGGGCTGCACAATGTTCGGCATTTTGCTGTCACGCATGACGAGCACGCATGCTGTCAATGTGCCGGCAACGTGCCTGCGTCGGTGGACGGCGAAAAATTTTTGTCACGTACGACGTCACGATAACAGCACAACTGCAGCATGCG